>VZTF01009553.1:231022-681921 GCA_013397755.1 Cnemophilus loriae | reverse complement strand
TATGTGGTGGCGGGGCCGCGGGGCGGAGCCGGGCCGGGGCGGGAGCGGAGATCCTCGGTGCCATATCCCTGGCGGCACGGAGCGCCCGCATGTGGGGAAAGTGGTTCGGGAGCCGCCCCGCCACGAGGGGAAGGGCTGCAGCTGTGCCGGTCATCCCTTGCGCACCAGCTGACGGCAGGCTTGAAACACAGAATCAAATCAGATTGGGAAAGACCTCTGAGATCGAGTCCAACTTACGACTGGACACCACCATGTCAATAGATCATGGCACTGAGTGCCACGTCCAGCCTTTCCTTAAACAACTCAAGGGATGGTGACTCCACCACATCCCTGGGCAGTCCATTCCAATGTCTGATCACCCCACCTGTGAAGAAATTCTACCCGATATCCAACCTAAACCTTCCCTGGCACAGCTTGAGGCCATTTCCTCTTGTCCTGTCGCTGGTTGCCTGGGGGACGAGGTCGTCCCCCCCCGGCTGCAGCCTCCTTTCAGATGGTTGTAGAGAGCAGTAAGGTGACACCCGAGCCTCCTCCAGGCTAAACAGCCCCAACTCCCTCAGCCGCTCCTCACAGGACATGCACTCCACACCTTCAGCCGCTCCTCACAGGACATGCACTCCACACCTTCACCAGCTCCGTTGCCGTTATCTGGATCCATTCCTGCACCTCAATGTCTTTCCTGAATTGAGGGGCACAGAACTGGACACGGTACTCGAGATGTGGCCTCACCAGTGCGGAGTACAGGACACGCATTGTTTAACATCCCATCCCCTCTGCTCCACTAATGCTGGCATGAAGTATTTGGAAAAGAGGTGTTATCATGCATTTCTTAGTCGGAAGGAACCCCAACATAAGAAGGACATGGAAGTGTTGGAGCAAGTCCAGAGGAGGCCATGAAGTTGATCAGAGGGCTGGAGTACCTCTGCTATGAAGATAGGCTGGGAGAGCTGGGGCTGTTCTGCCTGGAGAAGAGAAGATTTCATGGAGACCTCGTAATAATCTTTCAGTACCTGAAGGGAGAAAACAGGAAAGTCAAAGAGATTTTTCACAAGGGCATGTAGAGATAGGACAAGAAGTAAGGAGTACAAACTGAAAGAGGGGAAATTTAGGTTAGATATTAGGAAGAAATCTTTTACTGTGAGGGTGGTGAGATATTGGAACAGGTTTTCCAGGAAGGTTGTGGATGCCCAGTCACTGGCAGGTCCAGGTTGGATAAGGCCTTGAACAACCTCATCTCATGGGAAGTGTTCCTGCCTGTGTCAGGGAGGTTGGGAGTAAATGATCTTTGAGGTCCTTTCCAACCCTTAACATTCTATGATTTTGTGATTCTATTATCGTCATCACCTGTTGTATTATCATCAAACTTTAAGTTTCCCCTATTCGGCCTTTTAAGTGAAAAAAGTAGAAAAAATAGAAGAAAAAGAACATAAAAACTCAGATTACTTTCAAATAGTGTGATGCTGCATGTTTTCTCGATTGGCTGGGAAGAAAGTGAAATGTATCCTCTAGCGTTAAAAATATATCCAGTCATTAAAACAGCAGTTTGCACTGAGTAATCGGATCTTTTGACACCTATTTCATGGACCAGGTGTCTCATTGGTGGAGCCAGGCTCTTCTCGGTGGTGCCAAGCAATAGACAAGAGGCAACAGGCAGAAACTGATGCTCAGGAATTTTCACCTGAATGTGAGGAAGAAGTTTAATGTGCACTGAAGTTGACCATGCACTGGGACAGGCTGCCCAGAGGGGTTGTGGTGTTTCCCACACTGGAGATATTCAAGAACCATCTGGACACAATCCAGTGCAATGTGCTCTAGGATGGCCCTGCTTGAGCAAGAAAGTTGGACCAGATGATCCCTTCCAACCTTTCCCATTCTGTGATTCCATGATTTGTGTTAGGGGTTGCCCAGTGGAGGTGAGGCTGCCACAGCCCCATGCCCCAGGTGCCCCCAGCAGCGGGGCTGAGCGTGTATTGCATTGCCAGCAGGCAGACATGCACACATTGTATGGCATGTGTGCTTGGAGGCACAAAAAACCACATGGAGCTACATGGGCAGGAACACTAAGCACTCACACAGGCACAAACAGCACCAGGGGGCTCTTTGTTCCCCTCTGGCTGATCAGGATTAAAAACTTTTTTGTATGCGCACACATCCTTCTACCTATCTTTCATGTATGTGGACCCCCCCAGTAGCACACCTTGGACAGGGCTCCTGTGGCACCTGGAGGGGCTGGGACAGGGGGCACTGTTGGCCTTGTGGGGCTGTTGGGGCTCCCCTCAGGCTTGGGCCTCCTGCTCCTGTCATGGTGCATGGGGATCAGCCATTTGTCACCATAACCTGACAGGTTGTACATCATCCTAGATACCAGAATTTAAGGTTTGAACTTTATTTTTTTTCTTTTTTTAAGTGAAGATGGTGACTTGAGAGCAGATTTGAAAATTTAAAGACATTTTTAATTAAATAATTACAAAATACAAAGAACCTAGCAAAATTATGCTGAATTGAAAAGAGAAATAAAATCCTTAGGTTAAATACAACTGTGAATGTAGACAGCTGTCCTCTGCAAATCCATAATACTGAATATAGTTCTGGGATATCTGAAGAGCCAGCTAGGAAAAAATGGCCTGTGTGAAAAAGGAATAGTCTGTGCTTGTCCTAGAGCTTGACAAATTCACTGTTCCTTTTTCAGGGCTGTGAAGTGTGACACTGCTCCATGCAAATGGCAGGTCTGAAAGATATTGCAGAAATGAAAACCATCGTATCTTTCATATGATACCAATATAATTTTTGGTGGAATAAAAGGACAAGGATCTCATCAACCAACAGAAGCTTATGTTTCCTGGCACACATAGGAAAAGATGTGGATTTATTCTTCTTGGAAAAAATATTACAACTCTGCAAGTTTAACATAAATGTCATAATATACGTACATCTTCAACATGACTGCATTACTAACCAAAGAACGGGAAATTGCAATTGTATGGGTGTTCCTAGAATCTGGGACACATTTCTTATCCAGAGTCATCTTTCTATACTATGCCTTGCTTTGTGTTGAATATAAGCAAGCATGATAAACTAAATTCAGGTACTCCAGAGGGCTAAGATGATGATGCAGAGGTTTACATATCAAACCAACAGGCCCAATTTTCTTCTTTTCCTCATTTTATTCAGTCTTCCAATATAGTTTGGCTAGTATAGCAACAGAGCAAGGAAGCTGTGACTCCATTACAATCTGTGTGTATGTATAAAGGAAATACTTGACATGAGAGAACACCTGTCCCTGCCAGCTTGTTTTGAGAGAGAGGAACAAAGACAGATCTGTCTCTAGACACCTGTAGAGCCTTTAGAGATGCATCCAACAGAACTCCTCTTTCTTAAGCATGGCATCCCATGAACTGAAGAGTACAACAAGCCTGATTTGTTTCTCTTAACTGAATTCTGCTTTGCACAACATACTTCTTGAAACTTAAATAAATAAATAGGAAATATGTGGAATTTCTGTATATTTTCCATGAAAGTTCAGACAATGCCCAAAACCAGAGACCAGCCAAAGAGTTTTTTATTTGAAGCAAATGAGATATTGGCTCTTGGATCATTATTTTTAAGGCATGGCAATTACCAAATTTGTTATTCTGTTAAACTTACATGAGAAATAGTGATTTTATTTATTTAAAAGACAAAACCACAAACCTGTTGAAATACATGTTTTCATTTACCATCATTAAATGTTATTTCTGCTGGTCTAAATGTCAAACTAAAGAACCCTGTGAGAAAAGCTAAACCACATCACATAAGCTGCCACGGCTGGGAGAGATTTGAGGGAGAGCCATTAACTGCTCCATGGCAGCCTTGCAAGCCACGCATAGCAAGTGTGAGCCTGCAGCGAGCTGACCGAGGGGAAGATCAATGACACCAGCAGTTATCAGAAAAGTTTGTGTCGTGGCTGGCTGTGCTAGTCAAAGATTAGCTTGCCCAAGGTTGGTTGTGAAACTATTGACTTTTTCAAATATTCAAGGTATTTTGAACAGAAGCAAAACAGCAGTTAGAGCTCTGAACTGCAGAGACCTCGGTATTTTTGTTCTGGACTTCTCTGCTTCTCTGTCTATGCATTTACTCTGTGGCCATCACAGTAACACCGTCAAGCATGTAAAGAACGCTATGATCATCAAGTTCTTGTGCCTACTTTTATGTGTATTGTGATGAGTGTATGTATTTCAGCCCAGATGTATTATTTGCCTGAGCCACCTGGACAAGCACAGGATCATCTTGTTTGGGGAACAATGCATTTCCATTGTGAGGAAATCAGTGAATCATAGGAGCTTAGCTATAAAGTTGCTATGAAGGGAATTAGCATTTCACCTTTCACAGGGCAGCTTGACTTTTCTAGGATAACCTCATCAATTCAAAGAGCTCAGTCTTACGTTTTTCAAAGAACCTTTTTCTGCCATTGAAATCCTTGCCATAGTCTAATGTGTCTGCCCAATTCATGAAGTAATTAATATGTCTGATTTCTGTTACTCTAGGGGAAAAGATCTTTAGTTGTTTGCAGATGGATTCTATTTCACCAGATAATCATCAGTAACTCTGTTTAAAAACATCATGGTGTCATTTAAAATTTCCTGACCTAAGTTTTATTTTTGTCTTTTTATATGCAGCTTGTATGTAGCTAGCAGCCTTCTGAGCAGAGTTACCTGCTTCATATAGCACTCAATCTTCTTGACATTTTAAGACTGCTTTACGTATTCAACTAGATTTGTGGTTTATGAATGGGCATTCTCAATTTTTCCAGACTCAGGGAGTGCTTTCAGAGCAGATACCCTAGATTTCTTTTAGCAGTCTTATTGCTGAGCTCTGTGTTCTCACGGGCCATTTTTAAGAATCCCTATCAATTCGTCAGCTCAGATCCAAATGCTCCTTCCTCCTCTTCTGGCCGGCTTGGAAGGCCTGTAATATCTCAATGTCTCTACGTGACCACTTCCCAGAATTTCCTTTCTGTTTGAAGTAGAGTAGTACTACAATCATATAGAGACATTTTGTGGAGATCACAGGAAGTCAGATGAAATAAGATTTAAATACACAGACTGTAGGATACATACTGTCCCTGTAAATGTTTCTACATATACTTAATTTGAAGATCTTTGTCTTCATAGCATAGTTATCAAATGACATCATACCTTGGGAAGAAACTTCACAACTGCTGAGGGAGTGCAGTGTAACTAGTACCAGAAGAATACCAGCCCATTTGTCAGGCAGCTCCATGTCCATCTCCTGGGACAAGGAGAAGCAGCTACATCAAACATGGGTGTAGCAATGCCCAGGAGGAGGACATGGCCATTCACAAAGTGTCTTTTAACAATACAGAAATCATTATCCAAGCCCCAAAGAATCATCCTTGGCCAGTACATTTAAATAGTGTAATGAGTGTCCTCCCAAGAATAGTTGAAGGAAGGATGTCAGGAATTCAAACTAACTACTTTGCTTTTGGCTTCTGCCACAGAAAAGATATTGCAAATTGGAGAAGCCTAGAGCCTTGAGAAAAATCTTAGTGTGAACACAACTAAATCCTAGTAAAAGGAGCACAGAATGACAGATTTTGTGCCTGTGCTGGCCAAGAGGATGAGCTGCCAGGTCCACAGCAGCAACACAGGATAGAAGAAAGAAAAGAACACTTCCTTCCTGCTAGTTTCTACCTGATATCGAATATGTGCTATAGCCTCTTCCAGTATAAAGTGGTGTGCTGCAAGCACATCCCGATTTACATGACACAGAAACAGCATTACAGTTACACGTGCTGCCAGTGTTGGCTTTCCCAGCTGTTGCCACAGCCCGTGTCTGCTGCTGAGAGCAACTTC
Source organism: Cnemophilus loriae (assembly GCA_013397755.1). Taxonomy (NCBI): domain Eukaryota; kingdom Metazoa; phylum Chordata; class Aves; order Passeriformes; family Corvidae; genus Cnemophilus; species Cnemophilus loriae. The sequence continues at coordinate 676,069 of VZTF01009553.1, read as the reverse complement.
TGGTCTGCAGCTTCCTTTCTCCATGCTGTGAGCTTGAGGCCAACAACTAGCCTCAGAAGGGAAGACTGGGTAGAGTCTAATAACCCTAATGTCTCTGGGACGGGAGGGTAAGTGTTTGCTGACAGCATCCCTAGATATCTGTGTGTTTGTGTGCTTGACAGCCAGTGAATAGTGAATCTATGAGCCTCTCTGGAAGTCATATGGCTGGTTTTTGCTGCGCATACAGGTTCCACCTCTAATCTCAGCATTGCTCCAGCCTCACTTCAATTAACACTTACATAGTCTCTAGACAAAAAGAAACAGTGTATCAGATGATAAAAAACACTGGTTCTGTATTACTTTAATTTGAAAAACACATAAACAAGTACATAAAGTATTTTGGGGAAAATGTGCATATACATAATATATATATTATATATGCAACATGCACATGTTATCTATGTGTGTGTGTGTGCTTATAAGAAATACATTTAGACATACGTGATGTAAGATACAAAAATATAGTTGCCTAAGTATGGAAAATAAGTCTTCCTCCTTTTTGTACAGTATAATGATAGCTGCAAAGACAACGGCATAAAGGTAGGGAAAATTAAAATAAGATGCAGAGAAGAGACTATTAATTGGCTGAACTGTAATCTCAGCTTTTCCAGAAAATAATTTCCGAGGCTCCAAGGTCTAGAACATCCGTGAAGCTTTTATATTTATTATCTGAATCTCCACCAGAGGGCAGTGCGTCCCGTCATTTTCGTACGTACTTGATCATGGACTTTAACTTTCAAGCACCTCTAAAATGCTGTAACTTGTAAGAACTAAAGACCACACACCCCAAACGCTCAAATTCCTAGTTTTAATTTTAAGGATTACATAATAGAACAGCTTCGGGCCATTCCCTCGGGTCCTGTCACAGGTGACCACAGAGAAGAGGTCAGTGCCTGTCCCTCCACTTGCCCTCGAGAGGGAGCTGTGAACTGTCATAAGGTCTCCCCTCAGCGTCCTGTTCTTCAGGCTGAGCAATGGACACACATGTGTGCGTGCAGGTGTGTACATTCAGGGACGGTCAGAGGTGATGTGAATGGCAATAGGTCTAGCAATATCTTGAAAGAGATGCATTGAGATTGGAGCAATAAAGAGACACCATAAACACGCAAATAAGTGCTAAGATGTGATTGCCTCAGAGCTTAAGGCTCCTCCAGCAAATATTCATGGTTATAAGAACAGGAATAATTCTACCCTATGAACCAAATACCTTTATTGAATATGGAAATAAATACTGTCAGATTTCTGTCTTCTATCATCTCAATTTTATCAGATGTATCAACTGAAGAAAAATTAAATGATGTATTTTAACTTATTTTTGTACTCGTTTAGAGATGTGAAAGTGTACAGAGAAGTTTGCATTATTCATCAAATTGGGGTGGGATGCCAGTGCATTCTGCATATACTGTGGAATGCAAGATGAAATAGGGAAAGGAAAAAATGTCAGCATATTGACAATAATGAGGAAATGGGGAAACCAAGCCAGAGGTGTTGTGATCCTGAAACTTTTTGTGGGAGAAAAAGCCATTGCACTCCATAGAGACTTTCTAATTGAGAAGGTGGACAGATTCTTTTTAGAGGTAAATGACGGGAAGAGGCTTTAAGTTATACATTAATTTATATATTTTCCTTTATTTTCTGAAGCCATGTGAGTTTGGGGAGGTAAGAAAGACCAACAGCCTATTTAAGTGCTTGTGAGATCCCCAGGAATATTATTGTGACCTGCTGTTACAAGCATGAAGATGGCAAAATTCAAAAACAGCTGTCAAGATGAAGATGGTAACAGTTGTGGGATACCAACATTGCTTTTGTAGTGTGTGTCTATGATAACACAGAGATCTACTGACATCTGGATGTCTGAATGCAACCAAAAAACCAAAGCAGGTATCATATCTTTAGGAAACAAAGGAGACAGTCATCATGAGTGCTGCCAAGCAATAGTATGCTTAGGGCAACCCTTGATATCTACATTTGATCAGGTCGGTTACCCCTTTTGTGCACGGCAAGCCCACATTTCCAGAGGTTTGAGACACTCTGTGAGATGTTTGTTCTGTATCTCAATAGTGTTTATTTTTCTGTTAATCACATTCCTTTCCTTACAGCAGAGATCTGGAGATTTACTGCTGCTTCCAGCTTTTCTGCTGAAAAAGCGCCATGTTTCTAAAATGAAAGTGGCTGTTTATGAAGAAAACTATTTACAGACATTCTCTAACTGCAGATAGCCTATTGTAGAAACTAACTTCCTGTGTCTCTCTGAAGTCACTTAAAAGTATTTCTCTGCCCAGCTGCCACAGAAGTTACTTCTTTAACCCCTCTCCCATTTCTAGCTTGAATCTGTTTATGCTTCATGTAAGTCTGTTGTCCTTTCTCCTTTGATAAAGCTGCTCAGGTACGCAGCAGAGGAGAAAAACCTTTAAATTTCCTCAGATTTAAGGCACTCAACAAAACACTTCTCCATTTTTCTGGTACTTCGCCGTACCAAACAACAGCAGTTAAGATTGTGGAACATACTAGGAAAAGCTCCAAAGGGCAATTAGCCTGGATAGCTCTCAGCAGGACGACGTGCACTTTTCTTCCTGCAAGGTGGGGCATGCCAGAGCCAGGTCATGTGGGCAGTGGTGCAGAAACTGGGGAAAAAGAACCATCAGTGTCCCTGTGCTGAAAATTTCTGCAGAAGAAAAAGACTCTCTGCAAGACGTCATCATGAGCTAAGAACAGTCAAAAAAGGAGTTGAGGTACTTAGTTGTGCTAAAAGCTAGAAAGGTGTTCTATCTGGCAGCTCTGAACTTCTTGCTTTATAATTAAAGAGGCTTGAGAGTCTCCTCATTTGACAACATATTCCAGCTGTTTAGACTTTAAGGAAAAGTACTTGCAACTAAGTCATGAAATACCAGAAGTTCAGTAATAGTCCAGACTTCAGTTATGCAGGGTTAGGGGTTTTTTGTCAAATAAAAAAGAAAGCTTTAAAGAAGATATTTCAACTAAGCATTATGCTATACTCTATTATGCACTCCATAATTACACTTTCTAGGTTCAAGAAGAAAATACTTACTTGCAAAAACTTAATCCAGAATGAAAGTAATCCAGATATATCACAATTAATAGTATGACTGAAATTTTGCTCTCAATAACTCCTTTTGACACTATGAACTGCGGCATAAATGAGGAAAGTACATTTATTCCTATAAAATATTCCTGGTTATTTTTCAGGATGGATTTAATTAGTAAGTACAATAACCAAGGCTTGTATCCTAATCATTCTTGTGGGAGTAATTTTGTATTAGAATTTTCATTTGGGGCACTTAAAAGAACTGTGACTTTAGATATATCTAAAAATTTTACCAATAAAACTGATTATTTAAATGGACTTTGCCAGGTCATAGCATCTTAAATTAGCTTTTTTAGAGGAACTTGTCAAGTCATTGAAAAAGATTTTGTTACTTATTTTTTCAGAAAAGGTATGTTAGAGTGTATTTGCCAGTGTATTTGTGACAATTCATGGCAGGGAATTGCACTTTTCAGTAGAGCTGCTGTGAGCTTTAAAGAGTAGACTAGGCTGCTGCATGAGAAGTTAAAAAAACCCCAGCAACAGTGAATTGCCCTGCCCCAAGTGGACAAGGAGGTCTGCTGCTAGTCAGCTCCAACAGCAGCAGCCTTTGAGAGAGATAGGTGATGGAAAAAATGAGACCAGAGGTGAGAAAATATGTCAGAAATTGAATTAATAATTATGTGTTTTGAAGCAAAATGGATGAACCGTTACAAGCACCTGGAGAGATTTGTTGAAGGGCAAGACACAAGTTCATCTTTATCTGAACTTGAGAGATTGCTTGGTTAGGGGGGTTGGACATGGTGACCTCCAGAGGCTCTTCCAGCCTCAGGCATCCTGTGATTCAGTGACTTGTCAAAAGGGCTAAGTGACAGACGATCAAGCTTGTGCCTCAGACTCCCCTGACTGTGGAAAAGCCACTTCCAAGATGGTAGCAGGCTGAATTCTCTGCTGAATCCCCACTGGCAGCAGCCCAGCAGGCAGGGTGGAAGAGGCCAGGCTCCAAGGTGGTTCTGGCAGGCCTTAACTGGGAGTGTGAGGTGGACCAGAGTGGAGCCGAGGGGCTATCTTGCTTATGGAGTCCTTCCTCAAACACTGGCATTTCAAGAGAAGGGAAAACAGGGCAATCACATACTATGACTTCCTCTTAGTACTCCTCCAACCTTTGACGATTTGAATCTTCGGGGTTTTCCTGGGCCTATGGTGGTTTGCCTGTTTAGTAACTGACAGTAGATTTCTTTTTCATGTTCTTTTCCATGGACTTTTTTCTGCACCGGTGTACTCTGTGCATCCACAACATTCTTAGGAAAGTGTTTTCTAATTATACTATATGTTGTAAGAAGAGATACTAACTTTATCTGGTTTTAAGCCTAGATCTCATTAGCTTAATATGTTGTTCACCAGTTATTGGGCAAAAGCAGTGTAACTTATCCAAATCAGCTTTTGCACTTCACTGAGGATTTTGTAGGCCTCTTTCCTACCTACCTCATATTATCTCTTTTCTGAGATGAGCAGTCCTAAACTATTTAACTTCTAAGATTTAAAATTAATTCCTTAGATCATACCATATGCTCTTACTTTGATCTTTTCTAGTCCTTGTTGATCCTATCTGTGACAGAGGCCAGAAGTGCACAGAGTAAACCAGGTAGGAGTGAACCATGGATTTCTATGATGCTGAGCTGATGAATGGAATTACAGATTATGATTCACTGTGGTTACTGACAAGCAACATCATTTTATATACAAAGCTCTGGCTGGATTTCCCTGTGTGCATTACTTCACACTTACCAACACTGAATTTCACACACAAACATTTGTGCTATCCCTCCCACCTTCGGGTAGCATATACCCTAAGCATTACTTTGGAGGAACAACACACTGGTTGGTATAAATGTAGACCTCATGTTATTTTAAATACTTTGAACTGGAAAAAGTGACAAAAAGTGATGAGTTGACTTCAGGATAATCTCTGGCCCTCTCATGTTTCAGCATATATGTAGCCAAACAGACACTGAACTCAAAATGGAACATAGTCAGTCTAGGGAACATTTATGAAAGCACAGCATCACCAGCTGGTTGAGGGAGGTGATTGTCCTGCTCTTCTGTGTGCTGGTGTGGCCTTACCTTGCGCCCTGGGTGCCATAATATAAGACAGACATAAAGTTCTTAGAGAACATCAAAGGAGGGCTATGAAGATAGTGAAGGGTGTAGGGGGAAGCTTTATGTGGAGCAGTTGAGGTCATGTCTGTTCAGCCTGGAGAAGAGGAGACTGAGGAGAGACCTCATTGCAGTTATAACTTCCTTGTGAGGGGAAGAGGAGGGGCAGGCACTGATCTCTTCTCTCTGATGACCACGTATAGGATCCAAGGCATAGTCCTGAAGTTGTGTCAGGGGAGGTTTATGTTGGATATTAGGAAAATATTCTTCACTGAGAGGGTGGTTGGGCACTGGAACAGGTCCCCAGGGAAGGGGGCACAGCACCAAGCCTGGCAGAGTTCAAGAAGTGTTTGGACAATACTCCCAGGCACATGGTGTGGCTCTTGGGGATGGTGCTGTGCAGGGCCAGGAGTTGGACTCAATGATCCTTGTGGGTCCCTTCCAACTTGAGATATTCTGTGATTCCATGACTACTGACCTTGACTATCCATTCCCAGTTTCTTCCAATGCCCTGCTCCAGGCTTGGAGTGGGACAGGCTCTGACTGCTAGGTTCCTTCAGAAATGCATAGAAATTAAAAAATATATGTATTGGTGCACCTATTGGGCAAGGAGCAGGATTCAAATTAGCCAACATCTCGTTAAAGTATTAATACTTCTAAAATTTGTGTGAAGGGTCTATGGCAATGCCAACTTCTAAAATATATATCTATCCTGGAAAAAAATCTGAAAAAAACCCACAATAGCAATGAGAAACAGATTAATTTTATTTCATAACTTGGTTTCCCTGCGCTCTTCTATGTTTGGAAGTTTTTCACACGTGGCAGGTAAAAACAAGGGAATGAATCTTAAATCATATGCTTTTTATTTTTTTTTAATTAATATGTTCGTATGTACAAAAAAGTTCAAGAACATTCATGGATTAAATTTCTATACAGTAATTAAAAAAACAAAAGCAAACACAAACTCCCCTCCCAACCCTGAAAACAAACAGAAGCATTTACATTCTTGTCTTTTCAGTAAAATTACATTAGCTACATAGTAATGCTTACAAGTTAGCAAGTTGCCCATGGCCCATATTCCCCAAACTGAAGGTAATATGGACATGAACTTCTCAATAACCTCACAAAAGAACAATCCCATTTACCCAAACAGGAATCTGAGCTAACTAGAGGCTAGTTAGTGAAATGGCATGAAGTGTACTCAAATGAGGCATCCTTCCTGTTCCTTTTTAAGCATTGTCAGAAGAGAGACGAAGGGTTATGAAGAGCTGCATGAGACTGGAGAGAACATTTTCAGTCAGTTGTGTGCATCTTTTCTTTACTGAAAAAGGAGCAATTCACTATTTTTCAAAATGCAGCAGTTGATGCCCAAAGTTCAAGGTTTCTGCCCTTCTGGCTTTTTTTTTGTCAGTTACAGTTCAGGCAATTTGCAGCATATTTTAGGAGGGACTATGCACCTGAGGACCATGTTCAAGATAAAACAGAGTGAAAGTCGGCATTAGATGTAGGAGAAGTAAAGGCTTTCAATGTAAAAATATTTCCATGTTAAAAAAATGAAAAAGAAGAGAGATTTCCGTATAGACTTCAAAAAATTTTCTGCCACAACAAAATACGGAAAACAATTAAACACTTGTGATAGTGAGAAAGCTGGAATCATGTGGAAGTGAATAGTGAAGGCTAGCTTCCACGCAAATTGATGGGAGAGTTTAGGTGGGTTACCTATCACTAAGGTTGGCCTTGTACACAGAAAATGTGCAGATCAATTAAAGATAACAATGTGAAATGCCACAAAGCATTGAATGTTCACATTGCCTTGTAAACGGTAGTGTTAGGTCCACTCACATTTATTCTGCTCCAAAAACTGACAATACTTTAGCAGAAGATAGGACATTCAAATATCTCTCTGTGCATGTTGTGGTTTTCCACCCTCTATTGTGAAGAAACTCATGGTGATTCGTGGTGGAAAATTGTTTTTTAATCATGAGATACCCAAAGAAAAATGGCAAATTTTAAGGGCCTTGAGTGTTGCCTCTTACTTAGGCACAGGAGCTCAGGAATCAGTGCAGCGCAGCATGAGATGTCTGAACCACAGTGCTACAGCTTCTTCCTCAGTGTTGGATAGAGTTGCAGCACAGCAGAAAGATATGGAGTAGCTTTGTCTTGCTTGTGAGGGGGACTTGTGTGGTGTTCTCAGGTGGTTTGTGGCTCTCCTCTGTCAGTGAGGGTCAAATGTAGGTAAAAAGCTGTAAATACTACAGGAAAACCTTTGCTTTTTTCTGTCCCCAGTGCATGTTCTGTAGCAGTTGTCTTTCCAAGCACACAGGCAGTTGTTGAGATGTGAAAAGAATTAAACATGGCACGGAATATGCAAACAAACTGTAGAAGGACATTTCAGAGGAGGGTTCCAAACACAGGACTGCTCAATCCACCTGCCAATCCACCTTCCATAACTTATTCTCAGGATGTTTGGTACAGCTCTCATTCTCTAGTCTTATTTTCCTCTTTCTTTTCTTCTTTCTTTTTGCATGCCTGAAAGAAGTCTGTTTCTGACATCTGGCCATCAGGAAAAGTTTTCAGCTGGTTTCTGCTGGCACAGAATCACTCTCCAGTCTGTGGTTGAATTTTCATTTATCTAGCTGAAAATCTGTTTTATAATCCACACCATCTCTGTAAGGAAGAAAAACTCACTCCCCAGGCACTATGTAAAGCTAAATTCTGCTAAGGGGGGTGGTTCTTCTATGTGTAGTCTACAGTGAATTGGTGAAAATGACCAGTTGATACTAACCACATACAAGCAGCATTGGTACTGTAATAGGTTAATGTGGGTAAGTCTTAAAAAAACTACTCCCAACAGTCCTGAGAAAATAACTTCAAGAAATGCAGAAGTATTTGCAACCATTGTTAGTTGTAGCTTTTCTTTCATTGCATGAGATGTTTTGCTGTATAAGATTGAAATAAATAATATGAGTCAACCTAACCTTTTCAAGTGTCAGTGTGGTTTGACTCTGATAAGCAGTTGGGTGAGTGTTGTGGTGAATTCACAGTGGCTGTGCATTACGCATGAATGGTAAAACACCATGCTACTTTTATTCTTTCTTTTATAAAAATACAACAAGAGAGAAAGAAATATAATAAAAAAACAAAAACAAACAAACAAAAAGCTTAGCACATTGCTTAGAAAAACAACTCCCTTACTCCCAAACCAGCTTTGGTGTATGCTCTAATTCATGTACAATAATATTTCACATTCACTGAGAATCACAAGTCTTTGGTTAACTATCATACAACCTGAGAGTAACTTTTGTTCTAAACCTATCCCTCGGTCTTATGCAGCAAGGCTATTTCCAGGCTAACCCTGTTTGATTTGCTTCAGTGCCTTCTTGAATAAACTCAGTTCCTTTAGCACTTCCATTTCTGACAAGTAAATGCTGAAGTGCAATTTAAGTACAGCTTGAGTTCTGTCACTGGAGCAAGGTATTTTTGAGCGCCATTCAAAAGGAAATATTTTCTGTGTCTAGTCATGAGTTTCACAGGTGTCTTTCTTCTGGTATATCTAAAGCTAAAAAACACTTTCCTGTCTTTGCAAATGGACCATTGCTCCCTCTAACCCATCCACAGGTCCACTTGACATGGATCTGGCTGACATGGTCCTGCCAGAGAATAAACTTTCCCTTCTGTTTTCCAAGCTGTCGCTGAGCAGTACCCTAGGGCGAAACAATTGCATGAATTTCTGGTAAAATTCTTTTGATGCAAAATAATAAATGAAGGGATCTATGCAGTTGTTGAAGCAACTGAGGCACAAGGTGAGCTTGTAGGCAGGGTACAAACTGCTGTTGTAAAATAGGCGGATGATCATATGCGCAAGTAGGATAAAGTTATTGGGGGCGAAGCAAGTGATGAAGGACAGAAGGACAATTGTCGCCAGGTATATGGATCTAGTCTTTTGCCTATTACCGTATCTGCTTGATGTCTGAATTAGCTTCCTAATGATACCAATGTAGCATCCAACTGTTACAACAAAAGGGATCAAGAAGAGCACAACGAATAAAGTGAGGAGAAAGGCTACCCAAGCTGCAAAGGTTGGCAGCATATCCCATTTTAGGACATCAAAACAGGTTATAATCCCTAATTCTTTCACTTCATAGGTCAGATCTGCAGTTTCTAATGGGTAGAAGGCTAGTAGCAAGAAAAACCACATAGCTAGGCAGGCAGCCAAGGCATATCTTTTTCTTCTCCACTTGATCAACTTCAAGGGGTGTACCACACCCATGTACCGCTCCATGCTGATAAGGGTCATGGTTAGTATGGAAGAATACATGTTGGAGTAGAACATCACTGTCACAAGGCTGCAAAGAGTCTTGCCAAATCTCCAGTCATTGCTTTGGAGGTGATAAGAAATCTGGAAGGGAAAACAGCTGGCCAGCATAAGGTCTGTGATGCTTAAGTTGATCATGAAGATAACAGAAGGTGTTTTGGGTTTGATGTGCCAACAGAGCACCCAAAGAGAGAACAAGTTTCCAGGGATGCTGATCAGAGCCACCACTGTATACACAACTGGGAGGGTGATGGAGACCGTTTTATTCTGGAGCATTGCCAGCGTCAAAGCGTCCAGGTGGGATTCGTTTTTAACCATTATTCACAAGTAGGTTGTCGATCCCTGTATGCCAGCTGGATCATATCATGAACACTTGGCTTGAAAACCTAGAGGAGAAATGTCAAGTGAGAAAAACGATATGTCAAAACAGAAATTAAGAACATAAGTCCTATACTAGTCAACTAAAAAAATTCTTTAGTTTGACAGGTTATCCTTGAATGCACTGAATCCATTAAAATTACTTTCTGAAAACTCTTGCCTCCCTCCAAATATCATAATGTTTTACCAGTCTCACTTCTTCCTGTCGAACCTTTTCCCTGCTGAATGGTTTTCTGATACTTAGAATCATAGAATCATTAAGTTTGGGAAAGACCTCCAAGATCATGGAGTCCAACCTTTGAGCAAACACCACCATGTCAATTAAATCATAGCACTGATCATTGTTAACCAGCACCCCTGGGTTCTTTTCCACTGGGCAGCTTCCCAGCCACTCTTCCCCAAGCCTGTATTGCTGCATGGGGTTCTTGTGACCCAAGTGCAGGACTTGGCATTTTGCGTTATTGAACCTCACACCATTGATCTTGGCCCATCAATCCCTCCTGTCCAGATTGCTCTGCAGTCTATTCATTATCACACTACCTATGTTACTGTAGCATAAAGAAAATAACATATCACAAGTTGAAATTCAATTGATGTCTGCATGAGAACACTAGTACATAGGTTCTCCATGAGCTCAATCCATTGTATCTACTCTAGATGTCATGATGTTGATTTCTGTAGGGCACAATATCTTCTGACCTTTTTTCCCCCTGACTAAACAGTGATCCATTTCAAGTAAGGGCTGGATTTTAATTTTTTTCATTTGTTTTCAACTCAGGGAAAGGAGAACATACATTCAATGACTCTTGCTATAATACAAACAGCATATAAGGGAAAAAAAGCATGAGAACCGGAGAGAGATTGCAGTTGCTTGGACTGATTTACAGGCTGGAGAAGCCCTCTTCTACCAAGAAGAAAAACTATTGAGCTTCAGTTTCTACAACATGTAAGTTATTTAAAAATGTTCTGTTTGCAGCTGTCTTATTTGCATCATCTGTAATTCTGCAAAATTAGTTTCAGTTTTGCAGTCTGCAAAGCAGACCCTTGCTTTCACTGTCTGGTTTACATAGATCTTTCTTGGCAGATGCAGTAGCTCATGGTTTGGCCTATTTATTTTGAGGAGCATAGTAGCATTCAGCAGCTGCAGGAAAGAACCCATGCCTCTATGTGCTACATGTGTGCTTGCCTTCGTTGAGCTGCAGGTACGGGGAGGAAGTTTCACAGAAGTACAGCGTTGAAAAAGTGAAGAAATGGCAACGAATGCCCCAAAAGGCAGAAGATAGATCTACAGTAGGTTCTGTGAAGAGTTACAATCAAGGCTGAAGAGGTGCCAGGCCAAGTCAGCTGATAACTGTGGGCACATCTCTGCTGTTTATTAACAGGCAGAGAGTGGGTTCAGGCACACTCCTGCATATGGACTCTCATCACCTGCATGGTTTATTTCAAGGATCTTGTTGCAAGATCCTTCTGTAGGAGGTTAGATTAAAAAACATAGGTGCCAGTTGGTGTCATTTAACCTCATATCTTCTTAAAAAAGACCTTTAATTTGTGTGGTCATAGGCCATGAGCAGTGTAACCGGTCAGTCCCTCAAAGAGCCCAGCCCATGGTGCTGGGAAGCTCTATAGCTGGAAATAGCCATTCTGACAAAAACTGTGCTTTATGAGAGAGGCTTTTACTGAAAAACTTGCTTTCTGAACCATTGATGGTTCCTGAGACCTGGGAAACATGAAGTCTACTGGAGGCTGCAGTGCAGTAAAGAGATAATCAACTCAGAAAAACTCGAGTGCAGATCCAGAAAAAGGTACAGCTACAGCAGCAAGCAGCGCAATGGGGATTTATTGAGGTTCTTTGTTGATCTGATCTATTTGACATAGTGCTTCAAATGTCAGCTAAAAATATTCAGAAGTGGTGAGAGTCAGTATCAGGAGAGTGATATTGACTAATGTTGCTTCCAGCTGAGTTGTTGGAAGCCTAGAAAAAAGGAAAAAGAAAATAGGAATTGCAAAGATGTGAGAGATGTACATACATTATGCACGTGACAGAGAACAAGCATGTTTCAAGTAGTGACGTGATCATAAGATGGGCACAATTGCAAAAAGCCCTTTGAGCCAAATCCGTTGTAAGTGAAATTCAGTTCTTGTCAGGGGTGCTCTACCAAGAATTAAACTAATTCTTCATTTTTCAGGCTAACTTGAAAAAGCACACTCTGTCACATAACTCTTGGGAAAAAAGCCTTAATGCCCTCTATTTCAATTCATCTGTCTGTGACTTACCATAGCAAATACTTATTCATGAAGTCTGTTGCCTCAAAAATCCTTCTCAAGTAGCATCCCTTTGTGCCTAACAACTCTATACTTCTCAAAACAAACAGAAAATTGTTGTCTATAGCAGAGTAACCACAGAGCTCTAATAATACACCTTTGCAAGTGAAAGACACTTGCTCTCCCAGGCCCCTAATACTATTCCTATAGAAATTACAGTTACTTGGGGAGGAAGAAATATAGGTGAAAATTTCCATTGAATCTGTCACACTGGTCATAAAGAGATCTAATATGTCTCACATTTTGGTTTGTGTGAATCTCAAACAAATTTTCTTCCGTACTTGCTTTTTCTGAGAGTACATCTTGATAAGAAGGAGATAAAAAAGATGCGCGCATAAGTGCTGCCGAATGCAAAACAGTGTCAGCATTCACGGCCTGGCTAAAGGCAAATTTTATGCACTCATGGAATGCTATTGTCAGTAAAAAAACATAAGTGCCTCCAAATGTCTTGAATTGGAGTTGAAAGACACCAGACTTAGTGGTTAAATGCCTACAAGAGCTCTCCAAAAAGGGTAGATCTCCTTGACATTGTTTTCAGTAATGAAGATGTCCATCACAACTAGCAGAAGAAAAATGATGGGTGGTTCCTTTAGAGTCTTCTGCAGGGGAAAAGAAGGCATGCAAAGCACACAAGATTGATGTTGCTTGTCATTCTTGAGGGCAAATAGCCTCTAGGGGAAATGTGGAGTACAGAAAATCCTCCTCCCAATTTCATCTTTCATTTTGCCAGTTTCTTTCAGGCTCTAATCCTGAATTCCTTGTCAGGAAAGCCTGGAATAGAAGAAATTCCTGCTCTGATTCACCCTTACTTGTAATGATTTCCTTTTAAATGCCCAGGTGTGTGGGATTTGGCTGGGATAGAGTTGCTTTTCTTCATGGTGGCTGGTATGAGACTATGTTTTGGACTTGTGCTGAACACAAAGTTGACAACAGAGAGATATTTTTGTTATTGCTGAGCAGGGCTTACACAGACCCACCACATTGCTTTTTGTAGTTCCATGCTGGCAAGGAAGTTGGGGGTACATGAGAGGCTGGGAAGACACACAGACAGACAGGTGACCCAAACTGACCAAAGGGATATTCTATGCTATACAACATCATTACCAGTATATGAAGTAGAGGGAAGAAGGAGGAAGGGGGGATCACTGGGAGTGATGGTGTTTGTCTTCCCAAGTAACCCTTTCATGTGATGGGGCCCTGCTTTCCTGGAGATGGCTGAACACCTGGCAGCCCATGGGAAACAGTAAATTAATTCCTTGTTTTGCTTTGCCCGTGTGCACGGCTTTTGCTTTCCCTATTAAATTGTGTTTGTCTCAAGTTTTCTTCCTTTTACCCTTTCAAATCTCTCCCCAGTCCTGCCTAGTGGGGGAGGTGAGCAAGTGGCTGTGTGGGGTTTGTGGGGCTTGACTGCTGGCTGGGGTGAAACCACGACACCAGGTTAAGCTGCTGGAATCACAATGTACCATTTCAATGTACTTTACCACTCCCATTGCTGCATCTCTTAGAGTTTAGTTAATGCTGTGTTTACATTTTCATCTTGTTCAGGGTAACTATGTCCTTCCTTCACCCGCAGTCTCTGTCTGTCTCTTGTAGTTTAATTTGAAAATGTAATACATCAACAGAGAAAAGAATGTCTCTTTAGAGGTTTAGAATTAGAGTCCTCCTACATTTTATGAGTTGTTTCCTTTCAGTTTCAGGTTTCCAACAGAATTCAAATCAGTGAAGCTTGCATTGATTTTAATACATCCACCCTAAGCTATGGTTTCATATACATAGTCTGTAAAAATATAGTTCTGTTACATGTTTCCCTGATAAAAATACATGATTTTGCTTTATTTTTGGGAGACCTATATTTAAAATACGACAGACAAATGGACATACAGACAGACTGAAACAAAAACTCAATAAGGATTCTTCAAGTGACATGATCAAGTCTTACTGACATTTACATCAATCCTCAAGGGTCTGACATAGAAGGAGAAATGTTAAGCTTTTCTTCTTGCCTTATTTCTGAAGCATTTACTGGATGGATGTATATTAGTCTCATATTAAGTACTAAGCCTCTGGACTAATACTCACTAAATCCATGTAGGATTTTTTTGCTACTCTTTGTACTCATTGGCTCATGGCACTCTGCACAGAAAACTCCCTTGGAAATTCAGTGGCATCAGGTTTTCATGCAAGCTATAACCATAAGCTAAGGTGACAGCTGCTTAATGTTTTTCTGACAGGAATAGGGATTTCTTTCCCTAGACAAAAGATGATAAATAAAACATTTCAGAGTGTACTGAATGTCAAACAGTAAAAATTCACAAGATATCTGTGTTATTTCTTTGCTATGGAAGAGTAACAGTAGAGATGTCTCTATTTTTAGAGAACTGCTAAATTAAGCTGATGTGTTTTCTCTCTTACGTCTATTCTATTCCTGTTGTCAGTGTCAAGCGCACCTGTGAAAAAGACTAAAAAGCCTGTGAGTGAAGTCGAAATGGGAATTGCCAATTTATAAAAATTTTGAGATTTGTGATTTGAGATGGAAAAATAACTCTTAAAATATATCATGCAGCAGAAAGCCTTTCAAAAGCTATTGTGTTTCATTTTTGGTTCCCTACCTGTCAAAGCACTATTGCATAGGAAAAAAAAGCTCTTATTTCATAAATTCTTTGATATTATTACACTTTTAGAAAGACACTCTTCTAGCTGAAGAATGTAGGATGGCATGTTTCAGATTACAGGGAAAACAAGCTGTCATGCAATTTCAACTCAATTGCAAATAGATTTAGAATGAAGCAAGGGGAAAGGACAGATTTTATTGTAAGCACTTAGAAAAATCCTATTAATGGTTTTTCATCAGTGCAATTGTAGCTGAAGGATGTATTTTGTTTTTTCTTAAAAGACTGCTTTTTAGTATATTTTTATTTTACATTATTTTTTACTTACTCAGTTTGATTACAAAGCAGTAACAAGATCTAAAGGGTTAGAATAGTTTATGTCTACCTAACTGGAGATAAAACTGGAGAAAACTTTGGGATTCTCAGTATGGAGTGCTCCTGCTGGGTTTTCAACCCCTTCTGGACTGTCTGAATTATTACTGAGATGACAGAAGCGAGTAAAAGCACATAAAATAAATGCTTAATTTCTATTGTAGACTGAGCGTGAGGAGAAGAAGGAGTCAGTAAGGCAAGGAGCCAAGAGCCAGTAATCTTGAGCTGCGGGAAAAGTGACAAACACTTTGATATTTAGATAAAGTAAGGGGTTTTAATATGAGGAACAAGAAGAAAAAGTGCCCTTTTGTAACACATCTCAAGTACTGTTCCCAAAGCATCGTTCATTTGATTCAGAGAAACACTTCTGCAAACGTTCATCAAACTGAGGAATGTAAATGAGTCCATCTTCGACTGAATGTTTCCTAAACTGAACATGGGCCTTACCGAAAGAGGCTGCAGGTTTTGTCTTGATGGTTCTTTCTCACCCTTGCAATAAACTGTCATGCAAATTTTTGCTTGCAAGGTTACATCTCTACATCTCTAAAAGCCAAGAGTTTGGTTCACTCAGTGAAGATGTAAACCTAAGTCTTTTAAGAAATTTCTTTGTAGTTGGGCTTCCTTGTTCTTTTAGCCGATTTTTTTCCTATTGTTTTGTTCTGAGTATCATTACTACAAAGATCAGAAACTGTTGCCAAGCCTTTAGTTATGTTATCACAAAGGCATTATTTGATGTTATAGCTTACCTTCTGTTAAGAAGAAATACATTTGGGAAATGACACTTCTACCCTCTGTGCACTTGTGCGTGCAAGTATTACCGAGCAAAGAAAACAAAACAAAACTGAAAGCATCTAACTGTCTGTGATATTCCTGACTTTCCATGCCATTTAGCTTTAGAAAAATAAAACTGTTCCTTATTTCTTATTTTTCAGCAAAGATCACTCAGATAAAGGACATAAGTAAACCATATGTATACCTTCACCTCAAAAGCTGGCGTATTTTTTACAATGAAAAAGTTACACTATAATCATTATATTAATCAAAAACTCTTTCAGACACAGATGTCAGTCTTTATCTTACTACACCCAGTCAGAGTAAACCCTATGGTGGTTATAGGTCTGACCTCAAACCATCGGGGCAAGGTAAAACAAGAGTGTCTTCTCTCCACAAGGATTTCACATTGAGAGGTAAAAAACCCTCTGTCTTTTCAGCAAGAAAATATAGAAGCATTACCAGCTTTCAGGTAGTGGAGGGGTGTATACCTCCACCTGTTAGAGCTTGTTAGTTGTATCAGTTAGAGAAAAACTACTTTATTAAAAAGTGAAGAAAAATAATGCTGTCATTTCTGCCTACTAGGAAGTGATTCTGTTCTTCAGCCTGACAGAGTGCAAGCAGGCAGTTTCCAAGATTGAACCAGAAAATTCTTACCGTGAAATTTAAATATACAGATGAGAGGCAAAGAAGCTCCACAAGCAAATACTACACCGAATCTTCAGAACTAGCTAAGTAGTAAAATTAAATGTACATTTCTACTTTCAAATTTCCTGTATCTGTCCCGGGCTATGCAGTTTTGCTGATAGTTGAATTATAGTTCACTTGAACCTTCACCTTTTCTAAGTATAAATCAGCAAAGTCAGGATTTGTCGCTGTTGGAGCGGCCGCGACACAACATAGACCATGCCTCGGACAAGGGCAAAAAGCTGTTTATTCAAAGAAACAATCTCTTTTATACAGTTTTGTATGTTATCATTCGTGTTACATATTCATTGGCCGCTAAATGACTACAATAGACTCATTGGCTATTATTTAACTACAATATACTACCATTGGTTATCTATAACCTAAGCCTACAAGCACTCAGAAAAATAGCAAGTACAATATGTTGCTGTTTTCTCCTCCTATTGTTTATGCTTTGTGCCTCTGCTAATCTTACAACTCCCATGAGTAAAACTGAATTCTCGGGGATACACTGTGATTGTGCCTAAGTCAAGATCTGGGAAAGTTTCAGACCGGCGTTCTGTTCCCACAAGGATTCTGTGCTGGTGTTAGCAACATTCACCCTAATTTCGGTAAGATTTGCATAAACACAGCCACTGTCATCTGTGTCAATAAGCCGGTTCAGAGTGAAACTCATCAATGTGATCTTTAAAAGTTTCTTTCTGCAGTAGTCAGGTTCTTGGAAATGGTAAGTCTGTGGGCCAATATTGACAAAAACCTCTCAGCATCTGAAGTATGATTTTACAGTTCAAGTGCTAGTTAGATCACAAAATAAAGCAATTTGCAGTTTTCTTTGTCAGTGTGCAAGTCAGCTTATAAAAATGCTATGAGCAAAACCTTAGGTCAGTTGAAACCCAAGCTGTGTAACTCCACTGATAGATTTTGTAGGCTGGTTTAAATGTCAGTCACAGTAAGCATCCTAAACTGGATTTGACGAGGTTCCAGTTTAGGGACTAATAGCTAGAATATTATATATATGTTGGTCTTTCCTACATAAGCAGAGTTTGTAAGCTTAATTTTTTGAATACTGATATTTTAAAAAAGATTAGCAAAGCTAAGGCAACAGAAGAGTTCAACATAGCAGCTCAGGAATTCATTCTATAGCACATAGAGTCCTCTGTGATCACTGCTCATATGCACACTCATATTTCCCAATAGCACAACATAACTTGCCTCTAGGTGAAACCATGCTGTCTTGCACAGGGTGGAAGAGCCGTGCAAGCAGTTCCTGAAACTGCTGATTGCTGGCAGGGAACTGTCACTTAAATGGACCACAGTGCTTGTCAGATGGTGCAGGGCCATGAACAACCAGCTTGTAAACCTCCTTTTAATGACTCTGGCAGACATCCTGCATAGTGTGGAGTTATCCTGTGCCAGAGGGCCCTCCTGCAGGTACATTGGCCTTGACTTATGGCAAGATGGTGAAGACACATGTTTTTATAGAACTTTGACCACAGAAATGCCTGATCTAGTTGAAATTTGAATAACACATGAACTGATTTCCTTTATAACTTTAAATTTTAAAATATTTTCTGTATGCAGGATTGACAGACAATGGGTTCTGGTCAGCAACTACTTCCCTCTACAAGTAATTGCCTCACATAGCTGTTGTTAGAGTCAGAGGAAAAAGTCTAGGCGATCATTTCCCTTCTGACCTCAAATTCCAGGAAAGGAATTTAACAGTTTATTGGCACAAGGCATTTGTGGTAGACAATATGACAGATTCCCAACAGAGAATCCCTCAGTCTTTGGAAACTTGGTGGTCTTACACTGAATCTGTATGGTAAAACTGGTGTTTTACATCAAACAAATATATATAAATATACACTCGTATAAGCATATGTGTATATCTATATTCTGTTTGAAATCTCTACTTTCTATCTTTTCATCTCTCTTTTCTGTGAAGCTCTCTTCAAGTGTTTCCTCTCCTGATCAGTCCACAAAGGAATTGAGGTAGGGTTGCTGCATGCTCTCGAAGATTATCTTTAGAGATAAAAATTTAAAAAAAAAAAAAAAAAGGAAAGAACCTCAGATGATGTTTTTTCTCATACTTGCACTAAGGATATGACAGTCTGTAGCTGTTGATCAATTTAGCTTATGATGGAGCCCATAAACAGGACAGGCCACCAAGTTTTGCAGGTGTACCTGAAAGGATAATTTGGTGTGGTATTTGGGAAATGTTTTGAGCAAAAAATGTAGAGTAATTCTAACAGCCATATAACGTACTGGGGTCAGAAATTGGAAGCAATATTTGTAGGGGTGTATCAAATAACTTGGTTGAGCATGTAAGCTGTCTTCAGATGGGCCTTTTACCACTGCTTCCACTAGCTGGTCTCAGTACATTCAAAACATCTTTCTACCTCCTAGATAGAGGTGTCCCAAAGAGCCTGTGCTGGATCCATAACAACTGGTCACTTGTAAAAATACAGGACGAATTGTTGTTCCTCCTATTAATTAAGATCTATATGAAGAGGCAAAACTCTTTCCACAGCAGTAGTACTAGGTGGCAGGATTTGGGTATAGGTGGCCTTTCCTGCCTGGTCTTTTCCTACAGCTATGGATTTATCATCCATAGCAATCTAAGTATATATTTTAGGGTGAGTTGGAAAGCTTTTACTGTACTGGGCGGATCTCCAGTGACTGCAATATTTGCACACGTAGTCACTTCCACAGTAAATGCAGGTGTTTGAAGCTGATTCCAGCCTGTTTTAAACATCCTGTTGATTCAGATCCCGATTTCCTGGAGGACCATAATTGCCTGGATTCTGTCAAAATCTGAACTAGTTCACTAAAACATAATTGACCCCTTTCACACTTGGATCACTCAGCTGCTTCTTTAAAATGACCAGGTCAGCTTCTATGTGAAAATGAATTGGCACAGAATAGGATCAAATGCATTGTTTTACCTGTATCCATCTTGTTCCACCTGTATGTCGAAACCTACAGTCAGTTTTACATGACCATAAAGACTCAGAATAAAAATAATTTTGTCTTCTGCTGGTCTTGCTGCAGTACTTCTCAGCATATATCATTTAGCCCTTACTGGCAGGCCACGTACTGGTCTGACCACTCTGCTCTCTCCCCAGGTGCCTTCTGCAATGTTCTGGCAGTGAATTCCTGCGGACTGGGCATTCTCCTGACTCTCATGTCAGTTTGGAGTAATTCTCACATCAGCATTAGTGAAAACAGTCTTGGCTGAAAAGTACAAGACCGGAGGCTCTGTAGGAGCTAAATTGATGTGCACTGTGCAGCTTTCTTGCATATCTTATTCTCTGCTCCTGAAAGGGTAAGAGGAGCTAGATATACAGAAAGAACGAGCCTCGCTTCCTGTCAAACTGTACATCTTACTGGAAGGCTTTGATACAGAAATGGGCTGCTGGAGGCACTTTGGTAGGACTGGAACTGATACTGAGTTCAGCCATTCTCCTGTACTTCTTGTCAATACCCACTGAAAATAGGTGACTGCATATATTTCAGGAGGAGAGGTGTGCCTGGCCTGACAAAGGACTAGGAGGCAGAAATGTATGCAAACCAAGGCAGTGGGAAACCTGAGCTCATTCCCTAGCACTTTGGACAATGCTTCCTTTCCAGCGTGGCCTGAAGGGACGGATGGTTGGGGCTCACCTCAGGTCATTTCCATGAGAAATCTTGCACTGCCATAACCCTTTCCTTTGCCCAGTTTCTTTTACTGCTTATTGTCACGGCTCAGAATGTGAACCCTGAATTGTACTACTGAGCTATATTTGATCTCTGTTTTTCCGGAATGATATTCAGTTGCTCACATATATGGTCACGTATAAGTGGTTGTGGTTCTCTGCTAGAGAAAGTTTCTTCATTTTTTCAACATTGCCACCAGCATTCAATAGTATTTAAGCTACAGTCATGGGGTACCCTGGCTGATTCTGCCTTTTAGTTATGATTCTGCCTTTTAGTCATGATCATATCATCTATGGAGGCCCAACAGCATGACCAAGATACATTTATCTCAGGAGCAGTCCTGTAGGTCTGGTATTCATGCAGCTTGCAGTGAAGTCTGAGGCAGCTCTGTTGTATGCACAGCACCTCGGAGCTCTTTGCTTCATAGGTAGAAGCAAGATCATTGTTTGCAAGCTTGTGCAAAATCACTTTGTCCGCATGCTGAGAGAACTGAAAATTGGCTTCTCTGCAAAAGCTCACAGCTTATGTTGAGCATCAATAACTGCAGCTGTGCTGCTTGTGGCTGGCACAGGTCACAGTGTGGATTCACAAGTGCCTGAACAGTGCAGAGCTCATCTACCCAAAGGCACGGTGCACAGGTAACAGGAACCTCACAAACAGCAGACTACAGGAGCAGATATGACCTAGTTTTAAAAGCAGCATCGTGTATGCACAGACAGGAGGAGCAAAAAGCCAACATAATTATTACTTTCTCCCTGACTTACCACTTAACACTTTTTTCTTGACTTCTCCTCAGCTTGGCAATTTGATACCAGTTAGAGGTATGACTGGTAACATACAAGAAGTAAAGATTATAAAATGGGACAAAAAAGGAAAAAGATTTCTAAGAAAAGCTTCACTCTTAGTCCAGTTTCTTTGTGACCACTTGAGTTATCACACTAATACAAAGAACTACAACAGGAATAGCACCCTGAAACCACATCTGCTTCACTCCTCTTAATATCCTCGAGTGCAAGTGAGACAGGAAATTAAAGTTCAGCTTTTCAGCTGAACCTGACTGCAAGTGCCATGGTATTCAGAACAGGTCTTCTCTCCAGTCCTCTCTGCACTTAAATAACTTAAACGCATAAATAAGAGACAAACTGGATTCTATCCTTGTCTAACATACTCATTCTGCTTGGAGAAGTATATAAGTGCCCTAACTATAGTCAGATATATGCTGATACATTATTAAAATGAATGCTACCTCTCAAATAATGTCAGAAGTCAAACATGTTCTGCAGCTTGTTTTTGTGGGGGAGCCTGTCTCCAAAATCCATTAGAACAGCTTCTTATTAGCATTACTTGATATCCTCTTTATTGCTAGCAAAATGCCTTGAGATATCTTTATTTTGGCTGTTATGCGAATCATAACTGGAATCTTGCTGTCTTGAGAAAAAATGCCACTGAAGACACTGTGCTTTGAAGGGTGGTACTTATTAACTGTGCACGAAAAATAAGTGTCTTAATTATAATTTTTATGACCTTGGCATTTAGGTCCAACTTAGAGCTAGCTTTGCGTATTCCATTTGCCAGCACTCTGTATCTCACAATCACTTCTACTACATATATCTTGTGATCTGCTATTTTTAAGCATACAGACAAACAAACATATTCTTGCAATGAAAGCAGAGGTGTGGATCCATATCTCATCAGCCACTCTGTATTTGATCGCACTCATACAGGCAAAGGAGGTTGCATACCCCAGATGCATGAAGTTTTGCAAAAGAGCTCCAGGTTACCATGTGAGAAAGGGTATATTCATTACTATACCTTAGGACATACTATACTGCAATCATTCTATTACCACCTTATGCCCTACTTTGTCTCTGCCATGAGTTGTCTGCACGTGGACATGGGACTCCAGATGCGCCTCACCAGGGCAGATTAGAGGGGCAGGATCAGCTCCCTTGACCTGCTGGCAATGCTTTTCCTAAGGCACCCCCGGATTCCATGGCCGTCTTGGCCACAAGGACACACTGCTGGCTCATGGACAACTTTCTGTCCATCAGGACCCCCAGGTTCTTCTCTGCAGAGCTGTTTTCCAGCAGTTCAGCCCCAGCCTGTGCTTATACATGGGGTGATTCCTCTCCAGGTGCAGGGGAGGAAAATTTGCCTTTGTTGAACTTTGTTAGGTTCCTCTCTGTCCATCGGTCCAGCCCATCCAGGTCTCGCAGGCTTTCAGCACAGCACCCTGGTGTATCAGCCACTTCTCCCAGTTCTGTATCACAATCAAACTTGCTGAGGCTGCAGTCTGTCCCTTCATCAAGGTCATGGATGAGTAAGTTGAACAAGACTGTACCCAGTACTGACCCCTGTGGAACATCCCTAGCAGTAGGCTGTGAGCTAGACTCTGCTCTAAGGCAATTTTGATGACTGGTACAGCTATGCTCCAGTAAGGTACATATAACAGTAGAGCACTAGGAGACAGTTCTTTGGAGATAAAATTTGGGCTGTTAGGAGCCCTAGAGTGATGTGCTCTGAAATATTACCAAATTTCTGCAGTTTCAGTGTGTAACTTGAAAACAGATGCATAGAAAAATGATATAGATGCACTTAAGAATAAAGGAAATGTTTGGTGCAGATGGTGCCATCGGGAAAATATGGTTTGACCTAAACTAAAATAGGGCAATGCTTCTGTTACTAAAAATTAATGTTACAGTTTTTAAACTAAAGATTAGAGAGAGCCAACTGGCACAGAAAAGTGTATAGTTCAGGATGACACGTATTAAGTGGTGGGAATGTTATTAAATCCTCTGCAGTCTTAGTAAAAAGGACAGGAAAAGGTGATCATAAAGTCCAGGAATGAACCGGACAAACAGTTTCTACGTCTGAAGTGTGTGAAGCATATCACATAAAACAGCCACAAAAAACCGCAGATACATAAAAAAACAGTTAAATGAAAAGTGTAAAAATTCTGAGGCTGATTGCCCTGGTTTTCAGCTGGGAATCTGACCTAATTTAGGCATCTGAGAAGTCTGATGACAGAAAGTGACTGTTAGGAATGGTATGGCCAAGGCAAACCTGATAGAGCCCTGCCAAAAAGGGCCATGCTGCTTCAGGATCGTTACTGTTGCATTACTGGAAGCTTTGTGTCACATCCAGTAAACAATTCAGCTGCATCAACACAAGGCAGAATATTCATGGGCTGAAGGCTGTGACTGAAGGACTGCATCATCAATTACATAATGAGGATGGTAAATGTGGCAGCTTAGGATAGAAAAAACAGCTGTGAGAGCAAACAATACAGAAATAACAAAACCTTTCAAGTACCCCAACCAAATTAGGAAAATGCAGTGTGGTGTGATATGTGTCTTCAGGCACATCAAGTGTGATTCCTTGTGGAAACCAGCTGTTTAAGATCCAGCGAGGAGCTTCTCACAAGATGAGGATTAGCAGCTCTTGGCTCAAGCCTTTGCCATCCTGAGTCTCCACAGTGGCAGAAGCAGCCTGGGGTCTCCTCCTTCCCAATCGAGACACCAAAGAGCTTTGGCCTATAGACTATTGCAAATAAATTTCTACAACTTCAGCTGCTTAGCTGAGACTTGCTGGGAAATGGCAGACTTGAAACCTGGGCTCTCATGAGGGCTTCCCTATCAAAAGGTTTTGGTTCTCTTTTTCACTCTTCTGTGGTGCCATAGATCATGAAGGAGAATTGCTGCTGGAAGCTCCTTTGCTGGCAGACACCTGATGCTTTGGCAGTGGCTGAGATGTGATCCCAGCCACCACAGCAGCCACCTTATCTTCTGAAACCCCAAGGATGCCCTCAGCTACCCGGGAGAAGAGACAGGATGGTGCTTTTGAAAATGCAGCCTACTCCCCAGCTCACAGTGAAGAAAGATCAGTACCAACTACTTTCTCACTTCTCTTTCTGAGAATAGTGGAGGTTATCTATTTTTTACTATTACTTAGTTCCCAGCTCTGTTTCAGGACTCATTGCTCGTGCTTGCTCATGAGAATTTCAGGGGCTCAGAGCCATCTTGAGGGTTTCCCTCAGAGCTGCCAAGACTATGCTCTCCCCAGCCCTGCTGAAATCCCCTGGAATCTGGGCACACTTTCTGCACGTGCACATGGTGTCCAGCCAGCATCTCCACGTGGCATCAGCTCGGCAGTGGAGAGGCCTGGTGGGGCATGTGAGATGAAGTCACCCGTGTTCGTGACAGTCACTGAGCACTACAGCCTGCAGGGGGTTTAATGTGGTTTGGCAAGCAAATGATGGAAAATGCCAGTGTTTTGAAGCTCTTTCAGGAACTGAAGGAAACAGACCTGAGTCCTTTTTATTTTAACATCTCAGAAAGACTTTCGTAAAAACCTAAAGGCAGTATTTCAGGAGAGCAACTTTAGTTTCCTTTCTTTTTCTCTCTGTGTTTCTGTGTTTTACATGCCTAATCATCGTACAAATATACAGAGAGAGAGAGAAAGAAAAGGAAAGGAGAGTTTTAAGCTTTAAAATAAACCCATTTTCTTGAGGATTGTGGTTTAATAAAGGTTGTGCATTACATTTTCATAAAAGAGTATGGAAAGGCAAAATAAATTCTCACAAACCCTTCTAGCCCCATCTATCCATCCATGCAGGTGAGCAAACCATAGTGTCAACATACTAAAGATAAGAATGCAATGATAAAAGATGTTTCACCACATGATGTGGGGAAAGTTTTTTACAAGTTAGGCGTAGCTTCTCAGTGTAGGTTCCTCTTTCAATTCTCTGAAACTCTTTAAAAAAAAATTGCACACACAAAAAAACATCTTTCAAAAGCAGTTTCCTCAGTTCAGCCCTCCCTCCACTCCCACACTGTCTCTATAGGTGCTTCTAAGATGTACTATAAACTACATGTAAAAGTTACTTGTGTTTGTACTGCGTGGGTTGATAGTTTTTAGAGCATTCTGTAGCAGCATGATGTAAACTAACCTACACAAAACCCTCAAGGCTTGTCACTTAGTTTTGTTTACCTATTTCTTTAATGTAAAAGAAATTGATCCTTTTTTTCACCAAGACCAGTAGAAAGAGAAGACACCTAGCAATTCACCAGCTCAAACCTATTCTTTCTTTTTAAAGGTTATGCAATCACAACAGGAAATATTTTGAAATCGTCACACTAATCACAAGACAGAGTACTTTTTAGTCTGAACATGCGTTTATACTAGTCTCCTATTTTTAGGTTGCATCACATGCCAATTCATTGCCATTGCCATTTGTATTAATAGTAGGTTTTGCTGTAGTTTTTTTCATTTCTTTACACACCTGATGGAAAACAATATTTGGCAAATATGCTAAATTTGGCTTAAGTCCTCAGAAGGCATCCAAATATTTTAGGAATCAGTCCTTAGCAGTGGCATTCCTGACTAGTTTCCCTGCACCCTTCTGCAAAAGCAAAAGCAAAAGCAAATGCAAACTTGTGTCCTGCTGCCAAAACTGGCAATGAGAACGTAGCAACAATACTTTGACCAGTATGTCAGTGGCCTCCCCACAATGGCACAATATCCAAAGCAATGTGACTTTCTAGATTAGAGTAAGGAGCCACCTTATTGAACATACCTGTGTAAAAGGATCTGGCACTCCGAGAGCACTTCTAAAGTGCTGGGATGAAGTGGACTGAGGGCAGCACTCACAATGAGCTTCCTCGTTATCACTCCTGCAGAGAGGCATGTCAATAAGGAGATGAAAATGTTAATGACTTCTTTGTATCTCTTTGTGAAAAAGTCTCTTTGCAATTACAAGAGGTAAATGATCAAGAATCAGGTCTCTTCTGAGGATAGACTGGATTGACAAGAGTTGACAAGACTGTAGGTGTGTTCTTGAGGATGATAAGCAGAACATCTTCAATACCAATGCTGTCTCTCTCTTGCTCGATGCCTTCTGAAAAGCCACTTTCCTACTCTGATATAATTTTTTCTTTAAATAATACTAATATTTTTGCACAACTCAGTTACCTTGCTGCTGATGGTTCAAGGAATATTACTGTCTTGCTTTGTAAATTCTACAGCAGTTATCAGGAGAACATTTTAAGTGGCTTTTGAAATTGAGCACTTCCTTGTATTTTAACTGATGATATCCAAATAATGAGACTTACTAAATCAATTATCAAAGTAAAAAAAGTATTTCTTTAGAGGCAGTGGATATTTTTTCTGCATGAATTATAATAGTGTAATAATATCCTAAGAGGAAAAATCTCCACAAACTGCAGGGTTCAAAAGGATTTTCTGGTTCTCAAATGACTGAATACCTCATATTACAGAATAAGTGTATTATTTTGTATACTGGATTTCTGATGTTTCATTCTTGTCACTAGTGAAGCAACAGTTCAGCTGAAAACCAGGCAAAAGACTTTCTTTAGAAACTGGGTGTAAAAAGAGATTGTGCTTAGATTTGCTCAATCACCAAAAAAAAAAAAACCCAAAAAACAATAAAAACAAAAAAGAGACATTGGAGAGCAGCAAGTACCTAGAGGAATTAATACAGGGTGTAAATCCACAGAGAAAGCCCAGTGCACCACCATCCACACCTACTCTGCCTCGGGTTGCAGAAACATAAGTTTCTATACCTGCCTGCTCAGGAGTCTCCATGGCCCCATCTGAGATGTCCCCACCTCGTCGGCTCACAATTAGGCATTTTAACATGAGATACAGAAAACCAGGACACTGAGCAGCAAGAAAGCTAGACAGAAACACCTTAGTCTCTGAAAAAGCTTCAGCTTTTGACACTTTGTGGAGGGTTTCAAGGAGACCTCTAGAATACAACCATGTATTACCACTGAAATTTCTGCTGCAGTGAGATGTTTGCCTCCATCTTATCTCATAAACCCTGGAAGTATCCAAACCAGCAACAAGAGTACTATTCACACTTCCTAAATATCACACAGTGGGGATGTGGGACATACAAATTTTTTTCTCTCTTCAGAGTGATGAGATTTGAATCTACACCTCCCACCAAGCAATAAGATTTTCTATTAGGTACTTCATATAAAATATATAAATTACATTGAAATAGGAACTGCATTTTGGATGTCTTCTCCTCTCAAGTACTAAAGAAACACTATAGTTTGTTTTTATCACCCATGGAATTTATATCCCAGTGGTACCATGAAACCTGGAACAAATTCCACTGCAGGAGTAAAGACAAGTTGTAGATAAATAATATTATGGTTAATGCATTTCTGCAAGAATGCTTGGTTCCAATCAGGCCAGGTAAACATCCATAGTCTGTAGGGAGTGCCATAAATATCCTCAGGATTAAAGGGCACATGGCATTGACGCCTCGCTTCTGTCTGTATCCCATGCAGGATGTACTCCAGTAAGTGTTTTGGCAGTTTGTGGTATGCTGGGTCCTCAAACTGATGCAGCACAAGGAACAGTCTTCCCCCTGCTCCACAACTGTGGTTCATTTCAGGCCTTCAGCCTGAGCTGGGTATTAGGATATATGGGCTTCTGAGGACTTAGTGACTGGGGTTCGCAGTTTTGATAATGGCACCTTAAGCAAAAGCTGAGCAGCTGAAGAGCTCAGTCTTGAGTTTGAGCACTTAGTGACAACAAAAGAGTACTTAGGCTCCTAAAGCCTTTTTCAATGCTAGCATAAAGGTCAGAAATTGGAAATGCCACCTGTGATTAAAGTTTTCTCCTTCAGTGTAGGGTTGGAGGGGATCCCAGCAAGTAGGTCAGGCATATGAATGTGTAGAGGCCTGATCGTAGGCATATAATGTGAGTCACAAATGCACATTTGCTTTGCTCTGCCTTCTGGGATTATGCCCCTTTTGCAGAAGAATCTCCTATGCTCCTAGCTAAATCATCCATTGGTGAGCGTAGTCCCACACTGGATGGATGGTCTTTATCCTCTATTGTAAGAATCAGTGGCAGTCAAATTAAAATACTTGCCTTTCCTGCTTTTATAGCAGTCCCAATTGCTTTTGTCTGGGTCAAGAACCCTGGCAGGTCTTCCAGAATGTACTGCCACTCGATCTGTCTTCCAGATCATGGAGTTAAAATGTCTTGCTAAACTCTTTGAGAACAGATATCCTGTTCCAGCAGACTAGGAAAGACATTCAGCATAGAAAAGCTACCTGGCTCATCTCCACATTTTTGCACCATTCTCCCAGGCAGATATAAGGTACTTGTGGAAGTATATGGAGGGTGAGTTTGGCAGGTGGGTGTGATGCCTTCACTGCAAATCACCTGGCTGAGTGTTAATGTATCTTTTCCGCCCTGACAGGCAGCGGTGAAGTAGGGCTGTTTCTTGTTGAACAAAAATTCCTGATTTCCTGCGTTGTTTAGATGGATGATCTGCTGCTGCTGAGCTTCAGCTTACAGGGGTAAAGGCATCTACTTTCTCTATGTCTCGCTAAGATCCTTTACATATTCCCCCTTCCTGGCTGGAACGGGAGAAGAACAGTATAAAGATCCTGTACTTACACAGACTACATTTTCCTGCCAAGGGGGGCAATTACACAGGGAAATACCTAGGAAGCCATGCCAGAGAAAAGGTCTCCAGTGAGAATGAAAGGTGTGCTCATGGAGCTACAATGAGCCTCAGGTTGGCCTCAGAGCAGCCACTAACCCAATGTTTTTTCAACAGAACGAGGCTCACAGGACGTACACGGAGGAGATTGCACACATCTTCTTGCCCCAGCACAAGACCTCAGCTATCTCTTGTGACATCCTGTGATTGCTGGCATGACTAACTCCTATCGGTGGGTCTGTGGGTACATCACTGTGAAGGACAGGGTTTGGGGAAAGCAGCAGATAATCAAGTCATTTTCAGTGTTGTGTGGTGACAATACGATGCTATCTGTGATGTAGACTGTCAAAATAAAACTCTGTTAGAAGGATGAATGAGAAGACTATAAGATTTTCAGTGGTAACAGCCTGACACCACCTCTCCCCTGACTCCTAGCAAACTGTTGTCGACTCTTCAACTCTGTCTTGCTGTTCTGATTAAAAGCTACCCTAAAGTTTGCTTGGCTTTCGTACTCCCATTTGGTTGGAAGGATGCATAGATTGACTTATTCATAGACTGTAAATGAAAAAGAAAAGAACAAGCAGAGATTCTCTGTTAAAGAGTTAAGAGGAAGGGAGGAGAAATAAGGAAGTAGTGGTTGAAACTATCTGCTTTTAAGCAAAGAAAAAAGTTAAGAAAGACTTGATAACATTTTAAACGGTGTATAAACAACACAGCAGAGCTGCAAACTAGATGTTTTTTTTTTTCCTGGCGGTGTGGGTGTTCATAACTAGTGGAAACTGCAACAAGAACTTCAGAAATGGAAACACTACACTTTTAGCCAAAAAAACAAGCACAGTTTTCTCACCTACCCAGACCGAAAGATGAAGTGAAGGGATTATTTCTAATAAGGAGAAGAGAGGTTGGTTTCCAAACCCTTTCAGTGTAGGGCAGCATCATTTTTTCTATCTAGTTATTTAATTTGAGATTGCATGGATCAAAAGTATATAAAACAGAGCAAGTACATTAAAGCGCTTTGTGAGGTTTGCCACAAAGGACGCTGCGACTGTCAGTATCAAAAAGATAAACACACACTGATTTGCAAAGAATATTTACATACTCTAATTCCGATCTGAGAATGCTCTGCTGGCTTTTGAAAAATGGTACCATATTTAGCTGTTTCTCTGCTGGGGAAATACTCCTGTCATTTGTCATGATTGACAGTAGTGATTCAGCACAATACAATCTTTGTAACCCTAACATATAAAAAAATTAATGCTTAGGTCACTGTGTCTTGCAGATGTATTCAAAAAAGTGCTGTCGTTTGCAACTGTCTGTATGTTAGGGCCTTGCCAAAATCTGTGACATAATTTCTCACCAGTATGAGTGGTTGTGGAAAAGATTTGAATTAGGGATGGTTTAGGACTAATTAATTTGATAAGTGAACTAAATGTGAATAGAATAAATTTAAAATAAATAGATAAAATTGAAAACATTAAATCTTGATGTTCATAGGTATTTAGAGGTTTAATTGCTGCAAGTTTACTTTCTGCTTCTATATAATCCCATTTAACACTGCACGAAACAATGAGCCCGTGAGTAACAGTCTGCAAGATGTTTATTTACCAGCACTACTGTGAGTTATTTATCTTCAATGCCTTTGATGGCTACATATCAAGAGACTTAAGCTTTGGCTCAGATCTCAAAAAAGGAAATAAGCCTCCACAAGTCTCTGCAGCCCATTTCTCTGGAGGAGGAGGAGGAGAGCGTTGAGACATTAACATCCACGCAGAAAGCTCAGCCTGAATCTATTGTCTTTCTCCCAGAAGAAAGTAAAAGGGCACAGAGATGCTGGGCTGCAGAAATGGAAGATGAGGGCCAAGGCTCTGTGGAGCACCGTGGAGATAATGGAGATAACCTGCACCGAGATGCTAGGCCGGGCAACTCTTTCTATGAGTCAGTCAAAGAATGCTATTCACAGAAACCGAGTGGGCTGCTTGGGCTTAGAAGTGAAAGACTCTGATATTTCAGTACATTTTCTTATCAGACAAATGAAGTCTGTGGGTGAGCATGTAGCCTCATCTGTAGGGGAAGGATATGATATAGGAGACTCCAGAAGGGAATGTGGGAGTCCTGGGTAACTGTCAGCCAGAACAGGTATCGAACACTTTCCCTTGTTCACTTCATCGTTAACATAAAAGCAAGAATGTAAATAAAACCCAAAGAACTACTGACAGCTGCTGTCCAGCTTTGTTTGAAAAGGATCTTTGTTCTATATACGTGAGTCTGTATTTCTCCTCTCTCCCTCAATAAATGTGAATTGTCTGATAAAGGGTGAAGATCCTGAGATTAACTAAGTTTCTGAGCATTGCAAAAATTATTTGGCCATCCGGATGAAAGCCTGGAATTCAGACATTTATAATTCCACCTAATGTCTTTTTACTTCCTTTCCCTGATTAGTGCAACTGCATATGGTTTTCTGTGTGTAATGGCCATAATAACTCAGGAGAAGTTTGTAGATATGTGCAATGGCAATAAAGACAATATTCATTATATGTTAATCCATTGTAAATCCCAGTAAAAAATAGACTAGTGTTTTCTACTGTCTCCAGAGCCACTGGATCCACACACGTTGGTGTTATCTCCTCTTATGGGGCAGTGTCACCGTCTCATCCTAACTGTTCAAAATGCCTGTCACCCATCCCTTTTTTCAGTCTGAGGTCAAAGCAAAGAAAGTGTAGCGCGGAATAGAAGACAAAGTATTTCTTGTGGATACAAATATCAGCCTGCTAATCCTACACCAAATCCTGCTTGACCCAAGGCATGACAGACCCAGTTTATGAATGGACCATATATTTATCTTCCATTGAAGGAAGTGAAAGCATTTAGCATTCTGTTCTCTTGGGCCCACAGGTACCGAAACATCTTTAATATATAAGCATGGCTTTATTTCTAACACTGGCATGCTTTGAATTTCTGTGCAGTTCTTTGTGAACAAAACCCTACTTATTTTTTTCAGATTTACTAGAAAAGTTTCAGCTGATGATATATAGAAGTTGTGAACTTTTTCACTTTGCTGTGGCAGGTGAGGGCAGGGGAGCATTTACAGCTCCTGTAGCACGTTAGTGTGAACAACAAAATGGTTGGCAATAGCAATCAGCAACACTGAGGTTTTTATTTCAAACATCTCCATTTGACCACACGCCGTTTTGAAGATGGAAAAGATTTTCAGTTTT
Organism: Cnemophilus loriae; assembly: GCA_013397755.1. Lineage (NCBI taxonomy): Eukaryota > Metazoa > Chordata > Aves > Passeriformes > Corvidae > Cnemophilus > Cnemophilus loriae. Next base: position 643,977 of record VZTF01009553.1, on the reverse strand, counting down.
GGGCCCCTGACTGCAAGAAAGGCATTGAGGTGCTGGAGAGTGTAGAGAGAAGGACAATGGAGTCTGGAGCACAAGTCTTACTAAGAACAGCTGAGGGTGTTGGGGGTGTTGAGTCTGAAGAAAAGGACCCAGCTTTTCAGTTGAATGATCCTACTAGTGAAATGGTGGAAGTCAGCAAGCTGAAGACAGGAAATCAGCCCAGCTGCCAAGAAACTCTACAAGCCACAGGCTGGAAAATGGACATGTTTAAGCTTGCCCTTTTCCACTTGATCTCTGTTGGAACCAGCAATCACTGTTGCCTTCCCAGCAATTTGCCAAAGGCAAAATACCCTATCAGAAAAATTTAGACTTTTTTTCTCTTGATTGTTCAATGAATGGCACAATGCCCTATGTGCAATGCACTGTTCAAACTCTTGTCCTACAAACTAAATAAACAGCTGATTCTAGGGCATTTTTATGGCATCCAGTGCTGTAGCATCAATGTGCTTCAGAAACACCTACAAATTTCTTATTTGCAGCCTTCCTCTAATATGAAAATTATGTAACTCCATATTACAAAGAGGAAAGTGAGGAATGGAGGCCCTGACTTACCTAGGACCTGATTTCTAAGAGTATCTGACATTAAATAAAATGTTACTGTTTCAAAGCCACATTTCTATTGACCATACCTGGATTTGTGAGTACTCAATACTCTGCAAGTCAGATCCAGATATCTTTTCATAAGCATTTGAAAATTAGGAACTCAGAGTTGGCACCTGTTTCTGAAAGCTTAACCCCTTGAAGCCAGATCTGAAACAGAATTTCAAGCTCTGTAAGATAAGCATCACATGGGTAGAAGGACAAAGGCACCAGTGAAGGCTTAGGTGTCTCAGAATGGAATCTGAAATAGTCAGCAAAATGATAAGGAACAGTGTGAAGCCAGAACTCCTCACATGCCACACGCATAGGTCATCCAGTGCAGACAAAGAATGAGCCTTAAAAACATGAAAAATTGGGGAGAAAAAGTAGTAAAACTTGCAGAACATACTGACTCTCACAGGGAAACTACAGGGAGTCCTGAGCCTTGAACCACTTTGCCAAAGTTCCTTTTGTTAAAATTCCCTGTTGCTTTTTCTTTCTTGGGGCTAAATATAATTTGCTACAATTTTTTAAGATGGTGGATAGAAGAAAAACACTTCCCTTCCCTGTCTGAATGATAAAGTAGTGCTTAATTTCAGGAAATAGACACCTTAAGCTCCTCCCAAGTCTGACCATGGGACTTACTATCTGAGCTGGAGATTGCTTTAGCCACAAAGCTTCTGGTTGCTGCCCATCTTTCACATCAGAGATGCACACCAAAAAATTATCAGTACAACAACTCAGGGAAAGACGAAAACGCCATGAAGGAGGGCAGGAGATTCTCTAGTCTAGTGGCAAAGGCAGCCATAAAGTCAGTGGACATGGCCTAGAATCTATTCTTTAGTTTGGCCTTTGGAGTTATCCAGTGATTACTGTGAAGCAGTGTCTCTAAAGACAGGACTAGAGATAAGGTCCTTAGCCTTCTAGCTGGATGGTATTTCAGGCATCTGATCTCTTTTGTCCACTTTTGCTTGCTCTTCCAGCTTCTACTGGCTGGGTGCAATTCAGCCCAGACCATAGTTCTAGCATATTACCTAGCTAGCAAGGAAGGAGGTGGATAAGCCTTTAAATACTTTCCAAAGACAGATTTGAATGTGCACGCTCTTTCTCCTAGGAATGTAGTCTAGAGGAGGAGTTGCACTATTTCCTACTCTTTGACCTTTTGAAAAGCTAGTACTTGTATTTGTAAAGAAGAAGCATCAGTTTCACTGATGTTTTTTAAGCATTCTCCTTAGTGGCACCAGACGAGCTCTCTCAGTCCTGTCAAAATCCATTTGTTCTATAATTGCTAATGGATATCTTCTCTATATTTGTCTCTAAGTATCTTAAGTACTGCTATCTTGTGTTATAAGAAGCAACTACTATGGTACAATTCCCCAGTAGTCAGAGCCTGCATCAGAATTTTCCCTGTTTGGAGCTGAAGCTCTGAAGTTCCATCCTAGCTCCATTTCAGGCATTTCACGTGTATCCTTTTCTTAAGAAGGTGACCTTTTTTTCAGCATCACAAAAGCTTTTCTCAGCACCTACTTTCAGGTAGAATCAGTGGCAGAATTGTATTTCCCAGAACATTGCTCAGTCACTAAAATCACAAGGCTGCTTTGGTTTTTCCTGGAGTTCTACATCTCAGTCAGTATGTGTCCTCCAGCAGCAAGTCAATTAGAGCCGAACAATGAGACAGGAAATGGTCTCCCGCTAAACAGGTTGTTCACTGATTTTTTGTGCCGAAATATTATTCTGTAATATTTACCCTTAGGATTCTGAGGAATATACCACCTGCACAAGGGAGATTTTACTACATGTAAAGTATGTCAATATTAGTAAATTTAACACTGCCAGAACAATGCTTAGACCATGAAATTCAACTGCTTGGGCTGTTACAGTTCTGGCACAGTTTTGTCTCACACCAACTAATGCTGCCTCAAACAACTCTGAGCCACAATCAACTTCTAGTATAGTTCAGGAGTTATGACAGACAAAAGACCACGCCAAAAAAAGAAGTTTGGATGCAGCAGTCATGTTACAGAGGCTGAAAACAGTTATTAGAGATGTGTCAAATACGCTAAAGATCATGATATGCCTGGTCCCAGCAAATGAAGTGCTGGGTGAAAACATTTTCTGTGTAGCCCACAAGAGGGTGCAGACACACCCGTGCTGCCTTCAAGATTTATGTTTTATGTTATGAGACCTGGATATTTCAGGGTTTTTTCCAGAGTATTTGAGGGAAAGAGCTGAAAAGATCACACCTTTCTGTCCTCTACAAATCAACTTTCAGCAGCAGCAGCATGTAACCCAAAGTCTGTCTTCCTGCTTCTAACTGCTGTCCAGATACCACCCTCTGTCCTCATCTACCTTGAGTTTGTACTACCAGTTTTCTTTTTTTTTTTGGTCTCATCCTCACCATTTCAGTGCTTACGTATCCACAGTTTCCTACCCTATCTCTCACCACTGCCTGTTGTTCCAGGGGGATTTCCCTTTGATCCCTGCACTGCTTGACTGTCACAAGGTGAAGTGACAAAAGTACAAAAGAGGCTTATTCTCACAGCTTTCAACTGCTGAACCATTGTAGCCCTAAAGTGGGGTCTACTCAGTGTATCCAGGGTTTTGTGAGATCAGGATTTCAATTGGGCATGATTTAGCGAGTGTCAAAGACCAATCATGTTTTTTAGAAGTTGGTGGGGGGGGGCGGGGGGGGAGAGAGAAGAAAGAAGAAATCTCAACAAGATTATTTCTGCCTTTATGCTTACTCACCTACTCAAAGCAGAGGTCTGTGTTCCTGAATATTCCCTTATTGCCTCAGCAATCGCCTCATACAGCTAAACTCTGCATGTAACATCCTGCCAAAGAAAACGCAAAACTTTTCATCTTAAATGTTGACCAGACTCACAGGCAGCTCCCTAAGGAATTTGTCTCGCCATCTCACCGCTGACGCTTCCGTGCTGCAGCAGATCAGATTTCCTCTATGAGTAAGATCTGCAGAAAGGAACAAAAAAGAAAAAAGAAATATTTTAATAATAATAAAAAAAAAAAAATTAAAAAAAAATTTAAAAAATGAACATATCTAAAGAATCTAAAGATAATTACAGTGACACAGTGACAAGCACTGATAACATTTTGTATTTTCTTTCACAGCCTTAAATGTATGGTTTACTAGCTGTAAAACATACCTGTGCGGGACTACCAAAGTTTCAGAATATAGACATCTGAGGATGAAGAGAAGATAAAAGAGCAGATACTTCTTGTTGGTTTGCTATTTTCCCTTCTCATTTTTGCATATGTGAATCAGGTGCAGTGTATCTCGCAGTAAGTAGCCCTAGCTGCTTCTCCATGACCATAGCAATGTGTAATTTCTGTTTTTATTTCAAGACTTAGCAGTTGGGAGAGCGAGGATTTTCATTTCACCAGCTGCTGAGCCTGAATTCCTCATGCAGTAATGTGAAAATGTGACAAAAATGTGCAGCTCTGGATGACCAAGCTTACAGATCCCTGGTCCCAGCCTGAACAACTCCTGGACACTCATCAGTCTGTGCGCAAAAAGGCAGAATCTCTCTGTCAGGATATCAGCGACAGCTAAAACCCAGTATTTAAATATTGAGCTGTTGCATGAAGCATACATGGATTTCTCTCTCTCTTTTTCTGGGTATTTAGCTTTAGTTAAATTTTCATCAACACTGAAAAATAAGATTACCAATGGAAAATTTCCGTAAGGACAGAAGGCTTCCAATCAAAAACGTATTAAAAGAGACTGGATCAAATTGACATCACCAGATCCAAAGATGTAGAAAATTAATCCTGTGGGATATTTCTGATTGATTAGCAACTAAATTTAGACAAAAACTAGATTATATTACCCACTTTAAACCTTCCTTAAATGACAACCTTAACTCTCAGGCTGAGTCTCTCTCAGGTTTCCTGTGTATAAATAGTAAGCCCAAGAGGAACACCAGCTTGACTTTCCCACTTGAGAGCTGGCAGTAAGAATAATCAAACCAAAGCAACAATCCCACAGACATTTAATTATAAATAGAGCTCATTTCATCCAGGAATTCTGGAGGAAGTAGTCAAGGTCCAAACTGTAATGTCATTTCTGTAATGTCATTTTTCAGAGGAGAGCTGCATTTTCAAGCTCCTTTTGCACGCTGTGAAGAGCATGGGAACAGTGTCAATAAATATGCCTGGTAAGAAAACCTCCCTTCTGTCCAGCTGAAAGCTTTGCAAACATTAGTTGTCAGCAGCAAAGCCCCCTGAACTTATGTTTCAAAACAACTTTTTATCTGGAAACTATGCAAATGTGAAGTAAAGTTTTTAAATGACAATACACGTGCAAAACACCAGCACATATTTTAAATGCAGGGTGACACAGTCTTGGTGTGTCTTTATTTTTGAGGACAGACGAGTCTACCATAAAATAACTCATTGCGGCTGAGTTGTGTCTGGGTTTCTCCCCTCTGGCCACTTGACCAGAATGCAGCAGTTACTGTGGCAGACCAAACTTACCATGCAAAGGATGATCTTTCTAGCATTTTTTTTGTTTTCAGTGCTGTTGCACATAACCGCTACTCATAACGTATGCTGCCCTCCGACAGAGGAGTGCACCTTTTTCCCACATCAAACAAAGATACTGATGCTGAAAGAGAACACTGAGAGCAAACATTTTAAATCACCTGAGCTGGCTGTTTCTGCACTTAGAGTGATCAGTGAAAGCAAAATTATCTGCACAGGCAGATGCATCTGAGTTGAACCCAAACCCACGCTGCAGGACAGAAGGTGAATACACACTTTCAATAAATGTACCTGAAGGGATGCTAAAAGCTGGAGGCAGAAGCAGTGGGTAAGATGCTGGTTGGTGACAGGGGATGCCTGGGTTCAGTTTGCTCTTCCCACACAAAGCTGCTGAGCACTTTCCCTTGAGCCGTGCCTATGCAGTGAGTGGGAAATGTGACTGCAGAGTGGGAGGCACACCTCAGCCACCTTTCCTCCAGCAAACTATGGCATAGGCTGCAAGTATTTACCAGCTAAGGCCATACAGACCTGTAAGGAACAGCAAATTGCTTAGCATTGATGTTCAAACTGAGAAGACTAAGGCTGATGCAAATGCTTCTACCTATGCCATAGCCTATTCCCTAGCAGAATGGTGATGTGCTCTCTGGCTGTGTGTCAACTGACAGAGCTGTCTGCAAGGGAAGAGTGGGATTCTTGATCAGATTGTCTGCACTGAGGAGCTGCAAAAACCAGGGCACAAGTCTGGCACCAGCTGAGATTCATCTGAATTCCCCATCTGTAGATGCAGTGACAAAACTTTAAGTGGCTCAGTGAGTCTACTGAGGGTGAAATTCATTACAGAGGTTCAATTGCTACTCTAACAGCAGTTTCACAAGTAAGGTGGAAATTATTTAGGAATGAAGTCCCAATGTGGATGGCAATTATGCGTCTGAATCAAACCGATGCTGTTAAAAGTCCTAACTAGATTCTCCTGACCACTATGTATAAAATCCAGAAAGTGTTTATACCAAACATTCAAAGAGTCAATGTGCAAACATTAAAACTGATTACAAGCAAAGTCTTAAAAACCCACAAATGCCAAAAAACCCGTGAGTTTTAAAAAACCCACAAACGCCATACCAGTGTTTGACTTCACTCAGGGATCGGCATAGCACATACAATTTCCCTTTCTGTATGGTGACACGGTGACAGCACATTATTACAATAACTGCTCCACAGATGGCTATTTTATGCTTGTTTCTGAACTATTAAACAAAACAAAAAGTTTTTGAACACAAACACTCTCTCTACCTGTCTATTAAGAGGCAACAAATGCCGTATGCAAAAGTGCACTGTGTTACGAGACTTCCTTCTGGTGCCCGTCTGTCTGAGTTCAGCTTTTATGCATCAAAAGACCCCGATGAAATTATATTATTTTATTATATAGTTCCACAGTCACTTCTGTGTGTATGTTGGGCTGTTGCAAACCTCTGGAGCAGTCTCAGAATGAGTACAGTACATGACTTTGCAACAGCTAAAGATAGATATCAGGTCCAGATTTACAACTAAAACTGGTCTGAAATTATCTGGGTTTGATTTTTTTTTTCTGTCTCCCAGTATTTAGAAGCTCATTCTTCCTCTTTTTAAAAACAGAGTTGAAGACACATTATGACTTTTTACTACTCTCCTCACTAAAGCAAACTGTGCACCTGAGAACTCCTTATTTTGGTTTTTGCAGAGTCAACTCCTTAAAACTGGCGATGAGTTTTCGTTCTCTTTTACTGCAGTATTTGCTGTAATAATTCTGAGTTCTAAATATGTGCAACATAATTTCTTAATTATCTTTGCTCTATTGTTAAGCCATACAGTTCTTCCTTTATTTCTACAGCTCACAATCATTTCACACAAAGAGACACATGTACTTCTTGGATTGCAATGAACTTTGTTCTTGCTTCAGATGTAAATAATAGGAGGGAGAAGAAAAATCGGTCTTGACTGAGTCTGGCTCCTCTGAAAAACTATTATGAATAAACAATGAAGAAGTGAAAAGCTTTACTCCTTACCTGGTCTGAGAGGTACACTGCGCCTTGAAAGCCTCTTAAATGACACAGAAGAAATAGAAATAGTTGAAAGTTTTTACTCATCCAACCAGAGGACTCAGGAAATGACTATTTTGAAACTATTAACTCCTTCCTCCCTTTGAAATCTTTCAAGAACAGTTCCACTGCAGTTTGGTAATGACTTCTCTGCCCTACACATGATTTCTGTTTCACACTGAGAATATGCAGGTGGCCAGAGGAGAAGACTCTGATTACCTCCACAGAAGAGAAAAATTGCAGTGTCTTCTGCAGAACTGTGACCAAGTACATTTCACTGTTGAGTGACGCTTATGTAATGAAGTGTAGAAATGACTGAGTAATGGCTTGACCTCCCATCTCTCATTTATAGAAGAGGTTTATAGCAATGGAACAAGATTCTCAGCATGATTTCAGTGTTGTGGTGCCCAAGAGAGCAAGGTAAAAAAACTTTGGGTTATTTGAAGGAGTGACAGCCATTGCAGCCTGGACAAGCATTTGATGTACATATAGTGTATGATACTTTTATACACGGAGGGTCTCCAGCTGAAAGTCAGGCATCCTGGAGCATCAGGAGTTAGTTCGCTGCACATAAATACCCTCTGTGCCTAAAAACCTCTTTCCCTTGCCTAAATGTATCTGTTTGACTAAAAGGCATTTCTGAGACTGAGCTTATAAACACTCACTAGCCTGAAAGCTATTAAAGGCCAGCTCCCCAGAAGAACACAGGCTACTTCTGGGGAGTGGATGCCTCCACACAGAACCCAAGGTGTCACCTGGGCTTCTGAGACTGTTGAGAGATCCCATATTGGGGTTTTCTGAGACAGGGATGGGGTTGTCTTACCTAGCTCTGGGCATTTGCACTGCAGATGTCTACACCAGAGCTCATCATTCAAGGCACTCTTGAATATAGGCAGTGGAAAGAAACATGACCTTTGCAAGATTCTTTATCTGAGAGTTTTAACATCCAAATAAGAGTTCCTTCTGCTATATAGATATACAAGCTTGAATGATTTTTTTATGCAACCAAGATTTTATAAAAACTACAAAAAAAACCCTTATCCTCTGCAAGTTGTTTTACCTTTGACTTCCTAGTGATTATTTCCAGTAACAAAGACTCAAGAGGCCTGCTCCCACAAGACACTGATGAGGCTGGTCTGCACTTGAAGTTTATCCTTTTACGGTCTACCACAAAAATGATGAGGATACTCAAGATACTTGGTCTGAGAAGGTGCTTAGTTGCTGTCTTGGAATGGAGGCCAAAACATTTGTGTGACTCCTCAAGCTATGGCTATTGATGATATAGCTTCATATGCAGAAACAGCAGGGCATTTTACTTGGAACATGGTTGCAGGACAGAGACTCAAGTTCTTGCTTTAACTCCTCTCACTTCCACATACAAAAAAGTTGAAACCCAACCGTCACTCTTCTCACCATGAGCCCACAGGTAAACAGGAAGGAGTTTCAGTCTCATAGCCTCAAAGAGTGCCAAATGTATCGAATCAGACCCCTTGAAAACTCCTCCTAAAAATGAGATTTGGTTTGCTTCTTTGGTTGTTATTCTCTTTAAACAATCTTCTTTTAGTTCAAATATAGCAGGCTAGAAATAGAGCTTTTTATTTTCCACTTTTTGATCCTTAAGGCTACAAATAATTGAAATTTTGCAACTTTTAATTCACTACAATTTTTAAAGAAGCTTTCCCCTCTAAAACTGGGGAAAGAAACTTTCAGAATGAAAAGAGCCAGCATGTACTTTTGGTAAAAAACCATGAAATTCTTACAGTCCTGGAGTATTATAATGAGTATATGCAGTAATTAATGCTGCAGAAAAATATACTGTGGTATATCATAATGTAATATAATGAAAATAAAATTATTTAATAATTAAATAATAATAATAATTAGTACTACTTCTACAAGGTAACCAATTTGATGACATTCATTTGGCCATGCTAAAATTTCCTCAGAAAGTAATTAGGTGCTAAGAAAGCATCCCTCTAAAGACTGGTCATGTCTTTCTGAATGATTACGAGCAACGGTGTGAATTTTTTCAGATGAGTTTCCATTGGGTGGAGTACACATATAGCTTCTCGCTGAGCTCAGCAGGCTCAGGAGCTCACTTTGAGAGTCTTCCCTGGAGCTGTCTCAAGCAGTCTGTGAGTAGTTGGGTTCCTGCCTTCATGGGCCAAAAATCTGCAGTTCGACTGTGTTCTCCTGGGAGACAGGAACATGACTTTTGTGTAAGATATTTTAGACTAGTCTGGTGACATTTTAGATTTTTTTTCTTTTTTTTTTTTTTAGGTTCTGTTAGAAAGCTTCTAGTATCTCTCCAGTGCAGAGGTCTTCCTCAGCCTTGACGTTGACGTGAATGTGGCTCTGGTTCCTGGAGCCCAAAAGAAGCAGATGCACATGGGGATCTGATTTGCACAAGGCCCTGAGGGCTATCCAGCCTCAGGCCATACCAACCCTTTGCATAAAAAAAAGAGAAAAAATTAACCGTTTTGGGGAGCTGCACAAAGGCTGAATGTGATTATTCATTAACAGCAATGTTATTCCCAGAGAAGGAAACACTAGATTCTCTTCTGCAGCTGAGGAGGGTCTGGAGGAACACAGAATTTCAGGCTAAATACAGGACCTGCTTTGGGGTCTCTCTGATGGATATAGCCTCATTCCATGAGCAGAGGAAGGTCTAACCACAGGAGGCCATGGCACAATGTTAGCTGTGACATGAAAACAAGAGAGATAAAAGCTATTATTTCACCTTCCCAAAGGGTTCCTCCTCTCAGCTTGAGCTGAGCTGTGCAGGTCTAGTTGGAGCTCAGCTTTAGATGCACTGGGAGACAAAGAGATCAGCAGGTCACACAGGTGGTGGTGGTAGGTCTGTAAGTACAGTGATATGGGAGTGTGACAGTGGGCAGCCTCAAAAAGAAGTCCTGTGATTTGGGAGTGAGAAGATGGAAGGGTAAATCTGTATAGAAGTGAGAGAAGGTGGCAGGAGCAAGGGAGGCTGAGAGAAGGAGTCTCTGAACTGTGGAAAGAGGACAAGCAGAACAGAGAGGGAGGAAAGAGGGTCTGGTGAATCCATCCTGTATCATAGAAAAGGTGAAGGAAAGGAGAAGAGTTTTCTGAGAACTTCTGCTTCTCTGTCATCCAGCACCAAGAGGTCTAGAGCAGATCTCCAGGGCTCAGATGCTTGGTCCATTCTAGGCAGGTGAGATATCCACGGCATGAACTGTCCCATAGCAAGGTGAGCTTTTTTGAGGGATGAATGGCAGGCAGGCAACCAGTTAAAATAATGAGGAGACCCCTGACTCACAACCAGTCTGATTATCTCCAATCTGTGTAACACCCATCCACCCTCAGACCTCAGAACTGAGTTGTGATGCCAACAATGATAAGAAAGACAGAATACATGGCAGACAGAATATATGGCAGACAGAATACATTACTTTTGTGCTTATCATCCAGGTGGCAAAACTCATTTTTGCCCAGTGCTGTTGACCTGTGTGCTATGATGACATTACACATCTGAAGAAACCCCAGTCCTCAGTTATGACTGATTATTCATTTTAGGGCTAACATGAAATCACCTGTGGAGCTCTCCAGAAAGGAGACATTCCTATCAGCTCTTAGGGAATAAGCAGATGATCTCAGCCAATTACTTCTAGTTAGATTCATTACAGACGTTCTAGGCCCATGGAGGGGTGGTATGGTGAAAAACAAAATGTACCTAACAGTTTTTCCTTGCACATGAGATGTGACCTGATTCCTTGCCCAACGTCACAGCCTTCAAGGGTCAAAACATTTTGTCTGTCAGTTATTCAACCCCCAAATTGCAGGTTCGTGTAATGTTGCCCAAGAGCAAATGAATGTGGAAAAACTCAAAGCAAAAAAATTCATGTCAGTGTTTTCAAACCGACATATTTTCATTTCAGCATAGGAAATTTCTGTCATAGGAGATGAGTGCTGTTACTGAATTCAGTGGCAATGGTGATAGTACATGATGTGGGTGTTTGCTTTGAGATGGGCCTTCCATCCTCTCGGGGAGCATTTCAGTCACTGGACTGCAGAGTCTTTTGGGGCCAGGATCTCTCCAACTAGATCTGTCCTACTGCAGCCAGGGAAGCTTCCTACTTTTTACACTGAGGTGAGTGTCCTGGTCACACCCCTGAACCGAACTGTCTCAAGACTTTCAGAGTCTCAGCATCTCCTCCCCCTCTAAACACACTCACGCTTGTCTCTTGGTTTTTACGCAAAACTGGAGGGATTCTCCAAAACAGACTCCTGGAATACGTTTTTCTTACACCAAAAGTTCGGATGAGTGAGATCTTATTGAATGAGGAAAAGTCTAGGGGTAAGAAAAAGTCTGGGAAGGAACAGAGGGAGAGTGATGACAGATGGCAGAGGAGAATTAATACTCTATGATGTGCAAGAGGAGTGGAGAAGCAAGGGAGCAGAGAAAAGGGGGAAAAGCCCTTAGGTAGGATGAAGCAGGGAGGACAGCCTGCAAATCAGGAGTAACCAGGCTCATCAGATGCATTGTGGCATGCATCAGAGTGCAAGTTCAGATGCAGCATTTGTCTTTCTTATTTGATGTTGTACAAAATATTGAAATACTCTCAGTGCAGAATAAATCTGTGGTCTGGTGACTGGTGACTATTCCTGGAAGGGAGGTGATGCTTGGATTGAGAACCAAGAGGCATCTCATTTTCCTGCAGCTGAAATTAAACCCCACATTGTGAAACACCAGAGCTCTTCTTTCAGGTCTGTAGCTGCCACCTCACAGCACTCCTGTGAATCTAGCTGTCCCTAAACTCCCTAAAAACTTTTTTAGAAAAAAGAATCCCAAATGAAAAAATGCATTTGAACTGAAACTAAAAATTTAATCAGCACAAAATAAAGTACACATTTCTTGATTTACTAGAAATTAATGACATTTTTATCTCTGATCCTCACCATGTCAGTGTTTTTAAGGTTGTAATCACTCTGTCATTGCTGTTTTGATCACTGCCTCCACTGTGGTGGTTCAAAATCTCAGTCTGAATAAATCCACCTGCACAGCACAATGCAGCTAAAGCCTTAGCTTGAATTGACTCAGCTTTGAGAAAACCTTTAACTGCCTTTGAAATGGTTCGGAAAATTGCATGTTTGCTGGCAGACTGCTGGTCTGACTAACCCTTATAAGGCAGATTTCAGTTTGATAATCCTGATACTCAGTCAGCCTTTAAAAGTGACTTCCCCTTGCTCTTGTTTTTATTTCAGTGTGTTATCCCTACATAAATGAGTCTCCCTTAATTTTCCAGGCATTGTAAAGGAGGAGAAAATAAAAGTGCAGGCATCAGAATTTCTTATCTAGTATGTAGTTATCGGAGGTATTTTTCCACCAGTCATGTAAAGTCCAGTTTTGTTTGTTATTTGTCATTTTTTAAAAATGCATCTAAATTTCAGCCTAAGGCCCAGACTCAGGACTGAGAACCTCACATGTTAATTCTGTGGGAGAAGAGTTGGAAGGAGGCAGGATCCACGACCTTGGTCTATCAGGTTACTGCTTTTCACAGAGGGAACTTTCTCTCAGACAGAGGCAAGCAGAGTGATCTGAAATTTACTGAAGGTAACTTGGGCTGGGAGAAGATGTAGTCAGTTGTTGCCATTTTCCAGGCACCTGTTTGAGCTGAGCCCCTAAGAATAGGCAGATATGGCCACACCCCCATTGCTCTGAAGCCCTCCAAAAGTGTGGGTCAGCTCAAGAGACAAATCTCTGTGGTCCTGCAGAAAGCAGTGGTCCGTCCACACTTTTATGGTAGAAGGAATTGAGTGTTACCCCAGAACTGAACTCTGTCTTGGGTCTCTGCCCCATAGTTCTTAGGAGATGCTGGTAAAACCACATCAACCAAAGTAGACATATTCTTGGGTCTCAGTTTCTGAGATCATGCCTTGAAACACCTAGGGACTGACCAACGGAAACCAGTTTGGGCAAGGCTTTGGTCCAAAGCTGTGTTACTAGGGACAGGACATGTTCATCCAACCAATTCCTACTCCACCGAATGATCCACCCTTTGAGTCCATCTCTCTCCAGCTTAGAGAGAGGATGTTGGGATGGACCATGTCAAAGGCCTTACAGAAGTCCAGACAGACAATATCTCTTTTCCCTTGTCCACTGCTGTAGTCACTCCAATGTCAAAGGCCACTTGGTTATTCAGGCAGAACTCGCCTTTGGTGAAGCTGCGCAGACTGTCCTGGGAGGATCTGTTCCATGATCTCCCAGGCACAGAGGTAAGGCTCACAGGTCTGTACTTCCCACAGTCCTTTCTACCTATTTTAAAGATGGGTATAATGTTTTCCCATTTTCCAGTTACCAGGAAATTCACCTGACTGTCACGACTTTTGGAATATCATCGAGAGTGGCTTGGCAACTACAATGGCCAATTCCCTCAGGACTCTGAGGTGCATCTCATCAGGTCCCGTAGTCTTATGCACAGCCAGGTTCCTCAAGTGGTCACAAACCTGATCTCTTACAATGGGAAGCACTTTGCTCCCCTAGTTCCTAGTTATCCAGGCTGTTTGGTCCCTTACCCACAAGACTTGTTTCCTTCCAGACCTCAGTAGCCGGCCCAGACACTTCAGTGACTGGTGGGCCTGAAACCAATGTTTCCTGTCTGCCCGTTCCCTGATTAACCAAGGTCATGGATATAATACAAGGTTTGGCTTGGAAGGGACCTTTAATGATCACCTAGGCCAACCCCAAAGGAAGGACATGCAAGTGGGAAAGCCTTTCCTCAGGCTGACCAGCTTCCTAGATCCTTGTAGCCACTCTGTCTAACTCTTGGACAAAACCAGCAGGAAAACGGTTGGCTTCTGCAAAAGTCAATACCTAGGGAAGCAAAGTATCTTCTGTGTTTAAAAAAAAAATTGTAATGCTTTGGGTTTGTTTTTCCTTTTTGTTTTATCAACTAAAGTGTTCCATGGGGTTTTTTGAAGCTATTTGAAAAGTGTTGGTTTTTTTTGTTGTTGTTGTTGCCCAGATGTAGATGTGACAAACTGAAATATGGCCAGTAGATGTTTCAGAGCAGCCATCTGCTCTCAAGCAGAGGGTGTTGAAAAAGGAGGCTGTGGCTGTTGCATACAGGATGGTGAGATCCCTGCAGGTTTTGGTTGTGTTTTTTCCCCCTTTGTCCCCATCTTGCATCATGCAGCTGTTGGGAAAATGTATTTGCCCATGTTTGGGTAAGCAGACACTGTTAAAGTCTTGACTGCCACCAAAAATCCCTTGAAGACAAATCTACTTCTACCCCCAAGACAAGGTGTGCAAGAAGCAAGACTGTCTACTGAACGAGAAGAGAAAACAACAGGTGAAAGAGTTACCAGCTGGCCAGCACCAGCAATTCCACCTACCAAGACAGGGGGTTGTCATCTGGGTCTTTAAGAAGACTCAGGATTAGGCCCACCAGGGAGGTGGGAAAACCCTTTTTTTTTTTTCTTTTTTTTTAGCTGTTAAAAGGTTGTTTTTCAGACGTTATATAAGACATCCTATTTGTCTCTAACTTCTCACTGATTACAAACAGATTACAGGAAGGAAGCACTCCACCCAATTTCTTAAATTATCTTGCACCATTGCTAAAAGGTATCATCCGTGTCTCAAGAGAAGTCCGTTTTTACCCCTTTTTTGTAAGAAAAAGAGGAAAATAAAAAAACCCCAGATGATCTTACTGCTCGTTAATTATTTATTGTATGGCTATTACACCCAGAAAAAGTCTTGATTTTTCCAGATACATATTTGCTAAAAAATCTTTTCAGCAAGATACAAAAAAGTTTCATGGTATTTCTTGAAGAAAGGGAATGGGGTGTGTGAGAGGGGGAGGTTAGGTGGTGCATATTTCCAAAGGGCTCTGTATTGCAGTTTAAATCAGGAACCTGGATTCTATTCATATGATAAATGCATCAGTCTTGTACTTTTAGTCTGGTAATTACTCCTGAGGACCATCACATAAAAAAAGCGAGGGTCCAGTTATGTTCCCAGCTCTGCTAAGGTGCGAGTAAAACCATGGCAGCTCCTGGAATGATTCCAGTATTCCTGACATCCTCATGGGGCTACAGCCTTGCTCCTGATGTCCTCATTGCCTCTGCTTGCAAAGCTGTGCGTTCAAAATGCTCCCATTCAGGGCAGGGCACGTACTTCGAGGTGACTCAGGCAAAAGCCTGCTTGCTTATGGCTCTTGTGTTGGAAGGGCAGTGGGGAGGGGAAAGAAGTGAGGAAGTAAGCAGCATGGGTCGGGAAGGTTTTACAGGAATGCCCAGGCAGCTGGGGAGGAGCCGTCTGGGGCGCTTGCTGTGACAGGTGTCCTTTCAGCTGCAGGTTTCCAGAGGAGTGGCAGCCTCACATGTAAACCCGCCGGCTTGGATGCCCACAGTGCTCCGGCTGCGGCTCGACTCGGGCTCCCAGAGGGCACAGCTGAGGCTCTACGGAGCTGCTTTTGTGGCTGAGGCTCCCTGGCAGCAGATGTGGACCTGGGACCAAACCTCTGGCAGCGGGTGAGGCTGTCAGGCCAGTGTCTGGAGGGAGGAGAGAAGCAGAGCACCAGGTTGATCTTCTGCTGTGCCATGCTTTGCCATACACTCCAGCTACTTGGGGGTACATAACATGGCAGGCTGTGCCCGGAAATGGCTGACAAAGCACAGATATCATCAGGAAATGTACATATCATGTGTTAACACTCAATGATCAACAATGCAAATACTGACTGCAAAGAGGAAACTAAATTTACGTAGACAGATTAAAGATAATCTGGATCTTTCTGCCATTCAGTTTTTAACTGCAGGCTCCATCAACTCATCTGCATTTACCCTTGACCCAGGCAACAATGTATTTTGCTCTCAGTCCAGATATTTCTTTGCTCCATGACTGAATGTTTATTGTATTGTCTTGAGTCATTTCCTTTAGCAACACTAAAGGGAAAGAAGCTTTGGAAGAATTTTTTTAAGCCCAAGAAATGTAGTCCAACAGTGTGCAGGGCCCCTGCACTAATGTACACCTTCCATTTCTAATTGAGAGACGTTCATATGCTGGAGTATGCTGATGCCAAGGAAGATCAGTTCCTTTCTTACTATTCATACAGAGCTATTTTGTGATGATAATTGTCTTCCAAAGAAGTTGCAATTGTTCTAAAAAAGAGCGGTTTGCTGTCTTTTTTGCTAACTGAGCCCTAAAATAGCAGTCTTTTCAGGTCCCCAAAAAGCCATGAAACGTGTATCTATTCCAGATTAAATGTATTTTCTGTTCTGCAATTCTTTTGTCAGGAAGTTCTCAGCATATCTTAATTTCCAATGCACGTCTCAGGAATGTATCTGCAGATCTTGACTTGTGCCTTTTGTCGAAACTCTTTGCAGCACAATAACAACAACAGGATCAAAGCGGAGACTTTAATGCCAACAAAAGCTTATACAACCCCAAACAAACTCTTCAGTTTGGCAATATAGGCTAACTGGGTTATTGTTATCACTGTTTCAGGCATATAGCACATCATAAAAATTCTACACAAAACAAAGTTGAAAGCACCAGTGTGCTTTTTGATTTCCTGAACTGTGTACAAGGAGAAGTGAAAAGTTTTCAGTAAGAAACTTTTGAATAATTGTGATGTCATTGCTAGTGAGTGGGGAGAGAGCACAAAGACCTGTGAGCCAAAGCAGCATCTCTAATGTAAGCAGTGTTTCTTAAGGAAAATATAGGTCAGGGCAACAAACACATCAAAGTGAGCTGCTGTCTGTCATTCCTGCACTGAAAAGTGTGATGTGTTTTCCTAAATTAAAGAGCTGAAGAAGGTGCACACCAGAGGAGCAAATTTGAATATCTCAAATGGTTGCAATGTCAAGTGACCAGTTCCTGGGCAGTGCCTGAGGCTTCTGTGTGCAGCCTGAGCTGGAGCATCACCTCCTTCTGCAGAAGGCAACATCTGCAGGGTGCCAGCAAAGAGGGGCTGAAGAGCTGGCTCTTTCCTGGGCACAGCAGGTAATGCAGGCATGGCACTGTAAAATGAAGGGCTGCTGGTCAGTTTGTGGGGGAGTTTCACAAACGGAGCCCGAGGCATCAGGCAGCTACAGGATTCCTGCCAGAAGCCTGGGCTGGCTGGGGAATGAGCAAGCAGATGGCTGGCAGGGCAGTCTGCAGCTTTTGGTCTTGGGCATCTCCTCTGTTTTGGTACCTAATGCTGCCACAGTCGTAGGATGGATTTGGTGATCTCTACTCAAATTGCTTTATGAGGTAAAAATACAAGGCCCTTTTTTTTTTTTTTTAATGGAAGAAAGCCAAGTGAGTAAAGAATAAACTCATTATTTTACTTCTTTTTAAAATTCATATATTACATATTTTTAAGGAACAAGTGCCCTTAGAGATCAGAAACCTTTTCACTTCTTCATTTTCATCTCAGAAAAAAATATATTTTTTCATCCATAAATATTTTTTAATAGTTATTTTCTGCAGTATTTAATATGTCTCCTAGTTGTAATAGCAATTTAGGTGTTGGTACACAAAGCATCACAAGACTGTATTCTCTTAGGCACTCTGAATAGCTGCTCCACCAAATAAATGTATCCTTTAATGTATGTTTTCACACCCAGACAATTTCTTTCTCTGATGGGGAAGCACATGCTAACGCTGTGCTGGGAATAGCTTTGTGGCACCTGCCTTGCTCTATGCTAGAAGTGTCATTCTCAAGAGCAGAGATGGGCAATCAGCCTAAAGGCGACCTCTGCACCAGCTACACCACCCAGCTGCTCATTTTCCTGTGATTCCCATCACCCCTGTGAAGGAGTGCAGGAGTCACTGCTTGCTGCTCCTCACCCCACAGTTTGCCGCAACAGAAACTGGAGGAGAGAGATGAGAGGAATTTGGAGACTGAAAAGCACCATCCCCATGTGAATGCAGTGAAAGTCCCTCCATCCCTCCCTGGGTTTTCTCTCTGTGCATTATGTGACTTTTCACTTTTCTCGTCCATCCTCCGAAGAGGACCCACTTGCCACCTCAGAAATTCTAATTTTCACCAGCCACAGCTCCTGCTGCTGCGAGGTTAGTGAGGTGTAGAGGAAGTCTTGGGCCAGCACGAGAGAAGACAGGTAATGGTGCTTCCTGGTGACTTCTGCCTGATGATGCTGAGCTCCTGAAGCCACAAACGCAGGTGTCCTTAACTATCGGGCACCACAATATAAGAAAGATATAAAGCCATTATAAAGTGTCCAAAGAAGGGCAATAAAGATGGTGAAGGGCCTTGAGGGGAGGCTGTGTGAGGAGTGGCTGAGGTCACTTGGCTTGTTCAATATATTTTTGTAGCTCTAATGGAGACATGGAAAGCAGCAATAGCTACCCCAGTTAAGGTGGCCAACCTGCTGGCCCACTATGAGCCACTTCTGCTACATGACCTGGACACCTTTGGGGAAGCTGAATCCAGTGGCAGAAAAACAAGCCTGTCTGGCTGACTGGGAGCAAAAATTCAGTTCAAAAGCATCTGTGGAAGCATTTTCTTTGGTTCTCATTGACCAATTCAGCTCTGAACAAACTCCTAAGAAGCTGCTAGAAGCCAAATGAGAAGAGCAAAAAAGAAAATATTCAAGAAATTCTTTGTTTCCTATGTAGTCGGGCGCTATGGCTTTGTGAAAAGGCTAAGATCTGAAACAAACTTTTCTCGGGTTTGATCTCTTTTTCCACATCTAATGTTGAAGTATCTTTAACCTTAATTTAAGGCCTTGATGGGAAATTTAAAGATTTTGATTTTTGAACTTACAGTGGCAGATAGACAACAGGTAGATTTTCAAACCTCTGATCACATGCAAGCTTCCACAAGACCGAAATATTTTGTGTTTCCCGAGTTCCCAAAGCATGAAATAATTTGTCCTGGATTTTCTATCCTGAAGATTTCTCCTGCTTCACTTCGGATGTGGGAACATTATTGACCTTCCTTCTCAGCTTCCACACAGAGATATGAGCGGCTGCCTCAGCTTTTATTTACATATGATCTGTTTGTAACCTCTGTTCTTAGAAACATGCCTGCAAATGTGAGAGGCTGAGTCTTTAACAAGCCTATGGCCGTAGATGATAAGGCATACTTCCTGCAGGTTTCAGCTCCATCTATTGTTTTTTGTAACAATGGAGTAAAATAAAATGTGTTTGTGAAATCAGCAATTTTATGACACATTTAGTTTGCATTTCCTAATGAGGAAGCATTAGGGAATACCAATATTTATAAAGGAGAATGAATATGAGCAAATAGGATAAAAAATAAGGCTAGTGCATCACTAATTGCAGCTCATTGAGCTACACTGAATACAATTATATTTAATTATTCAGTAGGCTAATCGCACATGTAGAAGCCTCGACTGACACCCTGTACAAAAGCATGGAGGTTCATGAGCATCAAATCCTGAAACTCCCACCTGCGGCAAGATCCTCCTTCTGTGCAGAACTTCCTGGCTCCCCACTTTTGAGATGAGCTGTGCTGTCCTTTCCCTGTAGCAACACCTGACACCACAAACATCCTCCCGTTCCTGCCAGAACAAGGCAGGAGCAAACAGTTGCTGTCCCAGCGAAGGGAAGAGACACAGCAGGAGGGATGTCCAAGCTAGATGCTATTCCAAGTGTCTGCAGCGTTCCTCTGTTGTTGGCCAGCTTCAGGAAAATCAAATGAGCTGGCTTCCCAGTCTTTGCTTTTTATCCACACTCTCCCCAGCTTCTCTCACTTCAGCAGGCTCTGACTGGATGCAATGTGGGGCTCTGTCCCACAGAATATATTTTCAAACTGCTGCCCCAATGAACCCAATGCCAAACGGAAGCGTGCCTCTCTCATGGCAGCTGAGACTGCGACTTGGAGAGCCGGGGACATCTTCAAGGATCTGTCTGGGCCCTGCTTTGACTATCAGATGCAACAGAAACTAGAAAACTTTGATCACCTGCAGGGACCTGCCTCCCTCCTCTCCCCCTCTCCCCTGCTCCCTCCTTGGCAAGAAATTAAATCTCTTTTCTAGATAGAAGTGTCTAGATAGAAGTGTCTATCACTCCCCAGTTGTCAAGATTAATCCAGACTCTTGCACTTGAGACTGTTTAATTCACATGAGCTGAATCCCGTCCTCAGTGATTTACTCCAGAAAGGCAAGTCTTAACTCATAGGTTTTTTAATGAGTTAAACCCATTACAGCCATTGCTGAGCATGTATTCAGGATGTAGGTTCCCAAAACGAGCCTTGGTATACTCAGTCTATAAAATTAAACTACATTGGACTAAAGCTTAGATGAAATCTGATAACAGTGAGTATAAAAGTGATTTTCTCTCTCCCACCCCCACTTCTCATAAAGTGTTATGACATTTCTGTGGGTGTACATACTAGAAGAATTGAAACAAAAGTCTGAGTTAGTACCAGTTGGTGCAACAGATGCTCTAGGAGATTAAGTCTATAATATTGCCAGCTATGTGTAGAGATCTTTCAAATGAAATGTGGCAGAATTAGAGAATGGGACCAGAAAGGAACGCTTTTATTATTCCTTCACACTTTTACCTGGAAGTCCTACTGCCAGCCTCATGCATCTAGAAATCCTAGATGTGATAAGTACTAAGAGATGGTTTTAAATAATTTAGTTATTTTCTATTTATTTCTTAAATAATTACTTTATGGGTTGTCATTCACTGAGATCCATATCTTGAAACCTTTTCCTGCAACTATGGGGATGGAAAACTTTCTCTTAATAGCAAAAAAAGGTGATGAAGAAAGTTCAAGTTATAATTAAAAAGAACCAATTAATGCAATTTTAAAAAGGATCTGAGGTGATATGGAGTTGAACCTAAACCAGTTTCATTTATCCACAAAAGACTTTCCTCCAGTGAAATGAAAAAATCCACCATCATCAACAGTTTGGAATACGATCTGGTGGAAGAATCCCAGGCAGCTGCACTGACACGTCATGCTGCTGTTGCAAGATGTAGGAGAATCCTTCTCTGAAGGATATTGTGGCAGCTGCAGCAGAGACATAGACTGCAAGCTAAATGTTTCCAGAACAACAGGAAAAACCAAAAGGAAAGTGAGCACTCATTAAACATAAAATGACACTTTTAAAAGTAGCTCGGAATGTCAAATTGTGGAAACTAGGAGATAATAGCATGAAAACGACTCTCTCCCTGCAAAAACACTGTGAGAAAGCTTGCTCTTTAAGTACATAACCATATTCCTCCTCTTCCCTTGACCTTGGTTGGAGGATGGCTATATCTAGGCTACCTCAGCTCTACTTGCCTGTATGGATGCAAAGGACTACTAATGTCAATCATTCATGCAATAAAAGCAGGTTTTGTTGATACTGCTCATTGAAGCAGGAGCTCCATTCATGCACTCCCAGCCTCACAATTCCATTTCTTTTGTGTCTGCACACAAGACTAGGCACAGTTTTGGCTCAGTAGCTACAGATAATCAGACTCAATTTGCAAGGGGAGGAGCCTGGAGTACACTTCACCTCACCTGTGTCCCATCCTTCCAAAACCCGGAGAAGAGAGGGACGCTGGGACAAAGTTTTGAAGACTTGGCTATGCCTTTGCCCAATCATGGACTGGGGTGCGGGTGTATCTGGGCTCCACTGAACGAGCAACCGTAGGAAAAATGCAAAACACTCGCTGTGGAATTGCCATCACACACGAGGGATTTGGAAGCTGCAGAGACGAGCAGGTCCCACCAGGTGGTGCCATGGAAGCAGAGGAGTTGCCATCCCTGGTTTACTGCAGTACCTCCAGCAGGACCTTGGCTCCTCCAAACTCTAGAAATTTGAGGGGGTTTTTGTTTTATTTTGGTTTTGTTGTTGTTTTCGATTTGGTCTGGTTCGCAGCTTTTTTTGTGCCTTTTTTTTTTTTTTTTTAAAGCAGAAATCAACCCTAAGAAATAATTCTTGCAAATCTGTTTCTACCCTGCTCTTTGGAGCTGTATCCTATTTTTCAAGAAACAATGTAAAGTAATCATGAAGGAAAGAACAAGAAAGAAACTACTGATATAATGAATTTTGACCCTATCTCCATGTACTTTCCTTCCCCTCAGCATTGATGAGCATGTATTCAGTCCTGAGATAAAAGTTTCAGTTGATGATTCAGAGTTGAAAAGCTTGTGCTTATCAGCCATGAGCAGGAACACTAGTGTTACAACAGTGGAGAAGTTTTGGGTTTTGGTCAGCAAATATCAAGACTGACAGAACACAGCTTGGGATAGAAATATGTGTATCTGCAATCTCAGAGTAGGAGGTGAGCTCTAACATCCAGTAATACTCTCTCTCTTTCTTCCACTTGTACTCACAATTACTTTTACTAGCATGCCCTTCCCCTCTTCCTCTCCTTCTCCCTCCCCCCATCTTAACAATTTTTTTAGAAACCAAAAAGGTTATCTTCTATCCTTGGCCTTCCATCTCCTTCCTGAACTCCCCAATAGGACTGTTTACTCATCTATACCAAGCATTTGACTTCCTTTTCCATTTGATTCATTCCTCGCAAGTATTTGGCATCCCTTTCTGGATACAGCTGATCCTCAGGGCTCAGGAGCCACAAGCAGCAGGAAAATCTGGTAATTTTGAAGGCAGGAGATAAATAGTGAAGTATAGGCAGAAGGTGAGAAGGGATTCTCAATACATCTCACTTCAGGGGGATTCTTTGGGTTGCCTGGAGATTTGATGCAAATGAGCGGAACTGAGTTGGGAAAAAACTGACGAGTCCTGATAGTTTCACCCAGATAGCCCTGAAGTATAACTCAAAAAGCTTAAAAAAATTATACGAAAAATCTTAAAGTCCAAGAAGCAATGGCCCTCAATACAGTTCTCAAAGTTCAGTACTCTCCAAAGAACAAAGGGAGCCAGTCCAATTCACAAATGCTGCAAGGTATCAGTACTCATACAAAGCATTGGAATAACATGCACACAGCCATTTTGAAGTAGGACCCTAAATACCCAGCTGAGGGGTGACAGAGTTTCCAGATGCTGAAAGCAAAACCCTTGCACCTACCTCAGAGCTCCTGGGATACTACCGGGCCCAGGGCTCAGTGCAGCTGGCTTGGCTTCACGTCAGAGGAGATCTTTGGATGAAGGTGCCTGAGACTCAAGGACAGAGAGGCAACGCTTTCATCTCAGATGGTTGGAGACTTGCCTCAGGCTGAGCAAGGTCATAGCAAGAGGTGCTGCTGACTCAGTTTTGGAATCCTGAGACTAGGGCAGTGGCACCTGCTAAAAACCCCTGTTGTTCACTTCCAGGGAATTGCTGCCAAGGCAGGGCAGGAAGAACATGTTTAAAGCCATGGCTTTGTTGTATGACTGAACTGTCAGGTTTCTGAGCCCCAAGTGGAGAGTCGTAACTGAAAGCTCATTCCCATCTTACTGTTCTAGTGACAGTAATAAAACACCCGAAATACCTCTGAAGAAAGGGACTTTTTTACTCTGACTCAGACCAGGTGCCTTAAGTCTTTTCATCTCAATGCCATGGCTTCATGCTGATTTTATGCTGAGCTTTAAACTCATAAATGCAACACAAGGCAAAAAATAGCATTTGTATTTCCCTTTGCTATGTGTTCTGCATTGATAAGGACTGTTGGCACTTTTTCAGCTGTTTCACAAACAGATTCGGAAAAATGGACTTTGCATCACTTGTACAAGAAGGCAGGAAAAACGGAAGTTTTGGATTGCAAATTATTCATTGCTTCCCTTTTCCCATCCTTGTGTCTTAGCAATGGGGACTTTGACCTCTGCAGCTAGCTCATGACTTGTCTCTAAATTGCAGCCAGGACTTTGATTTACTACCAAGACAGTTTAACATCCAACAGTTAAAAACATCAAGCCATCTTTATCTCTGAGCAGCTTCACTGGCACAGAACCAGTTTCAAGCTGTTCAGAGCAAGGACAAGTCACAATTTAACAAGCTCAATGTTCAACCAACGTATTTAAGACAGGACTTATTTCCTACCAGGTACATGGAAAAGGTAGTTTCTACTGTACATACGAACATGAGGGCATAAAAGGTCAAATTTATTTGCTTTCATGTTATGGCACATGTTATGCCACAATCTCAATCCATAAACAAAACTGCACTTACACTGCCAACAAAGTTCTGTTTCCTCCCTGTAGGATATCACCAGGAACAAGATGATGTTAATTTTTACTTTGTTGTATCCAGCTGAGGCTAGAACCCCATCCCTGCGTCAAACTACCTGAAGTAAAAGCCACTTAGGAGAGGTCAGACAGACTATACAGACCAGTTCCTGAAATCCATTAAGACTTTTATATTGATGTGGTTTTGGCAATGCAGCTGTTTCTTCACAAAAGATTTCGTCCAAATAACATCCCTACACTTGCCTGTATATGGTGAGGTAGAGATAAATATATAAAAAATCAAAAAGCTTCTCTGATGAGAAACTGAAAAGCCTTGCATTGTTCATATTAGATCTTTTACCTGAGTGTAACTTGAGCTACATCAACTTGAGTCTGGAAAGAGACTTTAACACTAAAACAAGTGATATGAAGCTCATTTGCATTCTCATGACTGTTATATCCATAGCAATATTTTTTCACACTGAAGTATCAGGTAGCACATTGAAACTTTGTATCAAAATATAAATAAGCCGCACTGTTATCAACTAACATTTCTGTTATGGTCTAACCACTGTCTGAAGAGAGAGATTTTAAAACTGTCTGCTTTTATCCCTTCCTGATACCAGTAAGTCCATACCACAATAAAAAAGTCATTATCTTTGTGGCTGTATGAAGTAAATGGAAATAAGGGTGATCTCAGCATTCAAGGCTTTTACCTGCTCCAATTTTTCCTGCCTCATTACAGCTTTAGAATCTTCTCTTTTCTCTACTGTGAGTGTCTTTTTTTTTGTTTTTTTTTTAATATCCTGTGCTGTAAAGTTCAGCTACAACCACAAGAGAACAAGGTGCTTCCTGAAAAGGACTTTTGCAGAAATCAACTTTTTCTGTTCTAAAGAACAAAATGGTGAGGATCAGAGCACGCCTTCTTCCAGAGATGATCAGAAAGGGTTCTGAGGTTTCTGGGAAGTTCAGGAGCTCTTAAAATTTTAGTTTGGTCTGAGTCAGGACAAAACGATACACACAATGTTCTCTTTTCCCTTAATTTCTCACAAACCAAAGATTCCAAGAAATTATGATGTTTATTCAGAGGAAACACACCTTGGGTGCTTCCCTTCCTCCAGGAGGTTGATGCTTCTGAAAGTTTCAAACCCTCAAGGATTTTATTGAACTACCGAGTATGCCCCTTGCCTGCTGCACAAACACCTTGAAGCCTCCACCCCCAGTACAAGCTCCTCAGGCCATGGCCACACTGGCCCCCGCTGGACCCTAAAGCTTTCTCACACTGCTGGCCTCATGCTCCAGAACCTAGAGAGCTCTGTTTGGAACCCAGAGACTTTGCTGATAATGCAATATGCTTCCAAGAAAATTCTTCAGGTAATACAACAGCATTTCTCAGTGATCCAAGAAAAATTCAGTCCAGCTCTGCTGCTGAGCCTCCATTCTCCACGGCCAGGAGTGCTGCCCCTGGTTCTGCAGCCTGGCTGGGTTCACACTGCTGGGAAAGAGTCAGGGCAGAAAGGGCCAGGAGTATCACTGGGGTAGCTTTACAACTCCCATTTTCTTGGGAACTGCATCCATGACCAGATCCTCAGCCGTGGCCCTTTCCTGAGCTACACCACAGTCTGTGCCCAGCCTGTACCTGCTGGCCATCACCTACTGCCCCTACTGGGCTTCACACCTGCCCCATCACTGGGGCCTTGCCAGATGGTTGCAGGGCTCTGGGCTGGCCATGATCACCATCCCTGTCTTATCCCTGCTCCTTTGCTGGGTACTGATGGATTGACCCGGCACAGGAGGGCAGGGCCCTGCCAGCCTCACGGCCACTCCTGGCTTCCGGCTTGCTCCTGTGGGGCAGCCCACCCTCACAGCTGCTGTGACATCCTTATGGAACAGTGGGAGCAGAAAGGATGCTCTTTTGCTCACGTCTCAGCTACTGTAATTTGTGAACATACCTGGTTTTACAGGTTCCAGTAATTTCCTAATTAAAAGTCAGGGCACAAAACAGAGGGAAAAAAAAACAGAATACAGCTACTCTGTGTGTGTGCATGAAGATCCAAGCACATGGTCAAAAAGAGCACAGCTGAACAGAAAAGGAAGTATTTTGGACATTTTTCATTAGGATTTACCCCTTCAGCAGAGAGTATAGGTACAGGCTATGATGTGAACTCACCGGCTCTGGCATCATATCAAACAGAAGTGAAGAGCAACATCTATAAGATGCCAGGCTCTGCTTTAGTCCTTTAATGGGAGTTTTTACAGAAGGTATCAATTTCCTTACATAACATGTTATCCTTCTAAAAAAAGTCCTATAAAAACCAGTGAAAACCATTGGACTTTTTCACTGGCTCCCTGGGGTTTATCCTAAGCTGTCAAGTAACTGTCCCGTGAGGAAAACAGTGGAGGGAAGACAGAAGCCAAACTTTTTCACATTAACTCTTTCACAAGAGAAACAGCTACCAAAAACCCACTTCTGTACTACCCTTTCTCTGTAGAAAGAACCTTTTGCCCAGGTATAATTCATTTCTTTACCTGAAATCCTTGAAAAGGTCCATATACTGTCAACCTGAGTATTCATAAGCTCTGCATGCAGTGAATATTAATTCAATAATATCTTCACAATGTTTAAAGTCACAGATGTCTGTCCAGGACAATGAAAGCTTTCCACAGAAAAGTCAATTTTTTCCCCACGTTAACCAGCTGACCACAGCCTGTCAACACCAATACAGGTCATCTCCCTGTACTCCACTGTCCCTCCAGCATCCACATCTCACCCACCTTCCCTTGTTCTCATCACCCCAATTTGACTTTCCCTCTCAGCAGCTTGTTGAATTCTTGTGCGTGCAGGTGGACAAGAACAACCCCTCTCCCTGCAGCAAACTCATGAAGAACAACCAGAATAAACTGAGCAGCTCTCTGAGGTTCGGGTTTTGTTGACATACAGTCCTCATCCTACTCACTTCTGCTGTTGTGGGCACCTCGCCCATGTTTCACGTTAGCAGGTCTTTCGAAAGAGACACTGAGGAAAATATTTCTTTATGAAGCCCAAGTGACTTCAGAAGGCAAAATCTGACTTGGGCTCTTAAATTACGAAAGCAGTTCTGAAACCCTCATTCTTTTGCTGAGATGGATCTATGTATGTAAACTACTTGGCATCATAAAACACAAGTTGAATTACACAACTGAGCAAGAGCAAAATGCATCATTAGCTAAATAAATTAACTAGATCAGTAGTTATAACAATGAAACCCTATTTTCAGAAAAGAGCTGTTGTCTTAAACAGGGATTCTTTCACAACTTTATTTAACTGTGGTCAAGCCTGAACTCCATATAGACATTTTCACGAAAATGTGGCTTGTTACAGTACAGCTTTACATAATTACACAATCAATATAGCAAAATAAAACCACATGACTTACAGTCCATGGGACTTTGGGTAATTTATAGATCAAATATTTGTTGGGGGGCAGGGGTTTGCTCTTCTGGAATTTTTTTCACTGACAGATAGAGCAAAGGTAGACCAAAACCCAGATTTAGCCTTGCATAACTCAAAATAATATAAGAACTAGCAACCACAGTTTCATGAAACAAATAGGACTGGATGGGGTCTTATTTCTTCATATCCTTTCCCTATGCCAGAATCAGTTCAATTTCTGACATTAAATGTTTATCGAATATTTTCTTAGAATGATGGGGAGTATAAATTTTTCAGGCAATTTGTACAAATGCCACTTATAAATGAGAAAAAAGAAAAAAATCTTCCAGATGGTACCCTTTACTCAGTCTGGAGCCTGGAACTTCTGTTTAACTCACCCTGAACACAGATAATGAGCTCCTTCCTACATAAGCCCTCCAAACATTCTTCTTCTCCAGTCTAGACAAACTCAACCTTTTCAAACTACAAATACTGAACAATACTACCACAAATCAAACACTCCTGTCAGTCAAACAAACTGTGGAAAGAGTTAATTTTGCTCCTAAAGACTTTATAAATTCTAAATAAATAAATAATTGTCTTACCTGATTTTTTAACATACATTGAATTTCTTCAGTCTTTTCTTACTGAATGCATTTTTGCTGTAGGATGCCAATATAAACATCTGTTATACTATTAACACCTATTTCCTCTTTTCATTTCCTTTAATCACCAACAAAGCTATTTTAGAATATTTGCTAAAATATTCCAGTTCAAAAACCTGTTTTTGGATGATGAACCTGTTACTCATGGAGCACTGTATGGCTGTTTCACTCACCTTGCATCATAAATGCTGGAGTCACTACCAGAGGTATTTTTCCAGAACTGACATATGGTTTGTAACACTGAAATTCCAGTGTATAAGTACCTTCCTTTTACAGGGAGAAGTAAACTGCAAAGAATTTCTTAAAATATTAAGTACTAGCCGAGAAGAAGATGGAGATGAGTATGAGGGAAGCAATATATTGTCTCTATGTTAACAGCCTGATCTGTCACTGTCGCTCACCCATAAGATTAATTTTCCATAGTGGAAAAAACAGGTAACCTGTTTCAATAGTGCTACTTGAGGTTAGCCACATGAGGAGTCTCAACCTGCACTGAGGCTTATGCTCTGCAGCTGATCAGAGAAATGTCCAGTGCAGGATGGTTCCAATATGACACAGGTCTCCAAACTTCTTTGATCATGCATCCCACGTAAAAAAATTTTGAGCACAATCCCTCAATATATGCATGTTTATTTATAAATAAGTTATGTAGATGTAGTATTTTAATAATATATTATGTACATTATAAAACCTACAAGAAATATAAATGAAAAAGGATGAGATAAAGATGAAAGAAACACTACTTTAAAAACTCATATTTTTATTTAATTTGTTAATGGTACAAAAATGTATTCTTCCTGCACTCCGCTGAATTGTCTTTCACACTCCTTGGGGTACAGACACCCTGTTTTGGAGACAACTAACAAAGACATCCTATTGGCTAATGCCAGCAATGCCTACAGGATCCTTAACAGACCTCTGTTGCCCTTGTAAAATCCATTTCTATGCTAAAGCTTCTTCCTAATGATAGTGTTTGCATTTGTTTCCCTCATTTATTAAACCAGAGAACTTCTCTGCACTGGTAGTAGTGTCCCAAGCTAAACAGATCAGGTAAGAATCCTTCCTGACTGGTGCAAATGTCTGAGATTGGGAACAGGCTGTCTTCTTCGAGGTCTAGCTGGGATGTTGAAAGAAATTATTACCTCAGCTATTCATTTGTTCCTTGGCAGATCGATCATTTAACAAGAGCTCCTCTAAGGAAACGCCATATATTAAGCAGCAGAAGATAGTTGCAAAATAGATTGGAGTAGTAATATACATAGCAGCTTTCATAAAATTAGTAAAAATAAAAAAAATTTCCATATGTCCAGCATGGTGTTGTTCACACAAATAAGAAATACAAGAAATTGAAAGTATCAGAGGTGAAAAGATTCAGATGTCAGAAGTAAGCTGGGGCTTTCCAAGAAGCAGAAGTCAGAAAGCCTGATGATTAAAACCAGTACCTATTCAGAGTTCTTAATATAGAGTCGAAAGCTCAATGTTAGTTTTAGGTGTATTACTCTTCATAAAAATTAGAAATACCTGGTAAAAATAGTGATGCTAATAATAATTTCCTATAATTAATGGAGTTCTGAATTAGTAATAGAAGTGTTTTACTTGCAGCTATGTCCCTCTCTCTTTCATTGGGCTAGAGTCTATGCTACAGCACCCATGCCTAGCATTCCTCACCCCTCTTGAGGTTTAGTCATTCAATTCAAGTTACATTCCATTTTTCCTTTATTAGGCTGTTCTCCTGTTAGTGACCTTCAAGGTGAAACTTCAGTTCTGAATATTAATATTTGTCTTCTTTCTTGGCCATTATCTATATAAGCTAAATTTTATACAGTAGTTATCTATACATTCTTTGTGTTTTGCCTGTATTTCATTACTCTTCAGTGGGGCACTGGAACAGGTTTCCCAGGAAGCAGTCACAGCACCAAGCCTGCCAGAGTTCAGGAAGCCTTTGGACAATGCTCTCAGGCACAAGGTGTGACTCTTGAGGCCTGTGGAGGAGTTGGACTTTGATGATCCTTGTGGGTCCCTTCCAACTTAGGATATTCTATGATTCTATGATTATTGTTTTATCATAAGTCAGATACACCTCTTTTCACCTGTTGCTGTGAGAGCCTAGTTACTCTGGAGCACACTGCTTGAACTCTTGTGGTTTTTAGATTATAGATGAAGGTCAACAAAGAGAGCAACGTTCTCTGTGTACAGAAGCCCTTCTAAAAAACACTGCTCTATACAAGAAATTTTATTTTGCTTTGGGGAAACATCAAAATTTGCAGTCAACTTCCTGCATAGAGAAGTGATGAGGGGGAGATGGACAAAGAACAATTTAAGTTTTGTATTTCTGCTGTTTCTCAGATCTACTTTAGTTCTCAGGTTAATGTGATTTTGAATCTGGCAGCAGTGTAGAACCCAAAGTCACATGCAGAAGCATTGACCTCAATTGCTCAATATATACTTCAGTGCACTTACAAGTGTTGGCTGCAGCAGGCTGAAGTGTGGCATGTGCCCCAACTCCCACGGTTAAACAAGTTGGGCTGTGCGTGAGGGCAGCAGAGGTGTAAACAAGTACTAATTTTTCCTTCTTCTGCTTGCGGTATTTAAGCTACAGCAGAAAGGCCAAACAGATTGGTGCAGCTGATAACATCTTAACCTGACGTAGTGATTTCTGCCTGACTGGCTGGAGAAGGAGAAGGCACGAGGCTAGACTCCCCACGACCACAGACAAAATCAATTAGGTCAGCCAGGCTGGAGCTGGCTGACTGGCATTGGTCTTCTGTGTGGGAAAGGGCTCATAGGAAGTGCTTCACTGGCAGAGCAGCAGACGTGGTCGTCTTTGACATCATTGAGCTCAGTAGGACGCCTGGGCTTTTATCTGAAATAAAATACCTGAAAGAGTTTAAGCCAATGTGAAAATAATTGAAAAACACTGTGTATACAAATGAAAATCTCCCCAAGTACTTCTTACAAGTAACATCACGTGGACTTAGATCTCATCGTCACGCAGATTTTAGAATATCCCTCACTAGATTCATGCCCTGAGGTCAGTAATTGCTGGCTGAACAAAAGACATCACAACAAATTTTGCATACTGGGCAATTTACGTGCTAACCCAAATTTCCTTGATCTTTTAAACTCATCAGTTAATAAATACTACCAAATTTCTGGTGCCCAGAGCCTGGACTGTAAAGTAGAGCTTGCTGGAAATCAAACACCTCAGGTTCGTAACAGTGAACAGTGGCTTCTGTGTTAAGAACATCCTGTTTTGACTATGTTGTAACAATGTGCCCTGACAATTTTGGTTGTGGGCTTGTTTCTCTCTGGGCTGAAATGGGAAATTAGCTTAGGTTTCCTACCTCACCTGAAGAAGCCAATGAAGCATGAAAGTTCTGTGATCCTCCCACTGAAAGGATCTTAACAAAAAAAAATCAACTGTTTCATCCTCAGGAGAGAGAGATTCAGTACTTATCTCCTGCAGAGAGCTGAAATGAAGACCTCAAATCTGTACCTGACTTCAGCTTTGAGTAGTTTAGGCTTGTCCTAACTGACTTTTTTAGAACCTCGCCTAAGGTGTTTGACTCCCTCTATGCAGGTGTGCCTATAGGAAAAAATAACTTCACACTTAAAATTTAATCACCACCATGCTTAATTCTTTTAGCTAGAAAGTCTTTATACAGAAGTAGTGACAGGGAAGGAAATTCAATTTCAGTCTGTTGGACAAACAGTTCAACTATCAAATTGCTTTTTCTGCATACTGTGTAGTCACTAGCAGCTGTCATGAACTTGGACTTGGCAGGCCTTGAGAGTTAATCCTTACTAGGATGCTGCTTTATTCTCAAACTGATATGCCATATCCCTAAACTCACTGTTTTAGCAAGAACATGCCAGAATGCCAGTGAAAGAAAGCTGAGCTCAAAAAAGGAGAGATGAGCTGAGAGTCAGGGCAACTCCAAATGTTTGCCTAAAACTATACTTCCCTGCAATCTCCTGATGAGAAGAACTTGCTTGAAAAGAGTCATGGTCCTTGAAAAACTAATTGAGATCACAGGAATGATATCCATGTTTGTAAAGAAAATTGGGGTAGCCCACCTCCATAGGGAAGGGTGATAGAGTTGTAGATAATCACTGTCACAGAAATGAAGTCCTCTTACAATACCATAATCCACAATATACAATATTGTGGCCATTGTATATTGTCCAAGGAATGGGACATCCACAACTTCTCCGGGCAACCTGTTCCAGTGCTTCATTACTCTTACAGAGAAGAATTTCTTCCTTATACCTAATTTAAACCTATGCTCTTTCAGTTTAAAGCCATTCTCCCTTGAACTATCACTACATGCCCTTGTACAAAGTGCCTCTCCACCTCTCGTGTTGCCTCTCTTTAGATGGTGTTATTAGGTCTCCCCAGAGGCTTTTCTTCTTCAGGTTGAACAACTCCAATTCTTTCAGCCTATTTTCATAGCAGAGGTGCTGCAGCCTTCTGATCATCTTCATGGCCCACTTTTGGACCCATTCCAGGGATCTATGTCTTTCCTGTGCTGAGGGCTCCAGAGCTGGATGCAGTATTCTGTGTGGGATCTCATGGGAGTAGAGTAGAGGGTCAGAATTCCCTCCCTCGCCCTGCTGGCCACACTGCTTTGGATGCAGCCCAGGACATTTTGGCTTTCTGGGCTGCAAACTCACATTGCCAGGTCATGCCCAGCCTCTCATCCACCAGCACCCCCAAGTCCTCCTTAAGAGTGCTTTCAATCAATTCTCTGCACAGCCTGTATTTGCACTTGGAATTGCCCTAACCCAGGTGCAAGGACAGAAGGAAAGAAACATTAAAAAATGCCATCCCTCAGCTCATTAAGCAAAGGCTTTCTAAAAGAAGTAAAAAATGCTCTGGAATACTAGCAAGCTCGTGAAGCCAGAGAAATATCACTGAAATCTAGCGGACATACCCATGTATTATACAACCTCTGCTTACTAGCAAAGGGTAAAGTGGGCAATTGAAGCTGAAGACAAAAAGGTTTTAGGCTTTGCAGCTTTGCCCAGACAGATTTATTTCCCACAAAGTCTTTCAAATAAAACCATCTAGCTGTTTTGATGCCTTTCCCTTTCTGTAGGTCAAAGGATCTTGCAGTCATGACATTTTCCCTTTCTAAATCATACCCTATGACTCATAATTAGATCCCCTTGCACTAACCAAAAAAAATTTTCCTTTGGTGCAAAGCTTGCTGAATGTGGTTATTTCATACCAAATTAGAAGTAAGACAACAATTAAACTGTAGTGTAAGTAGCTGAAAATATACTGTTAATTTAGAATAAATTACTTCTTCTATACTTAAAATTACATGATAAAAACTTATTCTCTCCCCACTTGCAGAAAACTGTCACTTTATCCTTGAAACAAGACTGTCATTATATTAGAGATAACTACTCTCTAAAGATATTAAATATATGGCAACCTCCCTTCTCCCTCTGTCTTCTCTTGCCATCATGCCTATAATACTAATGCCAACAGAAGAGAGAAGTGCAGGTTAAATAGAAATAATGAAAAAATGCTTATTCCATCCAGTCATTGCACTGTTAAGGAAAAATAGCTCACCTACACTGATGTTGTGGGTCTTGAAGCCAGAATACTGGAAACTCCCGGGATTTATGTGAGTGTCTAGACATGGACAGAATAAGTAAATTCTACACAGGTATGGGTCAGACTTTCCTGTGGTGCTGCTCAAAATAAACCACACCGCACCTGAAGCTGATGTCGCTAAACCAGCCTTATGTCTCTTTACTTTTACATTTTCTTCTGCTTCCGGATGACACAATAGGCAACAGTACCTGAATATCTGCTCATCTGTGGAAAGTTCAACAACCTAATCTTTTTGGGAGCTTTCGGTCTTTGGCTGGAAGTTGTTTGCTGTCCAATATTAGCCATATGTAGCACCTATGTGACTCTCAGAATTTCATTTTGACTACCTAGTCTTTTTTTCATATCTAAGTTGCCTCTTTACCTGCTGATATACCTGGTGAGGGAAGGGAAGAGAATATTTACACATCAGTCTTGGAGTGACTTGTCATTCTGTAGCACAGAATCACCAGACACCTGAGAACTTTCCCTACACAAACCTGAGTTTGTCTCCGTCAGCTGCAGAAGGACCTTAGGAGAAAAATCAGTTTATATATATACATGTATGTATGAATATTTGTATAAATAGACTGATGTATAGTGATGGATACAGAAGTATGTTTATATATAATGGGCCAGAAACAAACTTTGATAAAACTTCGTCATTGATTTGGGCCACCTAATGATTATTTCAGCTGTCTTAATCTGCATCTTAGTATAACCTCAATATCTGGTAATAGAAATGACTAGAAGACATTTTTTAAGATGTTATTAATGAGCCTTGGCAGCACATTCTGGAACATATTGACAGTACCTGTCTGCATGAAAAGAGCAGTTATGTGCAAATCAAATGTGACCTAGCTTGGTCATCCTTCCTTTGTTTAGCTTTTCTGATTTCACAACCAGGCTCTGGGAAATGAGAGAAGATTGCCAGGAGCAAATAGAGTGAAAACTCAGCAGAGAATTCTGCCACTGATTCCCCTGACATCCCTGATAAGTGTGTTGGGAAGCAAGGCTGGGATACAGACATTGCTGCTGAAATATGGAATCAATGCCAGTCACTCATACTTATGCCAGATCTACCAAAATATCTCTAGTCTTTCTGGATTAGATGAAACTTATAGTGGGCAGGGCAGGCTGAACCTACAGAGGGCATCTTGCCTGCTTAAAAGATCTTCTCTTCTTCAGAATTGTAATGCTTCAATTGTAATAATGCAGTTTTACCTCTCTAAAAAACCAAACGAACTCTTTAGGGTGTCAACAGCTGCACTTGTAATGAATCTTGTGGAACCTGTCAAGAGAAATATACTGCTGAGGAAGGTTAGTGTTATTAACCCACAGCTCTCTTCTGCTTCAGAAAGGCCAACAGCTCTTGCCTTTCACTCCATAAATTGCTAAGAAAATTTTTGGATTTAAAAAGTGTACATAAAAACATGAGATGCTTTCATGATTGGTATCAATCTGTAACATGTAATACTATGGATGAAATACTTACTTTTCAAGTTTTAATTTGAATCCCATTCAAATATTTCCCCCATAACAGATAATGGAAAAAAAAGTAGAAAAAAAAAATTTGAGATCTTTTCCTTTTCGATTTATTTTAAGCGATGTTTTTGAAAGCTGTCAGTATGTGAAAGCAACTCATGGATGCCTGTATAAAAACTGAAATAACCAGTAATGCATCTGACAGCAGAGTACTAAAGCTTTTTAAAAAACACATTGTGCTAACAAGTATAATACAATGTGTCTTGGCAACTAAATCTAATTTTTATGTTTTGTAGGCTACAGCACACTACAGTTTGACCAGACAGTTCATAACCAATACCACAACAGATGGCAATTCTGCCTCAGTGAAAGCAAAAAGCAGAAATGTTGCCATTTCTGTTTAATGTGAGATAGATGGCAGTGGGCATGGGCACATAGACAAATTAGTAGAAAATTATCTGCTCTGCATCCTACACAGTGCTAGCAAGGCTAATTCTCTGCCATAAGGCTAAGTTAGAGAGAGTCAAACCGGATCTGCATATCGTCATATTCTATGGCTTTAAGCAGAATGCAATAGTTAGATCTGTAGAGAACCAGGCACAGGAAGTGATTATTAATTCTAGTTAATTGAAGTTGCCCTACACCAGCATATGCATTACTTCTAATATAATGTGTTGTTTCCAAGGCAGATGATCTGTCGCACCCACAAACTTCACTGACACACAGAAAAATCCAAACAATACAGAGCAGAGCTAATGAAAGGAAATGGAATTATTTGTGGAGCTGTTTCTTACCACGGGAAATAAACCAATATATTTCAGGTTCATTCGTCTGTTCCTATCCACTTCAGGGATGAATTTTGCTTTGTGGGGAGAGGCTATTTAGAGCCTAAAACCAACATTGTAATGCCGCTTCAACAGTTATGCAATTTTTTCATCTGAGAGATTCTTCTGTGCTCCTGCCTCCACTTTCAAATTCCATTCATAAACTGTTCAACTGCACAGTGAATCATTCGGTTTTCCCTCTGTGGGAGAGAATAAAGAGATGTCTCCTGTTCAGCGACAAAAGAAAACAAAAATCATATCCAAAGGAACCACAGGATGCCACATACTCTGTTTCTAAAAAGATATGTACCAGGGGTATTTCTGGAGTAGTAGAAAAGATTTAGATGAACACAGGAGATAAATCAGTCTCCAAGAGATACAGCTAAGTTTTAAACTAAAAAGAGGTTTTCTTCTTCTTTGGTGTGTTTTGGGGAGGAAGGAAGATGGAAAGAAAGGAAATGGAATTATACTGGGTTGTTGTTTCACTTTATGTAAACAGCCACAAAACATCTTGCATGCATTTCTGCAAATGACCACCAAGGTCAAGAAAACGGTGCATTTCAGGAAGAGCAGAAGAAGTACACAGATAGCACCGTGTGTGGTTGGGAGGATTATACCCTCTTCCAAGAAAGGAAGAATGATCTGTATTCTGGCATGAATACAAAACCTAGTATCTGCCTTTTATAGCCTATTTTAACTGTGTCTATGAAGAGATCTCTTATGTATTTGTAAGTAACAAGCACTCCCTCTAGTGAACTTTTGTGGCATTTGGTGTTTTAACTACTGAAGCTACACATGGGAAAGTTTATAAGTAGAAGTGAGATCTTCCATAAGACTATTTGCTGGAGTCAGAAAAAAGGTACAAGCTTTTAGACATGATAAATGGTTTTTAAGGTCGACAGCACAAGATATTTGACAGAGTTAGGGAAAATCAATGTCTTACAGTAAAAAACCAGATTTACATGCACAGTTGCACTCAGATACCACCCCTTACTGATGTTTACTTTGCTGGTTCATCCTTCTGCCTGGTTGTTGTCATATGCTTTACCGACCTTGCTTTACTGACCTTCACTTCAGATTCTGAAAGCCAAAGGGAGAAATTTCCTTTACTCATTTAGGTATCTCAATGAAAAAATAAAAATGAGAATAACGCATCTGCCCAGCGCAAAGGACTGCATTTCAGCGGAGACAGTTTACCCTTTCTATACTGCAGTATTGATGCTTGATTACATCTTGTGCACATTATAAGTACTTCTTCTTGCCCATTTATCTTATGATATCATTAAACATAATCCTTGTAACAATTCTTTCGAGTATATCAGAAAAATAGTCTGTGATAGCTTTTAAAGTTGTGGCTGATGTCCTGTCATAAGTAACCTCAATGCTGGTATTTTGTAACTTTTCAGAGCATTTTTCTAGTTTTTGAGTTTAAAATACAGAATAATGATTTCTGGCACAGTCTTGAGCAGTGGGGCTATCATTATGCACAGGATTCAAAATCATTGCCACATGCAGGGTCTCCCTGCACTGCTACTGAAACTCCCTGGAACATATCCGGCTCAGCTGTGTGTGCTCGCAAGGGCAAGTTTGTAGAAGAAGGTGCAACACACGATGCAGGGGCTCTCAGACTATAAAGCACACACTGTTCCAAAATGTTGTATGCTAGCTGTAGTTCCTGATTCTGCATTTATACTACTACTTAACCATGACAGAAACAGAGTAGGACCAGCTGTTACCAGCATCTGGGGTGTGAAAAAAGCACCTCTGCGCAACAGCTGCGGTCTTGCTGCAGCTGCTGGATTGATGGTGGCCTCCTGCACTGAGGTCAATGGTGCTTCAAAGCCATTATTTACACGCAGCCTGCTGCTGAAGGTTACTGCAGTGACAGTTTCTCAAATGCTGGAATTCTATCCAAGGCTAGACCTCGTGCCTGTTATAAAATGGTGGAGCAGGGACAGGTGACCACAGTCACCCCTGCTCTGCCTTCCAGGGCCAGGGTGGCCTTTGCTGTGCCCTTGTGTCCTGGGCTGACAGAGGGAAAGCATGTCCTGTGGAGTGCATGTCCTAAGGAGTGCATGTCCTATGAGGCGTGGCTGAGGGAGCTGGGGTTGTTTAGCCTGGAGAAAAAGAGGCTCAGGGGTGACCTTACCACTCTCTACAACCACCTGAAAGGAGGCTGTACCCAGGTGAGGGTCGACCTCATCTCCCAGGCAAAAAGCGACAGGACAAGAGGAAATAGCCTCAAGCTGTGCCAGGGAAGGTTTAGGTTGGATTTTAGGAGGAATTTTTCCACAGAAAGGGTGATTAGATATTGGAATGGGCTGCCCAGGGAGGCAGTGTAGTCACTGTCCCTGGAGGTGTTTAAGGCGAGGCTGGACGCTGCACTCAGTGCCATGGTCTGTTGACATGGTGGTGTTTGGTCATGGATTGCACTCGATGACTCAGACGTTCTTTTCCCACCGAACTGATTCTGTGATTCTGTGACGGGGAACACTGCCGCCCAGTGAGCCCCAGCTGTGCCGAGATGCCGGCTGTGCGCTCACCACAGCACACGGTGTGTGTCCCTGCGGACGCCAGGACCGCTGTTTCCCTGGAAAGAGGNAGCGGCGGCGGCGGCGCACGCGGGGTGACGCGTGCCGGCGGCTGCGGGTGAGGCGGGCGCGGGGGGTCCCGTCCGGGGAGCGGGGCCGAGGGACGCGGAGCCGGGCTCTGCCTGCCGGGAGACGCGCAGGAGCCGGCGGCAGGGGCTGCGGGTGACCCTTGTATCGGCGAGCGGCGCTTTCCTCGCTGGCGTCTTCTCGGGGTGTCCCCCCGCCGCCCGGGCTCCGCCCGCCGGGGGCAGCTGCCGGCGGTGGCCGCCGGCTCCGGTGTGATTCGCGGTGCTACCCAGCCTTGTCCTGCGGAGGCTGCTCGGCGCTGCCGGCAGGGAGGGGCGGTGGCGCTTCGGGCTTTTAAATAAAAGGGGCGCTTTTCTCTCGTTGCAGACACCTTCCAGGTCTTCCTTCCGGAGAACGTGAGATCCGCCTCGGCGCCAGCCTGCTGGGGTTCACTGGTTGTTAAGTAGATTTGGGAGCGGTGTGACATCGCGCCGCCAGTCCCTTCCCTCCTGAGAAAGGGTAGCTGCTTTCTGAGCCATCACATACCAACTTCATGTATTCCTAAGATTGTCATCAGCTTCTTGTTTTTCTATTCAGAGGCCTTACAGAGGTTTAATTATAGCCTCTAGTGGTTGTAAAGTAATTTAAGATGTTTGTACTACTCGGTTGTAATTATCTAATTCACTCTTGTGTTAAGAGACATCGTTTTAACTTGGGAATGGTTAAATCGCCAAAGAATTAAATTATTTATGGATAAGGGCTATTTTATTTAACTACTGTTGGCCTGCAACTTAAACTTGCATCTTTTATTTTTTTATCCTATGCTTTTTCTTTGTTATGGCTGCTGCAACAATAGTTCATGATACATCAGAAGCTGTAGAGCTCTGTGCTCCCTGTGGGTTATACCTTAAACCCATTACAAAAATGACCATCAGTGTGGCACTTCCTCAGCTGAAGCAACCGGGAAAATCCATTTCGAACTGGGAAGTGATGGAAAGATTGAAGGGGATGGTGCAAACTCATCAGTTTTCCACTCTGCGGATTTCTAAAAGCACAATGGATTTCATTCGGTTTGAAGGAGAGGTTGAGAACAAAAGTTTAGTTAAATCTTTCCTGGCGTGCCTTGATGGCAAAACAATAAAGCTGAGCGGCTTCTCTGACATTTTAAAAGTGCGTGCTGCGGAGTACAAGATTGACTTTCCTACCAGACACGACTGGGACTCATTTTTCCGTGACGCAAAAGACATGAACGAAACCTTGCCGGGGGAAAGGCCGGATACTATTCACTTGGAGGGCTTGCCTTGTAAGTGGTTTGCAGCAAAGGAGACTGGCTCGGAAAAGCCAAGCGAAGAAGTCCTTATAAAAGTTTTCCAGAAATTTGGAGAAATCCGTAACGTGGACATACCCATGCTGGACCCTTACAGGGAAGAAATGACTGGCAGGAATTTTCACACTTTCAGCTTCGGGGGCCATTTGAACTTTGAAGCGTACGTTCAGTACCGAGAGTACGCAGGATTCATCGAGGCCATGAACGCCCTGCGAGGGATGAAGCTCATGTACAAGGGCGACGATGGCAAAGCAGTGGCTTGCAACATAAAGGTGAGACACTGCAGCCTTTTGTGTGGGAACCCACATGAAAGACCGAGTACAACTAAATGTTGCTTCCCTAGTGCTTGAAACCTTTATCTATGTACTACAGCGATGACAACGGGTGACGTTGACAGCACTAATGTAGCTTTGTGGGACAGACATAATACAATTTTTAAAGGAAAATGTTGGCAGAAAAATGTGTTGTTAGACTGCATGACTAAAGTGAGTGGGGTTTTGGTTGTTTTCTTAACAAGACAGTTCTAGAAATGAGAACTGCTGATGGAAGGATCAAGTTTATGAACATGATTTTCTAAACTGTTTTAGAAAATAATATGTTTATTTAACCATTAAAATTTTGGTTCTGAACAAGTTCAGACAAATTTCACCAGAAGATTGAATGTAAAGTGAATTATTCTTTCACGTGTTCACTGCAGAGAGACATTATGGGGGAGAATTTCATAGCCTCTGTATTTGGTCCCTGCATTGATAACTAGGTCTACCAGTCAAAGGTCAGAACTAAAAGGTTTAGTAGCATGTGGCCTGTCTGGTCTGGGAAATACACAGTTAATCGTTAGTGTACCTGACATAGAGGAAGGCCCCACAAAAATTTAAATGATAATTTTCATTTGTAGGACAGCTTCCTGTGTATGCCTTATGCTTATTTCATAATATTTACATACGGAGTTTTCCAGAAGTAATTTTCTGTAACCTCATTGTCTTAGAAATTACAGCTATGACAGGAGGGAACAAGGCAGTCTGTTCAGATGTAGTATCTCTGAAAGCATGGCCTTAAGCAAACTTACTCTGTTTGGAGGTGATCTGTGCATTTACATAGTGGTTGAGTGAAATGTTTGTGGATGTATTTTGGTATGCCCGGTAGTCATTCATCAAACCAGGAAGTGTATTTCAGCAAAAAAGCTTAAGTATTCCTTCGTGCAGTTTCTTTGTGGGAACATACAGATGTTTATTCAAATTGTAGTTTAGTCAGTGTAAGTAAAATACTGTAATCTTTTATCTTGTTATCAAAGCTTGTCAGTTGCGGGATAGAAACTATGCCTTGACCCGATGAAATTCAAACTGACATTTACATGCAGGGGATCAGGGTTCCCAAATTTAGTTTGGCTGTGCAAGAGGAATCATGCCTTCCTGGCCGCTGCCCTGTCAGGACAGCAGCTCTCTGTCATATACGGTCACAACACCTTGTCTGCTTGTACCTATTTGTCCTTTCAGTCTGTTAATGAAACATCATTTTGCATAGAGCCTGGGTGGCTGAAATTGCAGAGGTTGTGCTCCTTGTTCTTTGCCACATGGTTCATGACCATGGGTCTGGGGAAATGTGTTATAGATCCCTGCCTGCCTGCGCTCAGAATTGGAGATTAGGACACCCGGGCTGTGGTGTCTGGTGGTGTTCTGTTCCAGCATGCAGCTGGACGTGACCAAGGTGTGTTCACATATCCTGGAAGCTGAGTGCCTCTGAGGTCTCATTTTTCAGATGTGTGTATCTTTCTTTTTTTTTCTGTTCCCACAGCTTCGGGTCTTCAGCCCAGTGTACCTCAATTTGGGAATCTTGGTTTTAGAACTGGGGGGGAGGCTTGAACCAGATGCTGAATGCTGTAGAACTATTTTTTCTGCTGAATTTAAGGATCACAGTTTTAGACAGAAAAGAAGGCCTTTTTCTACCTAGTGCTATACAGTCCCTAACAACATGCATTAATTGAGAGTTCTGTATGTGCCCATTCTGACACATTGAAAACATTGGGCAGACAGAGCCTTAGCCACACTGGGGGTTATTTTTGGTTGTGAGACACAGAAGTATGGAGTGGTATCTGATTTTGCTACATGCGTGCACACACTTAGTACCCAGTTATCTGGTTACAATAGGTGGTGCATTCTCTGGGCACATAGAGAAGTTCCCTTTGTTTTGAAAAGGGTTTTACACATCTGATTGTATGTACACCAAGGTCTAAGTTAAAATTGTGTAGGTTGTCAGGTTGTAATTTTAAATTTTTCTTTCTGTCTCCTTAAAACTGTTTTCAATTGTATCATGTAAAGGTTTCTTTTGACTCAACAAAACACCTCAGTGATGCATCAATTAAGAAGCGTCAACTTGAAAGGCAAAAGCTTCAAGAGCTTGAAAAGCAGAGAGAAGAGCAAAAACGTAAAGAGAAAGAAGCTGAGGAAAAACAAAAAGAGGAAGAAAGGTATTTATGGCTTATCATTCAGTTATATTTTTAACAGTCAGACATAACAAAACTACTCCTTCATATCAGCATCAAAAGATAGAAAATAATTAAACACAAGTTTACTGTAGCTAAAGTGAAGCACTTAAAAGCTGAGTGTGGTTATTTAGTTTACCACTTATGCTTATGTTCAGTTCAAAATATTAAACCTGTAAAATACTCAATTTCCTAAAAATCTTGCCCTTAGACACCTAATTTCAGAAACCCTTGGCCTTTAGCATAAGCTACCATTTTGTCCTAGTCACAGAAATAAAACCCACCAGCACTGCATACATTCATTGGCTTGGTATTTTTCTTCTTGCTGTGATAATTCTCTGCCCAGCTGCCTCATGCATTGTTACTGTCTCTGGTCAAAGTAGTTAAAAAAATTATTCTTTGCTGTAGCCATTTTTGTCTTTGAATTCCATCTTGTTTTAAAAAATAGACAGAATATGACTGTTTGCTGTCACAACTAAGGGTTAAAATGTTCAGTTTTCTGCATTTGTTCTTCAGTAATCAACAAGACTTATTTAGAAACAAATTTACTTGAAGTATAAAATGTATTTTACACAGAGTAGGAGTTTGAAATTGTACTTGGCCTAGATAAGGCAAAAATATTTCTCTCTCTTTAGGAAGCAGAGAGAGCTTGAAGAATATGAGAGAGAGAGAAAAAGAGAAGAGAAGTTGCGCAAGAGAGAACAGAAACAGAAAGATCGTGAAGTTCGGCGGAACAAAAAGCAACTTGAAAAGCTTCAAGCTGAAGAACAGAGAAAACTTCAAGAGAAGATAAAGCTAGAAGAAAGGAAGCTCTTGTTAGCTCAGAGAAATCTTCAGTCTATTAGATTAATTGCAGAACTGCTAAGCAGAGCAAAGGTAACTTCAATATTTATTTCAGAAGCTAATGAAGAGCCCAGCAGAACAAAGCTCTTTACTGGCTTGAGAGGAGGTGGGGAGCACTGTTCGTTAAACTACAGGTTTGCTGCCTCTGCAGCTGCCATTCCTTAGACCAAAATTTCAGAAAAGCACAATGAAACAGTATTACTTTCATGGTAAAATATGCACTTGTAGGTAAATGGAAAGTGAACTTGAGCCTGTAGTCCTGAATAGCATTTTTTACCTGTAAATTAATTGTCAGGTTTTCTTAAGTCCAGTAAAAGAATGTGTGAGCATGATGAAGTGAACTAACCACAGAGGATAAGATGCAAGACTCCTTGTCTAGTTCCAGTTTGGATGCTGTTTCCTGTCTGCCTTGCAGCAATTCTGCTCACTGTTCTTTGCAGTTTCAGAGATGGAACTTTCATTAGTCAGTGTTTGAAATGTGCAGAATGTTTCTTCTGTAGGAAAAGTACTGTCAGCAAAGGTTTCAAATGTTAGATCCTGTCTCTCTAACAGTATTGTTATTTTTTTCACTGAAACACTGA
Organism: Cnemophilus loriae; assembly: GCA_013397755.1. Taxonomy (NCBI): domain Eukaryota; kingdom Metazoa; phylum Chordata; class Aves; order Passeriformes; family Corvidae; genus Cnemophilus; species Cnemophilus loriae. The sequence continues at coordinate 599,911 of VZTF01009553.1, read as the reverse complement.
AGCTTAGGATTTGGATAAAACCATAGTAGGTTGTACTGTATGTGAAATATTTTCTGTAGAAAGGAAAAGCTGTGTGGAAAAACGCAGGTTTTTTCTTGATGTCAGTGCACTTCAGGAATGTTTTTGAACTCACAGTGCTACATACAGGTCAGTTATATACTAGAAGAAGGGAGAAATGCCTTTTGCAGACTTTTTATCTTTGTAGCTGTGGAATAGAAAGGTTGTCTGATGACATAGAGTGTGTTTCTTTCTTTTAGAGAATTCTGAGGTCTATACTGAATCACTTGACTAGGTCAGAGTACAAAGAAATTTGAACCTTTTCCATTATCATGAGTTTTTAAAGTGGTTGACAAAATGACAGTCAATTTCTACATAATATTTGTCCATTTAATTACTTGTTGTTTTTATGGACTCATTGTAAAGTCATCTCTGAACCACAGATGGCAATCAGCTAGGAGAAGTTCTTCTCAATAAAATTTAAAACATTTTTAATTTGACTGAATTTTTAAATTTTAAATTTGTCTGAAACCTTCAAATGTTGACCCTGATAAATGCATTTGAATACTGCAGATTTCACATGGTGTTACTTTTGTTATATTGAGGAGCCATGAAGACAAAGCTTCCTCTCAAGAATTGTGGATAAATAATGTTTCACCTTACAGCAGTTTTGTATTAGTGGGTTTTGTTGGTTGATTTGTTTTGATTTTTTTTCCCTTTAAGAAAGAAACACCATTTTACTTTGGGATGGTTCTGTTTTTAGGTTTCATTTTCTTGCCATATTGCTGCCTATTTGTTATGTTGTAACTTGGAAGCATGAGCAGGTATTTTTTGTTTACTCTTACCTTTCCTTTGACTGTCTTTCAGACTGTAAAGCTTTTGGAGCAAGAACAGAATGAAGAAAAGATTTGTCAGCAGCAGCTAGAGGAGAGACGAAGGCTCCAGGAGGCTGAGCTTAAACGTGTGGAAGAGGAAAAAGAGAGAGCACTGGGGTTGCAGAGAAAAGAAAAAGAACTGAGGGAGAAGCTACTGAACAATCTTCTGAGCAAGAAAATGGATGCGGTTAATCAAAACAAAGAAGAAACCGAAGCATCTCAGACTGACGTGCCGAAAAGCCCTAGTGCTGTTCCCCACACTGTGTCATCCAGCTGCATCACTTCTACCTCAGGACAGGCTGTTACAGGCAAACTGGCTCCTGGCTCTCAAATAGAAGTAGCATCCCCTGAAAGTGTAAACACTCAATGCAAGTACTTAAATGGCAACATTCATGACAAAGCTCATGTCAAAGAAGATCAGAATCTTCATACTACAAACTCTGAGAGGTGTTCTGACAAAAGAGGTCCGGGGGTACTTTCATGTGTTCCCGCTAATAGCCAGGACCAGAAGAGCCTCCCTAGCTATGACCAGAACACTTGCAAGAAGGACTTGCACTGTGATCAGGACAAACGTGGAACAGAGCCAAGGAGAAGAAAGAGCCGTTCATGTAGCAGCATAAACAGTGATGAGAGTAAGGGTAGACGGGAGAGCAGCAGACACAGAAGAGATGTGAGTTACCGGGATGAAAAGCACAGGAAAGAAAGGAAGTATTACAGACACTCCAGCAGAAGTTACAGCCCTCGCCGGAGCCGCAGTCCTCGTCGAAGAAGTGCAAGTCCCAGGCGTTCCCGATACAGAAGAACACGCAGTAGGGAACGTAGGCGGGACAGGAGAGAAAGGAGTCGTAGTCGCAGAAGTGTGAGCAGGAGACGGAGGCACCGGAGGTGATCACTGAGTAAGCAAAGGAGTACTTGGAGTGGGTAGTGGAGGCCTTGGCTCCTTTGAAAGGCTGTGGTAGGACAAAAGGGCCACAAAATTGGAAACCAGACCTCATCGGTGTGACTGCTATAGAAAACACAACTGTTTCAGCCAATTCTTAGCTTGCGTCTAGTCCCCGAAATCAAGAAAAGAGATGCGTGATTTTTTTGACCTTCCTTCCTTTGTTGTCTCTTTCTAGGTTTCTACCACAATGTAGGTATAATCACCTGTGCTTGTGCTCAAGTTCCTAAAGTGCTGAAAGCCAACCTGTTTTCTTCAGTTTCAGTTTTCTAAACCTTAATTTTAGTGTATTTAGTTTTTATCACCTAATTTGGCTTAAGAAATACGTGGGTGCCAGTTATATGAACTTCAGAGGTGACAAGCTGTTACATACAGATTTGATTTAAAGTGTTTTCTGGTGCATTCAATGAAATCATGTATAATAAAGTAGAGTTTTTATTGATTGAGGTGGATAGCAGGACTTTCATATTTTTGTTAAAACTGACTATAAAGATATGCAGGATACCTTTTAAACTGCTTTGATTCCTTCATATGTCTGTATGATGCCAAGCTTTGTGGCCCAAATTATTCTGGCGTGTAATGCCTTTGTATAATAATATTTTCCATGTAAGAGAGGCACGCTGGTGTAGGGAGTAACAAGCAGTGGTAAAATGGTTGAAAGTTGTTCTGATACAATGTTGACATTTTTGGCTTTGTAATTATTTCAGGTGGCATAGGGCTACTTGAAACATTTTTTCAGGTACATAAAGAGCTAAACATTGTCTTGAAAAAGGGGCCTTCTTGCTAAATTATTTTTACTTGTGTTGTTGAAAAGTAAAGCTGCAGTGTGTCTTGTTAAATCCATTTAAGAATACTTCTGCTTTTAAAATGCAGCTCAGGAATATTAAAAGCTATAACATTACAGTGAAAGAGTTTATTTTGCATTTTTGTGGTAAAATTAAAAAAGAAACTGTTTCCAGTGAACCAAAGTTGCTGTTTTCATATGTCAGTATATTAAAATCCACTGAAGTGTTGTGTTAAGAACCTGTTTGTTGAAAGCATCACTCAGCACATTTGAATAGTGAAGTTCAGCTTCTCTTCTTGATGGTCCTGTTATGTTACACCTGTGTCAGCTGTTAATTCAGCAGGACGTATGCTCTTTGACTACAGCCCTCAGATGCCATTTTCCTTACACTGATGCGTGAAATCAAAGTGCATCCATTTCCTGGAGTGTCTGAGAAGCACATTAGTGCTGCAGCTCAGCTGGATCCTTAGCCGACTGAGTTTGTCTGCTTTACTTTCAGAATCCATGTGGGTTTGTTTCTTACTAGACCATGCTACTGAAGTCTTTGTAGTTACTAGCTGTGTACAGAAAAGGTAAGACATTGAGAACAACACTAAATTGTGAGGAGCTGTTGGATCCCTCGAAGGCAGAGAGGCATAGACAAATCGGAGGGCTGGGCAATCACCAGCCATGTGAAGTTTAACAAGGGAAAGTGCCGGATTCTGCACCTGGGATGGGGCAATCCTGGATGTACACACAGACTGGGGAACGACACACCGGAGAGCAGCCCTGCAAAAAGGGACCTGGAGGTTGTGATCGATGGCAAGGTCAACATGGGTTTCAGTGTACCATGTCAGCCCGGAGGGCTGAAGGTGTCCTGGGGCACATCAGTTACAGTGTTGCCATCTGGGAAGGGGATTGTTTCTTCTAAGTCCTCCTTCCAAAATCTCGACTTCTTCCCTTGCGAAGCCAAGAACTCAAATAATTCCCAGCTTCTTGCCCTGTGTCAGGCAGCCATACCTGTCAGTTTAAGCTTGCCTTAAAATCAGACTTTTTTTGCTGGGGAAAGCTCAGGTTCACTTTTAACTGGTAGTTTTTTTTCCTTCACTAGTGGAAAAATCTCCCCAGTGAGCATAATTGGTGTGGTGTAAATACGGAGCGTAAATGCCATTAAATCATAGATTGGGTAGTTTCACACTACAGCCCTGTGTTCATGCCTGCTGGAAAGCCTAGGCAGCAGTGAAAGAGACCTCTGAGCCCTATTTCATGTACTGAGTCCCAAGAAATGACCTGTGTTTATTCCAGTGCTCCGCTGCCATTCTTGATCATTCTTATCTCACACAATGAGGCAGGAGGAGAGTTTTCTCAGTTGTGAGAATGCACCTCTGTTGTTGCACCCGGCTCCAGGAGAGATTTCACATCTGTCACCACAATGTCTCCTTTATGTCCTTGCCGGAAGGATAGGATCAAGTGGGAACCCACTTTGCTCTTGAGGATACCTAGGGTTTTGAAGTGTACTGATCATCTAGTGGTACAAGGGAGCGTGTGACCTCTTCCTGTTGGAGGAGGTGAACCCTGCTCATCACAGACTGCTTTCAGCAAGGTATGAGCTGAAGAGGGTAGGAAGTTTGTGGGCCAAAGCTCTTGAGCTCCCTTTTCTGGGCAGGAGCTGGTACTTGTGCTCTCTGCATGTGCTGCTGCCTCATCATAGCTGTTGGCAGTGGCAACCAGGAGTGGTTTTTCTGCAGCCCTTGTGAAGCAAAGAAGAACAGGAGTCTCAAAGGGGTAAGAAATCTAACTGTTCCTGTTGCTATGGGCAGTGTTACTGCATAGTCCTGTTTTTATCCTTGAGGAATGTCTCCTCTTGTATCTGTCTGAGGGCTGATGAGCCTCTGCCGGTACCAGCCTTTTGACCTGCAATTTTCTTTTTATCTCCTGGCCTCAGTCTGCACTAGGTGACTCAGGAAGCAGCTTAGTCAAATGACAGCTTTGTTAAAAGGGCAAGGCCAAAGCCCTTCAATATGATTATTGTGATGTTTTCCATCTGATTACTGCCCACTGTGGTAAAGTAATTTTGATAATGTATGAGTCAAATTGCCAGAAGTAATTGATACTAGTAAAAAATTATTACCAAACCTGTAACCATATTCATATTCTTTATCTAATTGGCTCTACCTTTGTAGAGTAATCTATTCAGTGACCTATATAATAAAATAAAGACATAGGCATAATTAGGTATGTTTATAAAAATATTTGATATGTTACCTGGAAGCATCATCTTTAAAGCTGACAGAGAAAAGGGGGATTTTTGCAGTCATTCCCAAAATTGTGAAGGCGAGATTCTATCAGTACCACAGGGCTATAAAGACAAACTGGTGAGAGTTGATGGGGCAATCCTGGAACCTGGATATTGCACCAATGTCAGCTTTAGGTCAGTTCTTGTATAGGATCGTATAACAGACTCTTGTGGCTGCTCATGTTTGATAGCAGAGGTAGAGATGTTGTTACATTCTATGTAAGACAGCAATTAAACCAGCTAGTTTGGCAAATACATTAATTTATAAATACGTGGGCAAAACTGGCCACTGATGTCTTGTATTACTATACAAATCAAATTTGTTTTTATTATGTATTGCCTGTGTCTTGATCTGGTATCCTGCTTTTGAGATTTGGTTATTCTGAATACAACACCCATTTCAGTAAGCTTCCATTGCATTGATCTGGCCTTTCCCCAGCCTAAGGAACATTATTTGCAGATGGTATCTTTTGCTGCTTCACAATAAATTTGAAGTTGTCTCTAGTGTTTGTATAAAGCAGCAATCTAGTTGGAATTGATTCTTCAGAACTGGGTGCACAGAGTGGATGATCAAGTGTCATACTAATCTAATACTGGGCTCTTGAGGCTTGTTTGAAGTGATGCAGACCACCATCCTTTCTTCTTTAGTGGCAGCACAGAAAGTGGTCTGGTTCCCCCTCACATGCTGCACCTCCTGAATCTCCAGCTGCCTGACAAAAAAAAAATAAATTCATAGGTTAGCTCAGGCTAATGATTTGCCATAGCATATGTTATGAAACTTTTGAAAGGCTAAGGCTGATTAGAATTGCTCTCTAATTGATACCTAATCTAGCTGCTTGTGCACTGTGGCATCTGCCAGGTGAGCTCTACCTGCTCTGCATGGGATGTTCAGGAGTGCTGTCCATGATATTGGACTATTTGTAGGACAATATGAAGCGATGTCACTCCCAGGCACTGACAGCTAAGTATCTAAACAAGAATTGATCACCTTCAGATTAGATTTTCCCTGCAGTTCTGTGTATGATCCTGGACATGTGTTTGTCAATGCTCTGAGGAATTGCCTAGCGGTGTCTGTTACTTTCTGCTTTACCTGTAAAAGGGAAGGCCTGGAAAAATCTTTTCTGCTCACTACACATGGCTTGCTGCTGTGATTTATAGCAGCTGGCAACTCGGCTCCATGCAGCTGCTCACGCACTCCTGGTGGGATGGGGTAGAGAATTGTGAGGGTAAAAGTGAGAAAACTGAAGGATTTATATAAAGACAGTATAAAGGTAAAGCCAAAGCCACATGCACAAGCAAGGCAAAATGAGGAATTTATTCACCACCTCCCCAGGGCAGGCAGGTGTTCCTGCCATCTCCAGCAAAGCCAAACCTCTAAAATGGCCTGTTTAAGGCAGTTGTATAGCCACGATTTTCCTTTGTGATGCTTGACAGAATGCAAGTAATTTCTGAAATCAGAACCTGCCTCAGCTGCTATCCATCTTGGTTTTCTCTTTGCATCTCTCTCTCTCTCTCTTTAAATTTAGTTTCTGCATCTACCACTTTTAGCTGCTGTAACTGGCTATCCTCGGGAAGACTATGACTCTTGTCTGCTGGGGCTTTCCTCTGATAGAAATCTCAATGACTATTTAGTTGAATTATTTGTTGAGATATTATTTGCAGTCCACAATTTAAACCAAGAACGACTCTGGATTGCCTGAGATGCACTTTAAAAGATGTTCTCAATCAGAGTTTTTACTGTAAGTGAATCTAAACAGAAGGGAGGGTTTGCTTATAGAATGAGCTGGATATACAGGTTTTCCTGCGCACTCCCAAGTGTTTGCCATTAGTATATGTGATGAAAACAGGAAAAAAAAATTGGTCAGTGGCAAAAGTGATGAAAATTATAGTCATGTTACTAGGAAAACGCATCTATTGTAAAATATGAGAATAATTAGAAGCTACAAAGAAGAAAAGGAGCATTTTGTTAAAACTTGATATTCTATTTCAAAGCAAAATTATGATACTGAGTATCTTGTTTTTTTAGGATTGTTTAAAAAAAGGCCACAAACTGTATTATCTTAGTGTCCTTCCAGGACATCTGCTATAAGCTTGGCATACTTAGAGACTTACTAATGATAGCAATGCCCTGCTGGCATTATTGAGACTCATCTTGGTCACATCCCTGAGATTCGTAGTTTTTGCTTATAAGGAAGGTTTCATGTGTGAAAATAGTGTCATCTCCCATTTCTCACTGGCAGACACATTCATTTTACTAAATCTCCTTTGTTCATAGATAATTTCTTACTTTCAAATGTTATGCAAAAGTGACATAATTGTTTTTTGTGTAGCATTTGTCTGTCATTTAGGCAAAGAAAAATGCATCACTGAAATAGAACTGTGGTGGTAAAATAAGGGCTTTTGCCTGCATGTGGTCTAAGCCCTAAGAGAAACCTTGATAGGGTTTTCAGAGAAAGCAAGCCAAAGCAAGCAATTTCATCTTCACTAATGCATTTGTAGCTTAAAAGGAGCTTAAACTTTAAGCCTCACTAACAATTTACTTGGGAACAGCTACACACTGCATGTGGCATTTTTTAATCTGGTGTGGGTTATCTGCAAGCCTCCTCTCCTGCATCTCACTACTAGTAGTAATGCCATTAGATGATTATAACTGGTGTCCTCAACAGACAGATTTAGTCATAATTGAAAAAGACCTTGAAGTGTTTTTAATCAACTGTGTGGTCATTTTATTACTGGAGACTCTTGTACCATATAACTTTGCGTTAAGTGAAGTGCATTTATGGCCTGGGGCTGAATAGCTGTTATGTTCCCAGGAGTGGGAAATCCTTATGCTTGCATGAAATTGCACCAGTTTCTCAGTAGCAGGTAGAATTGGCCTTTAGAAGAGAAATATTTTTATTTTCATACAGCTTTCTAATTTTTTTGGCCAACAATAGTTATTTTTGGCTGGTGATGTCTGATTATGTACAATTTAGTTCTCTGTTTTCATTGGAGGAGAGGGAATGGCACTGGTATTGAGGGAAACAAGTTGACTTGGTTACCCGTACACATGGAGACTTAGTGAGAAAGTTTTAAACTTTCTCCTTCTACAGAGCTGTCTTTGGAATGAAAGTAAAGCGATGGAAAATCTGTGGTGTGTTCACGAAGAGCGGATCTAGATTTGTCCAAATAAACAAACTCTGCTGATAGCTTATTGCATATGCAGACAGAAGTTCACAAATAGTAACTGAGCTCTCCTTGAGCTGGAGATAGCAGGGGAAGGTGTCCATTATGAATATAGCTCTGTATTTGAAACCTTCAGTGTCTTGTTAAATGCAAGCTGCACGGATTCACACTCTGTCAGAGGTGTCTGATGCTGGGATGTCCAGCCTGCACATAAAAAATACACTGAATATTAGTGTCTAATCTGTACTGAACACTGAATCTGGTGCACTAACAAGACAATAGCACTATGTTTACGGGCTGTGTTGGCCAGGAGGAGCAGTTCTACATGTTTCTGCAGTTTGGTGTTTGCTGTAACTCTTGTAATGTTCATACCTAGTACTCTGGTAACACAGGGAACCATGGTGTTAGAACCTGAGAACAGGTACTGTTTCTGAGTTTGCATACAGAGGGGAAAAAGGCTGGAAACTGTTACATCTGCTTGACTAACTGTAATAGCTAACTCTTAAAGAATGTTGCCATTTCACTACTGCCTAAAAGAAATAGAACATCTTCTGGCTAAAATGTAGGGATCTGAATGGAAAATACAGATTCAAGGAAGGATTATACAGAGGAATCTGAAGCATGGAGAAAGCTGCCACTGAAGAAAAGCTGGTTTGTAACATTTGGTCTTCAGTATATTACCTAAATAAGGTTTAATTTTACATTGTTTCCTGAAGAGTCACTAGATGTGTGATATAAAACTGAGTCTTTTCCTTGATGGAAAGGATCTTGCCTCACCTGAGCATTGCCACATCTGCCCCAAGGTGAGATGGGCAAGATGTCAGGCATTTACTAGACAGAGAAGTGAACAGTGGGGCAGCAAAATTTCAGGAAAGTAATTCAGAGGTTTAATTTTCTGATTAAGACCTATGAGGTATGTCCTGTGTGAAGTTGAAATCCATGCCCCATCTTGCACTTGGCAGTCATTTCCTTGTTTCTTTCCAAGGGCCTTCTGCCCATTGTTAGTTTTGCAGAGAAGGAGAGGGAGACTGTAGTAGCCAGCTGAAAAATGTAAAATGTATTGTCATCCCTCAGCACCCTGCTCTGTCAAAACATGGCAAAGCACAAGTAGGATACCCGTGCTGAGGTGCTGCTGTCAAACGGGTATTCCTTTCTAAGCTGGTATCAGGGTGGATGGGAGGACCTGCAAAATACAGAAATGTAACAAAGGTACATTTAATTCCTCATAGGCTTCACCTGAGTGATCATCATCGGAGCAAACTAGTCACAATGAGAAAACAGCAAACAGCTGACTCTTACAGCTTCTCTTTGGACTGGCTGCTTTTGCACTTAGAGATGGGGTGTACCCTACTGCCAGCCCAGAGTCCTCTGGACTGCGCCCATCACAGCAAGTTTCAAGTCCCAGCTAAGATTCTGCTTTGGTTTATGAACTCTGGTGCATTGCGCTGAGTTCAGGTTCTTGATATTTTTCTGTACTGATTCCTGTTTTGCTTGTTTGAAGCTTTCAAGTGCTTCTGAGGTACCAGCATGTTGCTGACTGATGAGCTGGCAGTACAAGCTTTAATCCACACTGCTTCTTTAGCCTTATACTTGATGATGGAAGATCCAAACAAACAGCTGAACCGGGTAGAAAGACCCATCAAAGCCAAATAATTCAGCTAACACGTTTTGTAACCAGTGTGTTTCTCAGAAGCAATAAGATTATGTGGATCAGCTGGTGTGCTTTGTGTCTGGTGAAAAGAAGCTTATTTAAATGAAGAGAGCCAGGAAATCTGTGTCTCAGTCCAGAAGGAAGATGGGTTCCACAGAAGACCTTGACTATCCTCAAATCATTGTGCAATACAGCAGTGGATTTTTAATCTCAAAGGTAAGAAATATAACTCAGTCTTAGACTATGCAGACAGAAATATTCAGGGATTTCTCTTTAGGTCCTGAATGTAAGTCTTTGGAAGAGGTGAAAGCAAGAATCTGGTATAATGACTGTTTTTCCAAACATATTTTTAAGACACAAAGTTAAAACTAGTAATTCCACTCTTATTGTTTACTGATGTTATTTGCTTAAGCACATGGGCATAAAATTATAATATCCAGTGCAGTGGATGATTTTTTCATCATTTACTACTTATTTTCCTATTGTCCCTTGCTGCACCTCTGGCCAACATTGTAACAGAAGGGGTGCTCTTTGGGTTGTGCAAGTACTGCTGCACCTTAAGCTCCTGAAAGGCAGAGCTGACTAGAGGAATAGAAATAGTTCCTGAATAGAGGAAAAGTAGATAATGAAAAATCACTTTGTGAGAAAAAGAAGTGCCCAATGCTTTCCAAATTAACCCTTTTAGTACTATGTTTTTGAGAAAAAATTTCAACTTTGGTTAAGCCATGTTCTTACTCAGGGTAAAAGGAGCTTCATTGTACAGGAATCACTGTAGCTCAAATCATTTAAGATACAGGCAGTCAATTGAATTGATGTCTTTGTTACTTTTTCAGGAGTGTTTATGTGACCAGAGTAATAGGCTAATACTTGTAAAGTTGACTGTGTATAGCTAAAGAAGGATGGTTGGGTTCTGGGGTTTTTTTTAATGTGTGCTGTGTCTGTCTGAAGGTTGACAGATGTTGCTCGAGAAGTTATGCAAGTTCTCTGTGAAACGACTGGGCAATTTTGCTGGGTTGAATGAAGCAGTTCTTCTGGATAAGAGGAAACTCCCTGCTTCTGGAAGACCACTGTAGTCCTTCACATAAGTCCCTGAAAACAAGGTCCATAGAATGGGATATTCCCCCTATTGCAAGCCATGAGAGTCTCCAGGGTTTACCGAAGCATGTGTTAGATCCTTAGTTAAAGAACAGAAACATAGACAGAGAACAAGCTCCACCACCCAGTCTTGCCTTTGTTCTTTCCAGGAGATTGTTAGAATGTGCTCCTAAACTGAGGAAGAGGCAGGAACATTTACGCATAAAACTTGGTCTCTAAATGGGGATTTTTGGAAGTTGAAAATCGTTGGCTGGCTTCGCTTGAAAAGGGGAAAAAAAAAAGAACAAGGAGTGCATTGCGTGCAGAGTATGTTATATCAGTGCTCAGATAAACTACAATTTAATAATTGGACTTGTTTATATGAAATACAAGTTTATCTGAAATAAATATTATGTGTATATTTTCTCTAATTAAGCAGCTTGTGAAAGCGCAGTAGGCTTTAGTGCTTTCACCCTCAGTCCCACCTTTCCTTACCCTCAGGTTATGTTCACTGCCTGTGAGTTGGGGGTGTTTGATCTTCTTCTGGAGTCAGGAAAGCCTCTGTCTTCAGATGCCATTGCTGCACGTCTGAGTGCCAGCACCATGGGGATGGAAAGACTGCTGGATGCCTGTGTGGGATTGAAGCTCTTGGCAGTAGAGATGACACAAGAAGGAGGTAATAAAGACAGAGAAATGGGAATAAACTAAAAGACTTAAACTTCTAATGGTTTTGAAAGTGAGGTAAGATGTGTGGGCAAAGGTGATACCAAATGTTAAGTCAATTAATGTAGCTGGAAGGAGAGAATCACTCTTGGAATTCACTCTTCAGCTGAAAGAGAAGAGGCAAATGTCAGCATGATCACAGGTATAAAGTGAAACACAGGTGCAGGGCTCTATATCCCTAAACTTCTTTGTGCAAGGGCCTCGTGTGACCTTGGAGAAGATATTCAGAATCTCTTTAGAGCTTGTCTCAAGAAATCTCTGGGGTATGGGCAGGATTTTGAACCTTAAAACAAAATGCCAGGGTGGATGGGTAACAGCATGGTTTAAAAACAGATTTCGTTTTTCTTTGGGTTTTTACCATCATGTGAACTATTTTGTTAGGTTGTTGATGAACTGAGAGGTGATGTAAGTTTGTCCTTACATCAGAAACATGGAGTCCACTTCAACAGAAAGGATCTCTGGCCATCAGACAGCTGGTCAGGACTAGCTAGAGTCCCACAGGTTGTGTCCCCTGCTCTGCCTTGTGTTGGCATGCTCTGTTTTAGGGATTATAGTTGTTGCCCAATGAGTTTGGGGAGAGCAGGATCTATCTTTTATATTCCTTTGATATGCCAGCCCCGTGGGTGAGTGATGCCACTGTAGATGCATTGGAGGAAGTGGGGGAGATTTCTGGGAGTCCTTTAGGCATCCTTCTGTCTGCAGAAAGTCCTGCCCTAGCGAACTGAGAGAGGGTAGGTGTGGCTGGTCTGTTGTTTTGGGGACTTGTCCCCCACCTGCTGACATTTTTGATGAGAAAAAAGACTTGTCTGCAAAGACTTCTCGTTTAAATAGAGCACACTGAAAGCTTCCTCTGAGAGCAGAAGCCTATATTTAAATGTTAACTCTTATAAGGCATTTTTTTGCTCTCCTTGAAAGAAAAGTTTGGTGCTGGAGTTAAGCGTAGGGAGATAGTGTTTACCCAGATTGAATGGGGCAGCACAGATTTCAGCAGCCCTCACCCACTGCTCATTACAGTGGAAGGATTTGGTTGCAGAAATAATGTGGTGGTGTCTTTGGCTGCATAGGCATCTTCTGGTGATAAACACCAAGCCGTAGAATAGACTTGGCAAGCTGTAGAATAGACTTTTACTCATATGTATTAGTAAATATATTTATTTTGCCCTTTAGCCTTCTACAGAAACACAGAAATTTCCAACATCTACCTTACAAAATCAAGCCCAAAGTCTCAGTATCATATTATGATGTATTATTCCAACACAGTCTACTTGTGCTGGCATTACCTGGCTGATGCTGTGAGGTAAGGAGAAGTGTTGTGTGCTGTCTGGTGCTTTGCAGCATCCGTGTCACTGGTCTGAGTGGTGTGTTTCTGGGGAAGAGCTCAGTAAAGATGCTGGCTGGTTCTCAGAAATTAAAAGCAACAGATAATTCAGCTGTTAACGTGGAAAATATGCGCCCTTTTTTGCCTCCTTGTTTTCCTTTTCCCTCTCATTGTAGAGATGATCTAAAAATGAGATTTCTTTATGATGTTTCACCTTCACTAAAGCACTTTATCATTACAGAGGCTCTTACTGGACATGGTAACAACAAAGTAAATAATGACTAATGGTGGCTAAGGATCTTTCTGTTGCAAAGGTTTATAGGAGCAGTTTAATATCAGTCTGGAGTCTCACTTGTTCCAGTCCATGCAACTGATGAGCAATCATGGTGTAGATGATGGTGATGATTTCACTGGTCTTGTAACTTTACCTCAGATGTGTTCCCATAAATCACAGAATCCTAGTATAGTTTGGGTCGGAAGAGGCTCTAAAGATCGTCTTGTTCCAACCTTCCTACCATGGATGCCACTCACTAGATCAGGTTGTCCAAAGTGCCATCCCACCCTGGCCTTGAAAAGCACCAGTCATTCTTGTGAAAGGTTGAGAAATATATCAGCACTCTCATAGACTTTTTCAATTGCTATTTTAGAGAAGGCAGAAACCAATATGAAAGAGCTTTTGGCGTTTCATCTAAAGACCCTTTTGGAGCAATGTACAGGTAATCATTAGAATATTTATAGAAATTTTATCATTCTTGTTGTGGATAAAACTAATGTTTTTAATTATGGCTCAGGACAGTTAAATATGGTTACGTGAGAATTCCTCTCATCAGCATCATGCAATGTTTTTCTTTCTCAACTATATCAACTAGTGGGACACTGTCTGATATTTTGAATAGAAGTATGTAATTTCCTAATCTGAAATACATCACAGATCTCTGGCAGAGGCAATGGTAGTTGAAGGAAAAAAAAATCTCTTGGAAATTCTGAGAATGAGCAGCATAATACACTTTTGGATTTCACTAGTCTTAAGTCCCTATTTAAATGCATGATTTCATAGCCATACCCTCCTCTTACACTAATACTCAGGGTAGGTTTATATGAAAAGAGGACATATCCTGTGTCAGTAAAATCAGAGATTATTGTTTAAGATAAAACGTGTAGGAGCAGTTATATGATAGGAATCACTGAGGATGTGGTAAGGAGCCTTCTCTCTCCGCTGTGTCTGTTTGCGTTGCTAGATCAGATGAAGAAATGCTAAAATTCATGGCTGGCCAGAACTCAGTATGGAGTATATGTGGCAGAGATGTTCTTGCTGCATTTGACCTTTCCCCTTTCACACAGATCTATGACCTGGGAGGTGAGTGTTAGAAGATCTTTAACAAGCCTCTGAACTGTCTTTTGTAAGCTCTGCAGAGGAAAACAACGCCTGTGTTATATGATGGGCAAAACAATGGAAAGAAGGACATATCTCAGCAATATAAGGAGCATTTTACTGATTTGGTTGAGTTAAAAACAGAAGTGTGAGAGTGATGAGAGCATTAGGAAGCTGAATGCTTTTCTCTACAGTTTCATTTACGTAAGTGGTCACTAATCCTCTTGTGGATGTGGCAGCTTTAGCATTTTTTCATGCCTTGCTTGATGCATTCTTCCAGTGCTAGACTCTTTCCTTCTTCCCTTTCAGTCACTGTTGTTGAGGTACTGCCTACAGCCTCTTATCCTGCAGCATCCTGCTGTCCCAGCACTGCTGAGTGCTGCCAGTATTCTTGGGACAAGGCAGGCTGTAAGGGCTGGGGCTGACCCCACATACCTGGGTGCTGTGGACCCCAGACCTTCCTGCAGAACACACGGAGACAATGGCCTCTCCTGCCCCCCCCTTCCCTCTCAGCAACACATGGGGTGCAATTGTACATTGCCAGCTTCCATGAGGCTGAATGCACCATTGCCTTTATACTTTCATGGGGGTGTCACTGAACAGGTTGGTTCAGTGTCAGTGCTGACTTACTTTTATTGTTCCCAAAGGAGGTGGAGGAGCTTTGGCCCAAGAGTGTGTTTCTTTGTATCCAAATTCTACAGTCACAATTTATGACCTGCCCAAAGTTGTGCAAGTGGTCAAAGAACAATTTGTTTCTCCCGAGGAGCGTCAGATTGCTTTCCATGAAGGTAGGTGTGGACAGTGGTGTGGAGTTGTCACAGCTGTTGCTCCGGAGCCCTGGCTCTGCTCAGAGGTGTCATACTGCAGGCTCAGGTCTCCAGCTGCCTCTTATGGGGGACAGTGTCTCAGGCTGCAGCCTCCCCAACCTGGGTCTGCAGCTGTCCCAGTTGTCCATCAGCACCTGTCAGAGACACAACTCAGTTATTAAGCAACAGAAGTTCTTTATTCCTGAAGAGAACTATTTCACTTCTTCAGAATAAGGGTACATTAGTAATAAAAAAAGCATCCTGCAATTTTGAAATCTGCCATGCTTTGTTTCCTAACACTCCCCTTTTCTCCTGTGCAAACCTCCTGGCAGATGTGAGGGATGCCAAGCCTTCTCTGAACAAGGGTTTTTCCTTCTTAGGTCACAGCTGATTGGTGTTCAAGTCCTAAGATATTTTAGACCATGAAAGTGGGTGAGCTACCTCCAATGCCTCTTTCCCAGGCCACTGATCCTGCACAGTCTTTGTACCATCTGTGAGGAAAATGAGTATAGGGAGAGCTCATTTTTAATGTTTACAAAAGTCTTCAAAGTGCTGGAATTGCTTAATATTGCTCAAAGCTCAGAGAGAGAAAAGAAGTCTAGAGGAGAGAAGGGAGTGTATAAAAACAAAGATGAAACCAAATGGGAGAAGAAATGACAAAGTAAAATGCTGAGAGAAAAATCTGAATGTAGTACACCAGGTGCTAAACAAAAGGCATAATGAAGCTAGTGCTAGGAGGTGAGAGATGTTTTTGTATTTTTACCTACGGATTTATGAAGTAACTCCATGATTAACAAAGATCTTTGAAAACTTTCTTAGAGAAGGCAATATTCTTTTCTTCTTTCTCATGACAGAAACCATGTAAACCTTAGAGTTTTATGGATCTCCTTAGAGTTTTATGAATTTGAATTTCTGTCATTTGAGACAACCTAAACTCAAATGCTTTCCTGTGCATCAATCTGTTTCAAGATGAGCTGCTGCCTTTAAGTGTTTCAGATCTTCTTGAGACTGATCAAGAGCAAAATTCCCTATGCAGTGCAACAGTGGACTTTTACCTGGTAACTCTATTGCTGTCTGATACGTGGAAGGATACATGGCAAGCCCAGAACTGAACAGAACTGAAAATATTTGGATAACACAGCTCTCGGTGTTGTGGGGATTTGTATAATGCATGTATTCTTGCTTTACAGGAGACTTCTTTAACAATTCAATTCCTGAAGCTGAACTGTATATTTTATCCAAGATACTGCATGATTGGGATGATGACAAATGCAAACAACTGCTGGCAAAAGTCTACAAAGCTTGCAAACCTGGTAGGTGTGAGCTTTTGAAGAGCAGAGAGACTCACCCATCAGTAATGTGAAGCACACCAGTCTTGATGCTCAGTTTCGTGGCAGAGTCTCAGTGCAGGAGTTTGTTGGTTTAGTCCTTTGCTTTCCTTAAGCCAGCCATGTGCAGGTGAGACAAACAGCAGCTGGTCTAAGATCTCTTTGTCTGGCTTCCAGTTTTTGTCTCCTTCTATGCAGGGACTCCTCTTTCAAGGCATAAAGTATAAGAATCGAGGACTTTCGGTATTGTTTAGATAGGTTTATACATCATAGTAAAAAATCCCATTAAGCGTTATATTGAACCATAGGAGCCTGGAAAGCACTGCCTACAGAGTCATCTTCTGAGCAAAACCAGTAAGGTCCTGTAAATTTCAGCTGGGGGAAATGGGAAATTTCCATCCCAGCCATAGCACCTCCTTTAGCCCTGGAACATCAGTACCTACACAGCCAAGCAAAGACACGCTCTGATGCTTTGGCTCTTTCATTGTCTTCTGTGATGCTGAAATGTGGCTTAACGTAGAGGCTGCTTCTTCTTGAAAGTAAAGGTTAGTATCCATCCTAGTAAGAGCTCAAAAATAGCTCAGCTTTTCATTGCTCAGTGTGTGTTTTCTTTCTCTTCTCTCCACCAGGTGGTGGAGTGCTGCTGGTGGAATCACTTCTGAATGAGGATAAAAGTGGGCCTGTAGAAACCCAGCTGTATTCAATGAATATGTTGGTCCAGACAGAGGGGAAGGAGCGAACAGCAGCAGAGTACAGCAAGCTCCTGGAGGCAGCTGGCTTTGGAGTGATTCAAGTTAAGAGGACTGGAAAACTCTATGATGCTGTTTTAGGAAGGAAATAGTAGTACATGTTTTATGTATGTAACAAGACAGAAAAAGTGGAGAAGTGTGCTATTCTCTTCTTAGGGGCGAATGATCAACTTAGCTTTTAGTTAAGGCTGCCAACTTTTTTGTAAGCTGATATATTGTCAGAAGAATCGCTAATAACAGAACTTGAACGTGCATGTATTGCAAATCTGGCAGCCTCGCTAGGCTTGCCTTTGGATCTGGGAGAGAAAGAACGAAATCGACACCTATTCCACAAGAAACAATCCACAAAAGAAATCTGTAGGTGTCTGCTTCAGCTTGTATCAGTCTCTATGATTTTAATACTGTATCTGACAAAAGCAGAGCTGAATTTGTACTTGAGTTCCTGCAAAATAAAACTAATCCCTGTACTGAGCTTTCTTGCCTGCATTTTTATTCTTGAGGTATTGCTATAATAAAACAGACCAAATTATGTCTCCTTGTGGTCTTTTCAGAGTTCCAGGAGAAACCCTGTCTGAGCCTTGGGGAGTTTTGCATGAAAAAATGATATTAATTTTTTATTTCCTCTAGACTTTGATTTAAATTATGAAAAAGAGTGTTGTGCCTTAGTGAGTGGTTGAAGCCCAGAGGTTCTTATTACAGAACAGGTAGGAAGATGATGCAGCCGAGTCGTTCTGTTATGCACTTGGATAGTCCTTACTGCATGCCTCCTGCCATTTCCTTAAATCATTTGATCAAACACGGTCTGCCATTACCCATGCAGTTCTTGGACACAGAATAACATATTACTGAAGTGAGAAACATTTGGCGGAGGCACCAGAAAGTCACTCTGTAGTTGTTTCTTGAACAGTAATTGCATTTGCCCATTAAGCTGGATACTAGAGGAGCTTGAGATTGTTTACTCAGTACCCATCCACAGGAGCCTCCCACTCTTATGCCTGTAGGAGGAGGATAGGAAGAAAGTAGCCTCAGTACACACAGGAGACACAAGGCTTTAATATCATCGCAATTACAGAGACATGGTGGGATAGCTTGCATGATTGGAATGTTGGGTTTTGGGGAGTTGTTATTTTTTTTTTCTTCTGAATAGCAAACACTGTGAAGAGAACCTGAAACAAGTGCTTTGCTACATGCAGGCAAATTAAAACCGTTTGCTCTATAGTTTCCATGTTCCAACAGACATTTCTGATGACACCTTGCTATATATAAGGTCTCTCATTTGTGTTTTTTGCTTGTCATTGGATATGTTAACTTTAAAAAAGCTTGTGCAGGCACACAGGAAATAAGGTTGAGGTTTCCAAGTTGCTTGTCTTTTGGGTAATGAAAGCCATTCCCGAGTTTGTGCCCTTTCATGGTGCTGCAGTGGGAGGTTTTCTGTTCGATGCAGATGCCTCTGCCAATAGAGTTCTTTCCCCCTTTTGCAGAGGTTTTCATCATATAGACTGAGATAAATTTTCTAGCTCCAGTATGACTTAGGAGTAATGAATGAAACCTGGCCATAGCTGGGAGGAATCAGCCCAGAGCGGATGAATGCACCAGGCAGGAAACATAGCCCGTGAGCTGAGACTGGCTGTGCTTGGCTGGGCTGAGTGAGGTCAGCTGCTCCCAAGGCTGCTCTGTTTGGGAGGACAGAAACTTCCAGCAGGGCCTTAACCTGATGACTTGGGAGTTATATGAAACAGCAGAGGGCAGGAAAAGCCAGGAAATTTGCCTTCTTAACGTGCTGACTGGAAGCTGGTAGCTGCTGCTTTTCAGAAGTTGCTGATCGTCGTGGGTCATTGAAGAAGCACAGCCTTGATCTCTAGGAAAATGCTGCTTCAAATATAACAAAAGAAACAGTAACTAAGCAAGAAAAAAACAGGGGAGGAGTGGAGTAAGGAACCCCTGCCTGGAAAGATGACAGCCCCATTGCAGCAGGATCAGGCAGAGGCTGGGGGCTGAATGCTGCCTAGAAACATCTTGCCAAAGGAGACCTCAAATGGAGAGCAGAAGGGTGGGAAATTGTCTCAAGGGATCTGTGGCTGTAGAAGCACTGTGGGACAGTAGGAACCACACTCTAGGCTCCCTGCTGGCTCCAAGGTTCGGCTCTCCCTTCTTCCACTGGCCTGCTAGAGAACCCTTGAGGCACCGAGGACCTGTCCAAAGGTTGTCCTGAACTGTGTATGCTTCTACAAGTGTGTGGATTTTTTCCCCCAGAATTCTCCACAGTTCTCCCTTCTAATGCTTTAGCCCTTCAGAAAAGCCTTATTGCACACTAGCTTAGTGTAGGGGAAGGGCAACATTTTGAATGAAGCTCTCTCAGAGTCGTGGAGAATGCTCTACACTGAAGGCAGGGATGCTTTCTGGAACTCAGTAAGGAAGGCCTGCAACAAACAGCTTGATAAAATAACTGTTTTAATAAGAAAGAAGAGGGATATAGATAGAAAGTAAATCTTGATGTTGCTTCTGATGCCAGGCACCTATGTCCATGCTCCATCCAGCACTGGTTGGAGCCCTATTGGACTTTCCCACAGTACATTGTACAGACACTGTCCATGGAAGGAAGCGCCTCATTTTGGGTCATTTCAGTTACTATTTTCTTACAAGAAAAAGGCCATTCTCACAAGAACTTGTTGCTGCATTGTTAAAGACAAGGCGTGCGGGTGCTGCAGTCACTGTCACCGAGTGGGAGCTGCCTGAGCCCCTCCTGCAGCTGAGGGATATTTGTGGCACAGCACAGGCCTGGGACCGCCCTGGACACGCAGCACGGCAGCTGCCATGGGGGACACCGACTCCTGGATGTACAAAAGCCTCCTGCTCAGGATCAGTCATTCCACCCCTTGGTCCACATGCACCTTACCTTTCCCAAATATTTTGTGGGTTACAGATTACCTTAATAGCACATGAGTTTCTCAGGCCCTAAGAAGGAGGCCCAGCAGAGCAGACGTGGCCTGTCCAAGACACTGACTCTCTGAGCACAATGTCTTCTGCAAGGCTGCCAGTAGAGCAGCCTTTTTGGAAGAACTGCATGTTCTCACATCATGCAGCTTCTGAAGGAGTGTAGTGTACATTCCAGGCTTGCTAAAAGCAATTTCATTGTTACAGGGTGAAACAGATCTCTTAAAATAGGAAACAGGCCTTTATGTTACATATTAGTGCAATCAGGCTGTCAGGAGCTGACTTAAAGCACATAAAACTTACTGTTTTTTTCCAACATATCAGTATGAGATTTTAGAATGACTTAAGACTTGTGTTGTCGGAAGGATACATATTATGTCTTTATTCTGTGCTGTATCTCGTACCTTTAGAACAGGTAATGCTTTTCTGAAATGGAGTACGGTCTTCAACCCCTAAACCTTCTGTGTGATAAATGAAGCAATGCCTGTGTTACATGTTGCTGATTTTTTCTTTCAGTATTTATAGTACAAAAGGAAGACTGCAGTTCCAGGCTGTGATACAAATGCTAAGGGTGCTGTAGCATGACAAAACTGTTCACCTCTCAATGCTTATTAAAAACATGTGAAAATTAAAAAGGTGTCTTGTTAAATGCAAGCTTGCACAGATTCTGGGCTACATTGTCCAGAATGAGGAGTTGAATGTTTTTCTAGAGTTTGGAATTTGCTCTGACTTTTGTATGTTTAAGCTTAGTATTTTGGTAACAGAGGAGACCCTGTAGTTTTAGAAGCTGGGAAACAGATACTGTTTCTGAGCTGTATAATGTAGGACATTTTGAATGTTAAGAATATTAAGAAATCCGTAATGTGAGGGTACCTGAGTTTTGAGACAGATGATTACGGGCCCTTCAGCCTCACAGACAAAGGCAAGAGACAAAAGCAGTAATAAACCATATCTAGGTACAAAAGCTAGCAAACAGGCAATGGGAAGCGCAGTGACAAACATCAGAACTCCCTGTCCCCTTAGAGGAGGACCACTGGAGGATGCCCACAAATCCATGAAGAAGTTCAGCCAGATATATTTAGCAGAGAAGGGCGGAAACAAAATTATCAAAGTGCTTATGAGAATGAAAATATCATGGGAAGTTAAAGTGAACTTGTGGTAATTACTGTGGGAATTGTGGGAAACTTGGAGTATTTAGAGAAAGGGCCAAAGGCAGGAAAATGTAGGAATCAAGGTGGGTAGAGGAGGAACCAGCCTAGTGAAACAGAGAAAAGGTGAGGTAAAATGTACTGATCATGTTTTGCAAGCTGCTGTTCCGCACACCTGTCTGGCTGAGCTGCATGGCAGATCAATAGAGGTTTTCTTCATATAAAACTCTGTCCCTTGCTATATTCTTTTTGTGAAGCCTTCCCACATCAAAAGCCAGTTCAGTGGAGTAGCTCTGCTTTTGAACAAGCCTAAAGTAAGATTCTGCTTTGGTTTATGACTGCTGGTGCATTGCGCTGAGTTCAGGTTCTCGATATTCTTCTGTACTGATTCCTGTTTTGCTTGTTTGAAGCTTTCAAGTGCTTCTGAGGTACCAGCATGTTGCTGATTGATGAACTGACAATACAAGCTTTAATCTGCACTGCTTCTTTAGCCTTATACTTGATGATGGAAGAAACAGCTGAACCTGATAGAAGAACGCATCAAAGCCAAATAACTCAGCTAACACGTTTTGTAACCAGTGTGTTTCTCAGAAGCAATGAGATTATGTGGATCAGATGCTGTGCTCTGTGTCTGGTAGAAAGGAGTTTATTTAAATGAAAAGAGCCAGGAAATCTGTGTCTCAGTCCAAAAAGAAGAATTCAACAGAAGACCTTGACTATCCTCAAATCATTGTGCAATACAGCAGTGGATTTTTAGTCTCCAAGGTAGGAAATATAACTCAGTCTTATATAAATGTCTAAGACCGAAATGCTCAGGGACATTCTTCTCTGAGAATAAAATAGCTCATAATAAAGCATCATAATATAAACTGACTTTGAACTTAAATAAGCATGATAGAAGTCTAAAGGAAAAAAACCCAACAGACAACTAAGGCAGATCTGGCCCTCAGGATGGACCTAAAATTTATTAAGACCTCACTGACCCTTGGAGGCTTGAATGAGTAGACCTTGTCTCTGCATGAAGGTTTAAAAACATAGTGGTTTATACATGAGGGCTTGTTGTCTGGTTGCCTTAAATGTGGAAAGTTCCTTCTGTGGTGGGCTTTCTTCCCACTTTTAATTTTTGAAGTTTGAGAAACAGAGGGCTGACTTC
Source organism: Cnemophilus loriae (assembly GCA_013397755.1). Classification (NCBI taxonomy): domain Eukaryota; kingdom Metazoa; phylum Chordata; class Aves; order Passeriformes; family Corvidae; genus Cnemophilus; species Cnemophilus loriae. Next base: position 577,619 of record VZTF01009553.1, on the reverse strand, counting down.
GATTGCCTTTTTCCCCCTCTTTTATACCATGCAAAGAACAAGATTTTTCAACTATTTTCATCCCTTTCTTAATTTACCATGCAGATGGCTAAGTTTGATAATATTTGTATATTATGTCCCTTCAGAGAGAAGGAACTGTGAATACAGAGTGTCTTATAATGACTCTCTTCCAGACAGCATATCATTAAGGCAGACAGGGAGCACTTTCAATTTCCTTAATGTTTGCTGATGCTGTTTTCCTGTGTGTATGTGTATTTGCATAAAATTCCTCTATTCAATTTCAGTTTGAATTTTCCTCATTAACAATCTATAGCGATTTCAAAATTCGCATTCTTGTCATGTTTTTGAGAAGTAATCTCAGCCATGTTCTAACTGAAGATAAAAGAGTCTTCCCTCTGATGGATGTTACCAAGTCGTTTGCCAATGATGCTAAACTAGGTAGCTTATGATGCTAAGTTAGGGGGAAACATTGAATCCCTTGAGGGTAGAGAGGACTTAAAGTTATCTTGATAGATTAGACTACTGCAAAATTGCCAACCATATGAAATTTTAGAAGGACAAATTCTGCACTTGAGATGGTGTAATCCTGGATGTACTTATAGACTGGGGTGAAGGGGCTTAAGTGTAGCTCTGCAGGAAGGGAGCTGGGGATTTTGGTTTATGATAAGCTCAATAGGAACCAACAATTTGCTGTGGTGACCAAAATGGACAACTGCCTCATCGGGTGTATTAAGCACGGTTGTAACTGAGCTGTTGAAAGAAGTGGTTGGTCCACTATACTCAGGATAGGTGCAGTCTCACTTTGAGCACCGTGTGTAGCTTTGGGCTCCACAGTATAAGAAGGGTATAGAAACAAATGTTTTCCAACTAAACTAATGCTGAATAGAAACGCTGAAACTAATGACTGGCCAGAACTCTGTAGAGTAAATGTGGCAGAGATGTCCTTGCTGCATTATACCTTTCCCCTTTCAGGCAGGTCTGTGACCTGGGATGTGATTGACAATAGTTCTTCCTCAACAAGCCTCTAAACTGTTGTTTACAAACTACGAAAAATAAAAAGAACTCCTATAATATATGATAGGCACAGCACTGGAAAACAGGACATATGTCAGAATCTTGTAGGCAGTAAAGGGAGCATTTTACTGTTATTGGTTGGGTTAAAAAGAGGAACGTGAGAGCGATGAGAGCTTTAGGAAGCTCATTGTTTTTTTCTACAGTCTCATTTGTGTAAGTAGTGGTTTATCCCCTTGCATACATGGCAGCTGTAACTTATTTTCATGCCTGCTTTATAGGTTTTCCTGGTGCCAGACTTTCCCTTCTGCCCTTCAGTCAGTGTCATTAGGTTGAGAGACTCTCTGCAGCCTCTTGCACTGCTGTCCCAGTGCTGCTGAGCACTGCCAGGATTCATAAGAGTCATATGGCTCCCTTGTGGGCTCCATCACTGCTTTCCCAGTGCCTGGTTTAGTGGCTCTGTTTTTAATTTCCCATCTTTCTAAATGTGGAAAGAGGAAGCCCAAGAAGGCTAGTCTGCAGTGATTCCTTTCACATTATAAATACCAAAGTTGTGATTCCGAGTGTTTTGATGCCAGGAGCCACTAAGTGTGTTATCGTTAGGCTGGAGGTGACATAGTTCACTTTCATTAGCCTTTGTCTCTTTGCTCTCGTGAACTCTGTGTCTGCACGTCTGGCTGGGAGGGCTCCACGTGTGTCTCTGATGAGGTTCAGCCATCTCTACAAGGGGGGAGCCCCTGCTGCGTCTTTGTGCTTCAGGTTCAGCTGCCATCTTTTTAGGCTTATTTTTGTAGAAGATAATGAAATCTAACAGAGTGGTTATCTAATGTCTACCAATGTTTGTGCCCTTTATATGAGAAAGTTGTGTGAGCTCTTTAAAAGGCATTTTTCTCAGACGGATTAACACTTAAATATTTTGTGGTATTTTATTTTCAAAATAACTGCTCTAAGAAGGAATATCAGATATGTGCCATAACACTGTGCTGTTAGACAAGTGTATACATCATAGTAAAAATCCTATTAAGCATTACATTGAGCCCTAGGAACTTTGAAAACACTGCCTACAGTGTCATCTTCTGAGCAAAATCAGTAAGGTCCTGTGAATTCCAGCTGGGGAAAACGGGAAATTTCCATCCTAGCCATAGCACCTCCTTTAGCCCTGGAACATCAATACCTACACAGCCAAGCAGAGACATGCTCTGATGCTTTGGCTCTTTCGTTGTCTTCTGTGATGCAGAAATATGACTTAATGTAGAGGCTGCTTCTCATTGCTCAGGGTGTGTTTTCTTTCTCTTCTCTCCACCAGGTGGTGGAGTGCTGCTGGTGGAATCACTTCTGAATGAGGATAAAAGTGGGCCTGTAGAAACCCAGCTGTATTCAATGAATATGTTGGTCCAGACAGAGGGGAAGGAGCGAACAGCAGCAGAGTACAGCAAGCTCCTGGAGGCAGCTGGCTTTGGAGTGATTCAAGTTAAGAGGACTGGAAAACTCTATGATGCTGTTTTAGGAAGGAAATAATTCTCTCTTCTTTCTTCTGCCATCTTGCATGCATAAGTGGGAAAATGAAATATGCCATCCACTTAGTTTTCATTTAGGGCAAGCGCCCCTTTGGTAAGCTGATATATTGTCAGTAGAAACACTGACTGTTGAGCACATACGGGTTGTTTGTCTGAGAGTTGGAAAAATAAATTAGCATCTACTCTATAAAAAATTACCTATGAAAACAAGTCTTCCAAGGAGAGATTATACTTCCTTATCTGTTCACAGTCTCTGCTTCACATTTTACCCCTATTGTTTCCAAGTTTAACACAGTACTTGACAAAGACAATTTTCAATTTGTACTCTGTTTGTTTCCTGTAAAATAAAACTGTTCGCTGTAGCGAGTTCCCAGTTTCTTCACATTCCCTGAGGACTGATGTAGCACAGAGAAAATTCTGACTCCTTGTGATGAGCCTCTTTTGAACCTAAAGCATAGGAATGAAGGGTAGTTGATATAGGAAATTAAAAAAAAAAAAGAACATAGCAAATGAAATATGTCTCCTTCTTTTGCTACAGTTTGGGACACACATTGGTACAGGGTGTGGAGCAGCATTTGCACGAGGTCTGGACAGGGTTAGCAATATGATTTGTTATTAGAGGAATAAACATACTCCTTCTACATCCTCCTTAGGATTTAAGCACTGGATTTCTGTATAAGCATAGCCTACATGTACCAGATTTCTTAAGGAACCTTACTGCTGAAGACAGTTTTTCTCTAGTCAGAAACCGAACGGAGGGGAAAGGTGCCCTTTTGCTGTGGTTCTTCTCATCTATGGAAAATGTACTTAATGGGAAATGCATCATGGATCAGGAATGGACTTGGGGGAACACAAGTCCTGACTGAGTTTTGTTGTGATAATTTTGGAGGGTGGAAACTTTGGTTGTAAGTGATCAATTCAAAGGCAAGGCAGTGTCTAGGGATAGGTTCATGGAGAAGCCAAGATACCAGAAATGTCCAGGGTAAGCTGATATGAAAAATGATGCTGTATGTCCTTTAGTATATAGTTTAACTTGTGAAAATTAGGAACTTCACAGCAATATCCCAGCAATATGTGAAATATCACACTTGGTACCTCTGGACACAGTGTAATGTGCATATTCAGAACAGGATATGAAGCAAACGAAGCTTGGTTGTGGTGGGTTACCCTGACCAGCAATCACACAACAGACCCCCTGCATGCTCACTCCCTGCCCCCAGCAGGGTGAGAGAGACAATTGAATGAGGAAAGGCAAGAAAGACCTTCTGGGTCATGATAAGGACAGTTTAACAAGTGAAAGAAAGAGGCAAGGAAAAAAAAAAAGAAACAAAAAACTCCAATGGGGAAAAGGCAATCACTCACCACTTCCCACCAGCAGACTGATGCCCAGCAACTCTCTGAGCAGCAGCTGCCTTGGAAAGGCTACCCACAGTTTTTACCACTGAGCGTGAAGTTTCATGGTTTGGGACATCCCTCTGGTCACCTTGGGTCAGCTGTGTACCTGCTATTTCCTCTCCCAGCCCCTTGCCCACTCCAAGATTAATCCATGTGGGGTCAGAGTGAGAAACAAAGAACACTCTGATGCTGTACAAGTACTGTTCAGCAATAGCTAAAATAGGCATGTGTTATCAGCACTGATTTGGTAACAGATCTAAAATGGAGCACTATATGGGCTGCTGTGAGGAAACTTAACTCCATCCCAGCCAGACTCAGTACAATGGCAGAGAGGAGATGTAGCTAAAGTGCATGTTTTAACTAAAAAATCATCTATCTTGAGCAATGGTTGTTTGGCATACTAAACCCAGGACTTATGCCAGAATGGAAAAAGGAAAAAAAATTTGAATTGTTTTGAATCTTGTGTAAGAAAGACAAGGTAGAATCCTGTCTTTGCAGGAGAATTGAATGTCTTATTGTACATCTAATGTTTCTCTCATGCTTAAGGCATCATACTGTTCACTGCCTGAGTACCTAACAAAACCATAATTTGCATGTATAATTTCCCTTGAAATTCTGCTGTTATGCTTCTGATGTGTAAAATCTAAGTGTGCTAAATAGGATACAAACATATTGTCATCAAATCAGTTGGTATTTGAAGTAATGAGTGTTAGTCATATGAAGAAAAGAAGGAGTTAAGACTAGTTTGTATTTGAGATATATATTCTATATGTTATGTATGCACTTAAACATGAGAAAACTTTGAAATAAAAATTATTGCAGAAAAAGTTTTCTGTTTGCTGCTTTCTAACCTTGACCGTTTGTGCCTGGTTTATACTTCCTTGACTGGGAGATGGTTTCTGCTCTGCTGCAGCCACCATCCCACTTCCCACTAGATGTTGCTGTTGCTGCGCTCGTCTGATGAGAGGCATCGGCTGCGGAGAAGGGAAAAGCACTGGGCTCTGCACGGGCATTTGCGGTCACAAAGTGCCACGTTAATGAAACAGTTTGGGCACTGAGGGTCAAGGCAAAAGTGGTTAAAGAGCCTCTGAGCCCAGCTGTCAGTAAATTCAGACCCGTTTTTGTCACGCAGCTCATGCGTGGAAGAAGGAGCAAAACCTTCTCCTTTGTGTGCAGTGATGGCAATGACAACATGAGCCCATCCTTTCTTACTGTCAAGCTGAGCCCAGGGCCCTTCTTCACAGAAGGTCTTACAGAGCTGGGCTGTAAATCCCTTTTACAGTGCCACAGGAAAACCAACACTTGTACATGATCCTTATGTTTAATTTCTTCTTGTTACTCTGTGAATAAAAACATCCTTGTGAGAGTAGAGCCGGGTTACGCCACGGGGTTGGTGCTTCTCAGCCAGTACTGCCTGGTGGGGGACAGAATATGACATGGGGACTCCAGGGTATGCCTCTAGGGATCCCAGGGTCCCACGCTGGCACAGGGAGACATCGATGGGCTCAGTGCTCTCCCTGGCCATGAGTGCTGGTGCTGCTGTGGGTCATCACTTGTCATGGTGTGGGTCACTGCCTGGCCCTGGCTGAGTGGGGGCCCTGATGGTACCCTGTGTCAGCTGTCAGCATTAACTGCTTTCCCATAGTCCTTGCAGCCCTCATGGCCCTCATTTCTGTCTCCCTGTGTAGGACCTGCCTTTGCTACCTTCCTGCAGTGCCTGGAGCCCTCCCATGCCGTTCTCAACATCCCCGGACCTCTGTAAGCCTTCCTCTGTAACCAGGCACGGCTACTCCATTCCCTCTGTGGGGTCTGGCCTCTCTCACCAGCCTCCCTGCGACCACAGCCACCACTCCGGCTGTTTCTCAGCATCTCCTTGGCCAGCAACACCTCCAGCCAGGGCACTGTCACCTGCCATAAATGCACAGGAGGTGTTCCTAGCTGGGATACTTGTACCCGGCACACTTCAAGGCATCAAAGCAGTGTGCAGGGGAGACTATGGCCCCTGCTCTGCGTCTGTAAGCAGCAAAGGCAGGTGATGTGACCTGCTTGGATTCATCACATAGCTCAAGGTGAAGACAGCAGTACAAGTAACCCCCATCAAGACCATGTGGGTGAACTGTCACCAGAGGAACTCCACTTGTACATGTTGTTTGCATGGTCTAATCATGATGCTTCACCTGTTTTTCCAGGGATGTGGTCATACCAGATTTCCTCTACTGTAGCATTAACACATTTACTGTCGACAGTGGTCCATGTGATACAAATGGAATATTTTAGAGGTTTTTCATCAACCTTCTGTACCCACAGTAGCCTGTGATGAGCACACTGTATATTATTTGCTCACGTCTTTGGATTCATGTTGTGCACAAGTCCATGCAGTGTCAGAAGACTGTTTCGACAGTGGTTAAGGTCATGTTCCTGCATTCAACAACAGCATGCGAACACATGCAAACCAGAACTTTTTTACTTTTGGACAATTTCTGACTTCTTTTGGCAAAAAGCATAATTGGAGGCAGATTCTGCAGGAACTGTGTTTTCCCCTGACTCAAATTCATCCCAATGACAGTGTTTTGACCTTGGCTAGAAGCTTAGCTCCCACAGTGGGACAGGGGAGAGAATATGAAGACAAAAAGTGAGAAAACTCATGAGTGCAGACAAAGACATACAAAACTGAGAATGAGAAGAAATAAAAAACAAACTAGTAATATAAAGGCAGTCACTTACTGCCTCCCACAGGTAGATTAATTCCCATCCGGTTTCCAAGCAATGACTAGCTTCCCTAAACCATCCACCCCTCAGTTTTTATTCCTGAGCATGACATTATATGCCATGCAATACCATATGGGTCAGTCTGGGTCAGCTGTCCAGCCTACACACTGGGGAAGCAAAGTGGGAAATAGAGGCAGCCTTGAGCAAACGCTGCTCAGAAATAGCCAAAACATGGGTGTGTTATCGACACTGCTTAAATTGCAGAACCAAAATACAGCACCATGAGGCTGCTATGAAGAAAATTAACCCCTTCTTTAACAGACCCAGTACACCAATTTCAAATATAATTCTGTAGGGATTCAAGATCATGATTTGGTATTGCCAATTAAAGTAAACCTCTGAATGATCAGTGCTTTGCATCTGAGAAGGTAATGTCTTCACCACTTTCTTTCATGTCTTATCCTTCATTGCAGGTGGTAGATGAAAGCACTTTATGGGAAACACATTTTTAGTCTGTGTATGTGATGGCCATGTCAAAGTTCAGGCTTCTAGAGTGATCTGTGTCTAAGAAGACCTTTCTTAATTTCTAAATACCTTTTAATTACCTTATTCAAGGGAAAAGTCCTGAAAATGCAGTCTAGGCAATGGTAATGATTAACAAACCAATGCTAAATAAAAGAGAAAAAACCCCTTGAATTCTTCTGAAGAAAGACTTCTTGTGAATCTAGTTAATGATGTTCAAAGCGTAGGTTTGAAAAGGCTTCTTCTGTGCCTGCCTTCTCAGGATGAGCTTTTATTAATTTAATGTAAATGGTGTTGATTTATGTAAATGGACCTTTAAGCTAGTCCCATTGTCTTAAAACCTAATTCTCTGAGCACCTGGATGTAGATCAGGGACTTTCTGGTCTGACACACTTGGAACTTGAACCTTGGAGGGTTAGATCACACAAGACTACTGAGGGAGACACATAAGATCTGCTGAAGATGGCAGTATAAGTACCAGGAAGAAGGCCAATGCCAGGTGTATGACAAGTAACTATCATGGGGCAATTGAAATAAGGAGCTGAGCCTGGACATGCTGCAGTTTGCTCTCCAAGCTCCTTCATGAAATCAATACACCCCCTCTGCACAAAGATGGCATAGTACAGATAATATAGAAAGTGTGGGGTTGAAAGAGGGCAATCTATTTGGTTCATTTAGGGTTTGGGCTAGGGATGATATTTGGGTTGAGAGAAGAAGAGCTTAGAGCTCCAAGTAGAGGGATTCTGGAAATGAGCTGCCAACAGGAATGATTCGCTGCAAAGAGAACTTGACTGCAAGAAGCTTTTGGTCATGATGATGGCATGATGACTTTGTTGAAGACTCAGCCCAAGCTTAAATTCTTGTCTTTCACCTGCTGTGCAGACAGTAGGTTTGGAGTTTCTTCTGGATCTGTTGACAAAGTCGTATATTTCTCTTTTCATTCCACTGGGGCAGATGGTGGAAAAGTATTACTACTCTTTTCTAATCTGCCTTGTCGATCGGAAAGATTGTTTTATGGTGTAAGCACATATTTCAAATGTGACACCTTTCTCTTGAATGGCTTATCTTGTCTATGAACTTTTTGACAGAATTTTAAGGTCATCTTAATTTATATTTTTTGTCATTCCGCATGAAATTTTAAAATTTGCCTTGTGTTTTTGGCCGGAAACTGCTATTTACAGTGTTGTCAACCTTAACTGCTCAACGATTAGGAAGGCTTGCAAATAATGAGATTTATTTTTAAAGTGTATTGACATTTTAAACTTTCACATTTATGAGACTGTAGGACATGTTTTTTATGTTTATGAGCATGTCTGCACAGATACACAGGCTAGAAGCCTCTCTGTCTCTCTCTTTTATTGAAAGATGATATTTTACTTGCTTGCGATTCTCTGGCTATCAGGAAAAACCTCCAAGAAGGTAAAAAAAGAAAATTAAATTTTAGGGATAATGAAAGCAGTGAAGCAGTGGTGTATTCAGCATTGTTTGAGTGGGCTCATCTCATCTGAGCCTCTGAAAGTGATCCCTTATGTTCAAGGCACTCCAGGGTACCATTTCTCCAAAGTATTTTTGCTTGCCCTATTTTTCTAGAAAGACTAGAAAGCAAAGTGAGGGTGACTGGCTGAGACAAAGATATCAGATGATCTTATCTGTAGTGCCTTCAACTCAAGAACAGATGCCTTTCTGAAGTGAGTGTTCACTTCAGTGAGTTGTTGAGCTCAGTAACAGCCAACAAAGCCTGCTTAAGAAGTCTTTGTAAAAGCTATTAACTTTGTGGAGCTAATCTCACCGGGCTCTCATTATAACCAGAGGAGATTGAATGAATCAGGTACAGAAGGAGTCTGAACTCCTAGCCGTTTATAGGAGCATCCTTGTCCCTTGGTTGTAGGAGGAGCACAGGGAGAAAGTAACCTCAGAAGAGAAAAGTTGGCCATTTGTCACATTCTGTGATAGACATAAAATTAAATCACAAGGCCGTAATGATCTTTCTTATCCCGACATGTAACAGGACACAGTTCATGAGCCACTTATGCTTGAGTAGAATCTCGTCCTGTAGTTATCTGCAGGATAGTGCAGGAGTGGGGCAAGTGGTTTTGGGAAGCTCCCTCTTAAGCTGCAGTCCCTGTGCAGTGTTTCCTACCTGCAAGTTATGTGGCATGAAGGTGACTTTGCCAGGAGCTGCAGCCTGTGAGTAATATGTTCTGAATGCTTGCTCACTTTCCAGACAAAGCGAGGTGTTGCATCCTGCAGCAGCCAGGCACAAACACAAAGAGTGAAATGAGGCTGACCAAACAGCCAGCAGGGATGTGTGGGGCTGACTCAGGTCTTTATCCACCTTGAAAATAAAACAGTTCAGAGAAATTATTTTGCTTATTTGATGGTACCAGTTATATTAGTTTCATGCTAAAAAGTAGCCTGAAGGAAGTGGTGGTATCTGTGAATTAATCACCCTTTTAAGTGAATGAATTCAGTGGCTAAATGTGAACCCTCCACAATTTTTACCAAGGAAATGTTAATTTACTCTTGATTGAGGAATACTACAAAAATCAGCCTATGTTATATACTGGGGGGGGGGGGGAAGTCCCATACATGTGTGCAAGTTGTCCCAAAAACTGCCTTCCCACAGTGGACACACAACATCAAACCCATCTCAGTATCTTCCCCGCTTGTAATTCCTGTCCTCTTATACCCTTTTCAACCCTGCGATTACCTGTTGTGTCCCTTGCTGTGTGAAGCCAACTATAAAACTTAGAAATTTAGGTTATGGAGCTGTCACTTCATGTGCTTGTAAAACACCCTGCAAGCCCAGGGGTTGCTGGAACTCAAGAGGTTTTGGTCTCGGGGTGTGGTCTCAGTCCTGAAGACCTTTACACCATAAATAAGAAGGCTTGCCAAAAAATTGAAACAAGGGGCCTTTGGTTCCCAGGATGAATCTGGACCTGTGCAAGGAAGTAGAGGTGGAAAAAGAGGTAAAACCAGGGCGTGCCCGTGAACTGCCATTTGCTCATGTTGCTGCTTTGTTCTCTGAGTCAGCAAATAGGTTTGTCATAGTCAATATGCTAAGCTGCTTATATAAACTGATAATTTAAGCTCGATGAGTCAAAAAATTCCTGTCTCAGAGTCAGTGGTAACTCTTCCCTTGTCTTCAGTAAGTGCGAGAATGGGGCATTTTGATTTGTCAGACCTGATTCCCTAAACACAGTGCTTCTGTGAGTAAATTCATTTCTGTAGGAAAACTACTATGACACAGACTTACCACAACGGTGTCTTTGCTGGCAAACTTTTACAGAGTGAGCTCTGAGGCCTTTCTGTTCTTTTGGATGCTGAAGTTATTTTGCTGTTAAGGCCTCAGCATCTTTATAGGGAATGTAAGTATCAGCTTGGACGGATGAGCTGAATCTAAAACTCTGCCACCTCTCCTTCAAAAAGATTATTTTAATTTTTTTCTTAATTTTTTTTTTCTGCATGAATTCTGTATTGAGGATCTGAAAGAGCCTGAAGTGAAGTTGTTCTGGCCAGATCAGTGGCAGGGTAATCCCTGGGTGCTCTGCATTTAAAACAGAGGCATTGAGGTGTCATCAGTCTCACCATTTTTCTCGATAAATGACAAACACTGAAGAAGAGCTGTTCCCCACATGGGACATGGTTACTGTGTGAGGAGCAGCCACCCTTGCAACGTTTATGCTAACACTGGTGATAAATCTCGAGAAAAACCCACCTTTCCAGGGATCTTTCTGTGTAACAAGTGGTTTACTGTATGCAGGGAAATTAAAACCCTGTTTATGCTATCATTTTTATGCTAAAACAGGGATTTCTGATTACACTTTTTTATATTTGAAGTTTTTCTGTTGTGTTTTCACCTGTCATTGGTCTTTTAATGCATATGTTCCAGCAATATACACACTGGCATCCTTCCAGCAACCTTTAACCGTCCTTTAAGCAAATTGCAATCAGCATAACTAGTTTTAGCAGAACTTTGATTGAGGAATGTGGTGTGGGAGGCTCTTACATATGGTTAAATAGTACAATCTACAGGATTCTCACTAAAAGCATTTTTGTTAATAAGCAAGTAACTTTGGACTTTATTTTTCCACATGGTGAATTTTCAGCTGGGTTGAACTTCCAGCTATGAAACCAAAGAGCAGTTCCAAGCTTTGAACAAATATACAAATATGTAGGCTGAGTGTGGAAAGATGCTTTGCATCATTGAACGGGTGTTTTATTTCCATGAAGGCTTTTTTTTTTTTTTTTTTTTAAGGTGATGAAGGTATTTTCAAAGGAAATATCTACATGATTTTAGCAGAGGCTTAGCTGCTCCTCTAAGCCTATTTAGGTGAAGCTGAGAAAACATGTTGGTATATTTGAGTGATGACTTGGGCTTAATCATTCTGTGCCATTTTGGTTTTCTTGGCATCTGACTGACTTCTTCCTAGAGTAGTGGAATGGGGGAAGCAAATTGGCTAATCCCGTACCCACGATCCCCTTGAGTCTTTTCCCTCATATTTTATTATATCTTGGGGTATTTGCTGCAGAGGAGGATCAACTCTTCTTCAGTGTCTGGAAGGAACATCACTGTTGTTTTTGCGACTGTATAAGCAACATGTCATGCAACAGAACTGCTCAGTGGAGCAGGGGACAGGTATCAGTTACCCACTGAGTTTCATGGCTCTGAAAGCAAGACACAGCTCGTGAATCCCTTTTCTTTCACACCGGTGTAAGATGTGACTGGAAAATGCATCTGTGAACTATGCAAGTTCAGAAACTATAAGGAAATATGCAGATTCTAACCTTTTATTTATTAAATTTTAGAGGAATTAGCCCGAAATTCCTAGTGGTGAAACTTAACCGAAAACAGATATTTTGCCACTTTTTCTGAGGCAAGAGTTAATCCGTCAAACTCAAAGTAGCTGTGATGCAAAAATTAAATTTAAAATAATCATAGTATGGAGGTCTCTGCTCTTCGCCAAAAGCATTGGTTGCAAGTCCGCTGTTTTATTTCTTCCTATTTCTCAGGTCTTTCTTTGGCATTCATTTCATGATGTCAATATTGTGTCCCATGCACTGTTGACTCTAAAATTTCAGACTATGATTTTCTTCACTTTATTTTTTCTTGGTCTGGTTCAATTAATAGCAAAGCTCTCAAACATACTTCTTTCTGCTCAGTGTATAATTCTGTACCTATTGAGCAACTATGTAATATGGTTTGTCATTATCCTTAAAGCAAAATGGAAATTTTAAACTTCCATGAAAATATTCTAACATTGCAGTAGGAAAAATCATTGTCTTAATAAAATTCAGAAGCCAAAACCTGGGCTCCCTTCTTCATTTTTTTTATTGGTTTCTATAGTCTCAGAGGCTAACATGTTGTTCTGCAGAACTGGAGACATATTTTATGCACATTAGAGCATCAGTTCCAGTTTTCATTGCAAACCCAGAATGTAACATAGCAGCAATTCGTGTGGTTAATAATCTGGAAGCTACTTTTGTCACAACAATGGAATAGACATATCAAATCTGAGAATCTGGTAAGGAGAAGAAGATGTGGCTCAATTCTTTATGCTAGTCTGAGTGAAGATGATAAACCAGGCAAAAGTACAACACTGTTGTTCATTAAAAGATAAATTGCAAGATAAACCTCAATTATCAAAGATTACTCATTGTATTACCATTTAAAAATGCATTTATCTTCATGAAAAACCAACTGTTAAAACTGGCCTAAGTATTTCTATTTGACCTTGTTTGTTGAGTCCCTGGTAAGAAAATCCTAGTTTTGAAAAACTAGCAGTTAATGAAGCTGCCATTGGGTGTAGCTATTGTGTTACTCTCTCCTAGATGATCATATAGCAAACATGGAACTGGTTATTTTTGCAAGACAGCCTGCACAGATAAATTATTTCTCCATAATACTTCCCGGTTCAGAGGTGTCTTAGAAGGATGACAGAAATCACACTAATTATTAGCATTCCCTAAAGCAGGAAAAGAGAGTTTGCCATAAACCCGTTGTTGTAACTGATGTGTATTTTAATCATTGAAAAAATACATATATTACATTCTGTGCTTGAGTTTGAAGTTGGCATACTTGAGGAGATGTGTCTTTCCCTAGTTTGAATAAATTTGGTTTTGAAATAACAATGATCTGGAGGAGTGGAAAAAATCCACTCAAAGCTAATGAAACCTCAAGAGCATGCAGAGATGTCTCACAAGCAGATTCTGTGTGCCTAGCAGAACTTGTTGTTCTACTCCCACGTGATTAGTTGTTCTCATGGGAATAAAGGCAGCAAAATAAATGGTTTTCCCTCCCTCTCCCTCCTTCCCCAACATATAGGACACTGAGATGTAAGCACTCAGCTGCTCTTTAAAATGTTAGCAGAAAAAGTAAGAGAAGTAAGAAGATCACAGGACTAGGCCAAAACGACAAGGTTACCATTGAATCGTCTCAGATTTTTTGAAGAGTTCACCGTACTTAAACTGAGCTTATGTACAAATTTAAAAGTCTGAATGTATGCTTCTTATAACACTGAAAGCATTGCTTTTAAGATAGGGGATGATGCAGCAATAAAATCACTTGAAGAGTGGCAGAAATAAGAGCTTCTGAGATTTTTATGTTCAGATGGCAGGGAGAAGGACATTCCCCCCGTATCAAGGGCTAGTCTGTTCCCTGCTCTTCTCCTGCAGTGAAAGACATATGTGACTTCCAAGGGGAAGGACAGAAGAGTCACATTCTCTCTCTTGTAGCTTATGGAAGCAGATCTTGCAGGATGGAAATCATGGTGGCATAAGTGAAGTCTGGGACACCCTTTGTGAGGGTTCATCATGCTGTGTCTTCGCTTGAAGCCATAACTGCCTTCAGGCAGGGATATAGTCTCTGTAATCGTACTGAGAGGTGTCAAACACACTTCAGGTGTTAGCACTAACAGCTTCATTTTTCAAACTGTTTTTTTTAATTATCCAAATCCGACTTCTGAGCTCTTGAAACTTCAGCTGACACAGTAGTTTTGGTTTTGGAATACCATAAAACACAAATGAGAAAAATAACTACCTAATACTGTATCTTGGTGTTCATTAAAGAGAGGGAATTCTAGCCCTGACTTGCACTTACACAACCAGGTGTTTTCACGAACCTTCACACGAGTCTGTCGAGCTGCAGATCCTTCAGCACTTATAACTATGGAGTGTCAGGGAATGACCTGTGCCAGGATGCAGGGAAAGATCATACTCCAGGCTAGGATGATAAGGAAGGTGTACAAGTGACAAATGAATAGTCACTATTCTTTGTCTTAACCAGAAATGTTTCCACAGCCGTTTTAACTGGGCAGTTATTTGCTCAGCTATCAAAGAGTTTATTTGTGATCCAAGTTACCTAGGACAATCAAAATGGCCAGTCATTCACAGTAAGTTATTGCTTTCTTATTCACAGAATTTTTTAGAGAGTCAGCTAGAATATCCATAAGACTCAGACATGTATTAGTAGTGTAAAAGAATGTAAAGAATTTTATGTTTGACTGAGAAAATTATAGGAAATATGGGTATAGATTCAAGAGTTCCAAAAAGTGAAACAAATGTGTTGTCTTTTTGAAAATATTAACTCTGTCCACAGATTTGATAAAGTGTATTACAAGATCCCATGCTGGACATATAACACTGGTTATTTCATACCAGAGTATTGAAAATCAATGCGCGGCATAAAACATGCATTCTTTTATGGAGTCCATAAAAAGCAAAGAATAGCTACAGGGCTACTGGTGAATTATGCTCTGGCCATTTAAGTAATTGTGAAGACAAAGAGCCTTTTTGCCTTTTTTTCTGCTCTTATTTGGGTTCTCACAATTGGTCTGCTACCTATTTAAGCCTTTGATCTTTCTAAAGGTGTTAATCTGGTAAGACTTCATCACACTTCTCTTTTCTCAGCCTCAGAAGAGCCTGGGAGGGCCCAGCAGTTCCTCCACATTTGACGGCATCAAGTTAGCATGGATAAAGGGAGAAGCTTTTATTTATGCTCTTATGACATTTTTAGGACTAGACATTCTTTGTGATTTTGCATTGTACCTTCAGACAAATCCTGCTTCCAGGGCTCTGGCTGTGATGACTTTTTCAGTTGCTCTGCATTAGAAGGATGCTACAGGACTGTGACACTAAAAGTTACATTGGACCATAAAGATGTAAGAAAAGGAAAGCAAAACAAAAAAAGTATGGTGTTTGTAAGATCAGAGGACAACCTAAGAACCACATTAAACATAATGAAAATGAAAGTTAAAAAGGATTGCTTACAGTACTTAAAACAGTACTCCACTGTGAGAAAAGAGGTGGGAGAATTATTGAAGACAAATTTTTAAAATCCTCTGTAGCCATTCAGGAATGGTTTCTAAGCAACAAGAACATGCAGATAGCCCCAGGAGTAAGAGGTATTATGAATGCTTGGAGACACAAAGAGGAAGAGAAAGATGAAACAGAGCTGGAATCAGGCTGGGTGGATGCTGGAGTGAAGGGCTCTCCTCACGCAGCACCAGCACTGCAGCTGGTGAGGCAGAGGGTGATCTGCCTCACTATGAGAAGATGCACCAAAAGAAGGAAAATGAAGGGTATAAGAACCTAGGTGAAAAGCATAAGCTTTGTATCACTCTTTCAGACCTCCCATTAAAAATGAGCGAGAGTGCATATCTTGCTGTATGTAATTATCTTTATTTTGCAGAAGACTGACATTTACCGTTCCCGTGTACTTTATTCTAGCTGTTTGAGAAATGTTTTTGTTAGCTTTTGTCCAGAGCAGTAATTGTTCACTTTTTATTCTGGCAAATCTTTCGTTAATGGCTGTATTTAATCCCTAAGGAGAAAGATGAGTATCTAAAAAATTACTGGTTAACCAGATAAGTGGCAAAAAGTGCACAATTGAGTGAATATGATGGAAAACACTAAAAGTCTGGTCAACATGGTTGTATATTGTCAACTTGGGTAAAAAGCGCATTTTTAGAGTATGGCTCTATATACTTTGAACTACTGATAAACAAACCACAAACCTCCTTATGTCCTCCTTGGAGAGAAAAATTGGATGTGCTTTTCAGAATCTGTATATAACCTAAGAAATAACTCCTCTAGGTCACACAGGCTGCCCAGAGAAGCTGTAGAGTGTCCATCCTTGCAGATGTTCATAACCTGCCTGGACATGGTCCTGAGCAGCCAGCTCTAAGTGGCCCTGCTTGAGCAGGGGGGTGGGACCAGATGATCTCTACAGGTCCCTTCTAACCTCAACTGTTCTGCAATTCTGTGAAATATAGCAGAGTCCATATCAACAAGTTTAAAGGCAAGACCTATTGTCTCTTTGCTTTATCCTGTTTTTCCTAAGTAAACAGCTTTCCTAAACTCTCTTTTAAGACTCACGAAGTGCAGCCCAGGAGACTCCATGAGTCATGGGGCTGAAGCCTCCTGAAGGGTGCTTCCGGTTGAATCCGGTAGCAATACAGTTAACCACCTGCATGCCGGGGATCCGGATCCCATCCTGGCTGTGTCCATCAGAACTTTTGCTCATGAGTTAAATCCGGTATTTGCCAAGCATGTACGTATCTAAGTACATTTTCAGGTCTTTTTACTGTGGAATATTCCAACGGCAAATTTTCCACTCTTACTGTTATATAAATTCTCACGGTAAAAAAAAATAAGTAATGTACGTCACATTACTGATGCACTTAACATCAACGCCACCAAATTAAGGACTGCCTATTTTCTCACATTTGTAGGAATAAAATATCTCGCTGGCTTTTTCCCCTAAAGCATTTCTTTTTAATACAGGTAACTGCAGTCGGTATTTACTAGGTGAAAGTATGGTCTGACATGCTGCACACACACCACGCGATTGTTTATTCTCATTTTTGGGGCAAGTGAGGCTAAAATCATTATGTTTTCATCTCTTTTGAGGCGAAATTGGGAAACCTTGGACATTTTGGTTCAATACCTTTTATTGGAGTGTATTTTAGATCTGAGTTGTCACCAGGAATCCTCTACATTTCAGTCCTTATGGAGAGGGGTAGGAGTAAGAGGAAAACGTCTTCCATTGTAATCTGTTTTAAAATGTCTGCTAATTACTTAGGCCAAGTAACAGATGCTGAGATGAACACTTTAAGTCTGAATGGAAAAGAACCCTCTCAGAGCAGATGGAAACCTTTCTACAACATGTGTTGTCTTGTGACTTGCATGATGCCTTGTCATACGTCTCAGGATGTCCCCAACATGAAGAAAATTTAATAATTGTTTTAGTTAATATTTTTCAACAAAATATCATTTTCAAAGCTTGTTATTAGTTAAAAGCCCCGAAAAAAAAAAAAAAAAGCCAGAATACAAATAATGGAATTGTTTAGGTTAAGAAACTCCTTTAAGATCACGAAGTCCGATCATTAACCCGTCATTGCCAACTCCACCACTAAACCATGTCCCTAAGTGTAACATCTGCATGTCTTTTTAATATCTCCGGGACTGATGACTCAACCTTACTTGGACAGTCTGTGCATGTCAAGCATTGGGATGAAGAAATTTTTCCTAATATCTAGTATAAACCTCCCCTGGTACAACTTGAGGACAGTGCCTCTTGTCCTGTCACTGGTTGCCTGGGAGAAGAGACCAACCTTCACCTGGCCCAAATCTCCTTTTAGGATGGTTGTAGAGAGGTCATCCCCGAGCCTCCTTTTCTCCAGGCTAAACAACCCCAGCTCCCTCAGCCGCTGCTCACAGGACTTGTGCTCCAGACCCTTCACCAGCTCTGCTGCCCTTCTCTGGACTTGCTCCAGCACCTCAGCGTCTTTCTTGTAGTGAGGGGCTCAGAGCTGAGTACAGGATTTGACATGTGGCCTCATCAGTGCCAAGTACAGGGGGACAATCCCTGCCCTGGTCCTGCTGGCTGCACTGTTTCTGACACAAGCCAGGATGCCATTGGCCTCCTTGGCCACTTGGTCACATGCTGGTTCGTGTTCAGTTGCTGTCAACCAATACCCCCAGGTCCTTTTGCACTGGGCAACCCTCCAGCCACTTTTCCCCCAGCCTGTAGTGCTGCAGGAGGTTAATGTGACCCAAGGGCAGAACCCAGCACTTTGTATTTTTTGAACCTCGTACCGTTGCCCTCAGCCCACCAGTCCAGTCTGTTCAGATCCCTCTGCAGAGCCTTCCTACCTTCCATCAGATCAACAGTCCAGCCCAACTTGATGCCATCTTCAAACTTACTGAGGGTGCACATGACCCCCTTCTCCAGACCTTCGAAAAAGATTTTAATCAGAGCTGGGCCTAGTATTGAACCCTGGGGAACACCAGTGGTCACTGGCCACCAGCTGGTTGTAACTCCATTCAGCACCACTCTCTAGGCTTAACCATCCAGCCAGTTTTTTACTCAGTGAAAAGTGAGCTACAGTCTGCAGCAATTTACCTTTATTTACTCACAAGTTTTCCTGCTGGAGACCAAGAACAGCTAATGGACCATTTCAACAGCTAATGGAAAACATAAATCTCATCCTTCTTTGATGTATCTGCAATGCGTATCTAGACAATGATTTAATTATCAAAATGCACTTTGAGCCTCTGATTAATTTCTAATTTTTTTTTGAAAATCCAAGAATTCTGTAGTAGATACTCTTGAGTTAATGGGTGACGGCCAGCTACAATTTACATAGGCTGTTAACTTGTTAATGTAGTATTTGATTTCCATCTCAATTTCCTAATAGTTCATTATGTATAAGAAACTTCATACAGCCGCTTCAGCTTATACAGCTTCATTTCTGCCTGTCCAAAAAGTTTTTCTCCATTCTGGGGCTGATGTATATGACAGGCAGGTCACTAAAATGCAGCAAGAGCACAGAAGTGGCTGAGCCGTATACAAGGGACTTCAACAGCAGGCTCCAAATTGAAGGGAATAATTTGGAAGAATAACTAGAAACAATTCTGAATGCTTTGAACTGAGTTAGGAAAAGATCTGACTTTGTAAAAATCAAATTAATATAGACCTGATTCTCTAATGTGTCATCTCAAGTTTTTATTGGTATAATCTCTTAGGCTGGCATGGAGTTAAACCAATACACAGCTAAAACAAGAGGGATGAGAGCTGGGCTCCTGTGAGTTTTGGGAAGCATGCTGCAGTGCAGTGCCTGATCTGTAGTATTGAATTCAAAATGCGAAAGAGAAAGCACTTATATTAAACTGTCTAATCACACACCCTCACTCCCTTTTACAAATATGAGTAATGTTTTCATCAGACAGTTTAGAGTAGAAACATTTCAAATCACTACAAATTGCTAAAGAAGTCTTGTTTCTGTTGGAAGGAAATGTAGTTAGTTTTGAGCTCATAATGATTAGAAGAGATTGAAAATATGGTGGATGTATTTTTATTATTATGCAAAAAGAAATTTTGAGTAAGAATAACAGAAGTCTGGGAAGAATAACAAGAAAATTGGGAAAAAACCCCCACAGAATAAAAAAGCAGTCAGATAGAGGAAAAAAACCCCAGCATCTGAAAAACATAGCAAAATTTTTTTCCCCCATAAAAACAGAAATCTTGGATAGGCAACAAAGGAAAATTAGGAAATGGCCCAGTGGATGCAGGTCCAGGGAACGCCACAGATCCTTGCAATGATGTTGAATGTACAGCCTACGGAGGGACTCTGCGCAGACACTGGTCTGCTCTGATAAGTCTGATTAGAGGAGAAAGCTTGCAGATGGATATTCACAGAATGCAGAATCAACACAATGACAATAAGCATTATAAAGTTATCCCGACAGGACCTCGGAGGACTGTGAGCCTCATGCCTAATGACAGGCCACTCTAGGGACACCGGGTAGAGGGAGCCCTCTGTTTCTTTTAATTTTTTTTTAAAGTGCATTGTTTCCTAAGTCATTTGGGAAGAAGGAGATTGTGGGCAGAAATAATTCAGCATTAGAAGGAAGATCCCAGTGAGAAACTATTTTTGCATGGGCAGATGGATTTGAAACTGCAGTTGGCTCAGTGCTGTTCCTAATCTATATTAAGAAATTGTTGTTCTGTGTGATATCCTGGCCATATGCTAAAGCCAGAGGATAGTCTATGGTAAAAGAGTGAAGAATAGTTTATCTTTCTGAACTTGTTCATACACTCTGTGGATCATGCTTCTTCATCTGATAAGGAAAGCTCAGAGGATGGTAGCAGATATTCCTCTTGATTCCTGTCTTTATTGTAAGAATGGAACATTTTCCATCTTTCCTGCAAAATATGGTTTTTAAAACAGACAAGAATGAATTGAACTTTCAGTCTCGGAAGTTTTAAATAAATCTATGTCTCAGACCTGTACGCTATTTTATGCCATTCTAGTGGGAGGAGGCACAAAGCACTTTAGTTTTATAGAAAATGCTCAGGCAACTAGGGAGAAAAGAAAAACCAGAAGATTTTCTCCTCATGCCATTACATCAGACCTTTTTGCACCTACTGTCCTAGAGAGCTGTCACTCTCTTGTTGATTTTTCTTTTCCCAAAGAAACACTATTTTGAATTACAGACTTTTTAGCCTTTGGAATATAGAACCAAGCTGGACATATGAATAAAGTCTTGGTGCCTTGAGGAAAACAGAAGGACAAAAGAGAAAGCTGGATTTCTAAGTGTCAGGGGACGAAACAAAGATCTCACAAAACTATGTCACCATGCAGGATACAAGGAGCTGCTACAATTTGGCAAGTAGAAAAATTAGATAAGAAAAGCACTCTAGAATCATTCTTTCCCTTGGAAGAGACTTTACATAGCCTAGAAAATAGAATTGGTATGCTAGAGCAGACACTGAAACAAAAGCAAAAGTTAAATTCAGGGGCATTCAAGTTACCCCAAAAACTCCATGCAGTCCTACTGGCTTGTGAAGGAGACTGGCTGCTGAAGAGAAATTGCTTGTGCATCCTTAGTGCGTCACTATAATAGTCCATAAATAAGCCAAGGAAAAATCACAGATTTGACACCCACTGACAGGCTAAATACAGCAGTGGACGGTGTCCTCCTGTCTAGGGACAGCAGCAGAGCCCAGCCAATGTGGAATCTTTCAAGTAACCTGAAATGTAAATGGTGGGGTACCTCCATTCTCACATATTACAACAGCTTCCATATTTTTGTAGTTGCAGAGTTTTACTTGATACCAAGTCACTTGTAGGAGCTGCAGACACAGTAATTGGTAGATAGTACTCTTAGTATGTCTTTATGTAAATTTACTTCGCTAGTTTGGTCCTCTGATGGTTTTGTTAAGGAAGGGAGGGTGGGACCTTAAGAAGATTGAGGAGCACTTGTGTGGGGTGGAGCTGCTGCTTCCTGTGTCTGATGTATTCTCAGATTTCCAAAATAATGCTATCATATTCTCCTTAGTCAAAACACAAAATTTAAGAAAAGGTCTGAATATTGCTGAGACATGCATATGTGTCTGGAGGAACACAGAGTTCATTGAAACATTTCCACTGACATATGAAATCTGTAGGTTTGGCTTGTGTCTTTCTGGTTTAACATCCATTTTTCAAGTGAAGCATTTGCTGAAAGGAATGTTAAAACTCAGGAATGTGCATGTAATTTGAAGTGAACTAGGGCTTGCTAGAGTTGTGGTATCACATCGAGGGTCAGGAATTCAAGTTAGATAGCTGAACACATGCGTTTCAAAAGACAGCAGCTCCGGAGGTAAGTTGGTACACACAGAAAAGCATCATGCAGCATTTCCAAGACAACTGCAAGCTAAGGAGTGCATCCACGCTCTGCAGGACAATGCTTTGCAGGTGCCAGCATCAGTCCCGAGGGTAAAGGGGTTAGCACAGTGCTGACCACAGCCTAATTCACCCTACAGCTCTGGACAGCTTATTCATCCAGACAGGACATCTCACGGGCTGGATTATCTCCTTCCAGGCCATCAGCTGGCTGGGGAAACTCAGCGTCCTCCTCCACTTTCTGGGGTGCACCAATGCTGTGCAAATGCCATTTTGGTTTGAATTTAGCATGTTTTTCTTCTAAGTCTCTTACTGACATCACATGCCTTTTAGTTGAAAAAGTTTTTAAAAAAAGGAAATATATATCTTTGTCACAGACCTAGGAATAGACTGATTTTTTTGACAAATTCTATTCTTGGCTTTTCAGGCATAACTATTTCCAGTAAAATGAAGTAATCTTACAATAATACCTGGCCTGTCTTTCAGGCTATTTTGACTGTAGAATGAGTTTTTCTTATATAACAAATATGACTTGCATTTAGAAAGGCTGAGGGATATACCTCATTATAAATGAAACACAAATGAGAATTAACTCATTTATTGCCTAAGGTCCGGAGAAAATTGTTAGATCTAGTAAAAAAATAAGTGGAAATGATTGGAAATATTCAACTTTTTTATTCCACAGGTCTGGAAAATGGTTGCTTATACAACCAGAAATTTTCAGTTGAGATTTTACGAAGCTGAGGTTTTTTTCCTACCCCTTTCTGCCCTCCACCTTGTTTGTCTGTTTCTCTACTACTTTACTGAAAAAATATGATGCAAAAGAGTGAGTTGACAAAATAGATTTTCATGTTTTCATTTTCTGGGAAAGATATGACATAAAAAAAAAAGTTTTATCTAAACATAATCTCTTCTAAAACTAATATTTATCGGAAGAAGCTCAACCACCCTCAAAACAGTAAAGAACTAGTAAAAACAGGATGCTGCCTGTCCTGACTTTGCTTTGCAGTAGGGCTGCAGGCTGTAGCATGAGATTTCTCATCTGAATGGGTTGTAAGAAACAAAGTCTGAATGTCTCTGTCCCTGTCAGAGTGCTGTGGTAGAGAAGATCATGAATGGCACTTTGTTCTCAAATGAGACTTGAGATATTATGAGATCTATTGTTTTGAATGGCAAGACATGAGGCTTATTATGTTAAAATATGGAGGAAAGAAATAAAAGAAATATTTTGGCAGCAGAGGTTAGGGGGAGAAGTGTCTGTGTGCTCTGTTAGTTTTAACTGAGAAAAAGTTTGAACCAAATTAAAGTTGAGTAGGAATGAACTGTCTATAACTGAAATAAGAGATTTTCTGACATGATGCTGTAAATAATTGCTTTTTTATAATAAATTCAGGGAGGTGTTGTAAAATCTAGACGTTATCCTTCTAGATAGAGATAGTTTTCCTCCCAGGAGAGCCAAAATTGGCTGATGGCCTATTCATGGTGAACAGAATAAAGAAAATATTGTTAGATCATGCAGAATTGGAAAAAGCACTCAAGAAAAAAAAAATTAAAGGGATGAGTAAGAATAAACTCAGTGGATAAAAACCAGTTAGTGGGCCTTTTGTGTTTCTGTGTAGGATATGAGGACACAATCCCTTCATATGAGCTGTTTCTGACCACAGCTATCAGGTTCTTTGGCAAGATCAAGTGGAGGAAAGTAGTGTTTGGAGACAGTAACTTGACTGCTTATGGAAATGAATAAAACATAGATTGACATCAAACCCAGCTATTTTCAATCTGTCAGAAGAAAATTCCTAACATTAGAGGAGATGAGACATGTATAGAAAGGCTTCAGCCCTGGAAGACATAAAAGGTATTATTTATATTTCATAGGGGAAAATGTTATTTGTTGTAATTCTGCTGGCATAGGAATTCATCTATGTAGAAGAGCAATCTAATGCCAACAATAAACATGATGATAACTTTAATTCTGCGGTTATGTTATTCTGAAAAGAGAAACTTATGAATTGGTGGCCAGAAAAGCCATAAGTTATATTACACTAAGTTAAGGAAGCTTATAAAACCAGCAGAAACCAGCACAGTCATACATGAGATGACTGTAGTGGAGCACCATAAAGGCAATTATAAATTTACCAGTCTGACTACAAGGTAGAAGCAAGTCTGACCTAGAGAGAGAAGAAAGTGCTCTAGAAAAAGAAGACCAGATTTACTGATTAAAAGTATGAAAGAGTGGCTTCAAAGAAAACAATTTGGTCAGTATGGCAGCACCCAATGCTTCAAATGGCTGTCCTGCATCTGAAACACTGAGCCTTACTTATTTATGTAGCACCAACAACAAGCACTGGTGAGACAAGACAGCACTTTAAACCCTCTCCCGTTACTATAAATCCTTAGGAAGCACGTGCCCTTAATCGTGCACGTGCCCTTAATTGAAAGGGTGTGATGCTGCTTTCCCAGTTCTACCAATTAATATGTGCTAGAGTTCTGGGACCTGCTTTCAGAACTGTGTGTGCCTCCACAGCATTTGAAAATGTCTTTCAAATTTCGAGGGGACAGAAGAAAGAGATTTGTATAATCTTACAAATTTTTCAACGCTTTCATTTTTTTTTCTTTTTCCCTGGAAACTCATCATATTTCACTTTTCTTGGTAGCGTAATACTTCCATTCCCTTTTAAAAGATTCTCTTCCCCAACTCTTCCTTTTTTATAAACTAAAAATTTTATAAAATAATCTTACATCCTTCTTGTACTCTAATATTCTCAAAGGTTCCTAAGGGGAGCTGAACTAATTTCTGACAGGAAGCTAGTAAAGTCTCAGACATAATCTGCAAGATGGTAGTGAATAAGAAATGGAAATAATTTGGTAAAAATGAGTCTGGCAATGAATTCTTTGAAAGCTGGAAATTTTTTCCTAATGATGTGAAAGGAAGAGAAAGATCTCTTCAGAGGAAAGGTAGTAAAAAGGACATAAATTTAAATTTTTAATTAATTTAAAATAATAGTACTCAGGATGGCAGCATTGGTTGAACTGTTTTCTCAGCTGTGCTACATACTGCACCTGGGGAAAATAAATGCAAGCAGATGTATTCCTGCTCTTACTTCTTGTCATTAGAGGTTAATCTCAAGGCTTCCTTTTTCTTATGTCTGCTCAGCATTATCTATTTGCTGGTAAGCTAGTCATTCAGCAAGTTCTTGTCGATCTTCTACAGCAAAATCCTTATGTGTCTCCCTTTTGCTTCTCTGCAACTTCTCAGCAAATTTCTCTGAGAAACTCCGTACTGGGCTGCTGTTTAGCACATCCTGGGGGCAAACACGGATTTACGGGCTTGGAAAGATGCGGTTGCAGACAGTACATGCACTACGTGGCATGCAGGCACAACTGCTCTTACCTCTTCCTCTGCCAGCACAAGCATATGCCCGGTGTAGCTGGGTCCTCCAGTCTTGGTTTAGTTTTAGCCTCCTGCAGGACACCTGCTCCAAACTGATGGGGGCAAGAGCCAGCAGACGTTTTTCCTGAGGGTCATGATGCTCCCTGTCTAAAGGAAAGGTATATGCAGGAGAAGCAGGGCTGAAAGCAGATCATTCTAAGTGTGGAGAGTGGTTCAGTGAAGGATGATGCAACAGGGAATGGCAGAAGATGAGTGTCTCATATCTCCTTGGCCTTTCTCAGACTCTCAGTAACCAGGCTTGCGCCAGGAATGGTGGTTCAGACTTTATTTAATATAACCATTGCCCTTCTCTATTACTAATCATGCAGTGACACTTCATCTGTCATGTCTTGACAAGCTGGAATGTTGGAAGTTGTGACACATTTCTCAAGAAAAGTGAAGAACTATTTGTAAGAGCATATTTTCAAATTCATCATAGCAGTGTTTTCACTGATTAACAGTGACTGCTATATATGTTGTTGGCTGACATGTGTCGTCATTGTCCCTTCATCTGTCTCCACATAGTGTTTATTATCTCAGATGCACCAATAGTTTACAAAATGGTTAAATGTGCTACTAAATAAACACAAAGGATATGGAAATTTTTATATAATTATTTTGTCACCTTGGCTGCTATTTATCAGGTCTCTAATAGCTATTATGAACAGATTTACCCTTCAGATGAGACACCTTCTCTGATGTCAAAGCCAATGCCTGCAAGGACTTCAGTAATATCAGCCATTTATCCTGGTCAATTTTTTCTGTCTTTCCTATGCAAAATCCATACAGTAACCTCTAAGAAGACAATGTCAGGACGAATGTGTTAAAATATTTCCCACCCTTGTCAGTGGTCTGATCCCATGCTCAGGCCACACATACTTTTCTGCTGAATCCTTTTTGCACTGGATATGGAAGGAAGGAGAAGGAAAATCTTGAAGGAGCCAGTGAGTGCTCCCTCAGCCATAAGCCCAACCAAGCAGAGAGCAGGAGAGCCTGTGCCAGCCAGGGTAATCCAACATGAAACATTGCTGCTGGGCTAGAGAAACACAGAACAGCACGCCAGAGCACTGTCTCCCTTCCTCTCCTTTCCTCTTTGAGGGAATTGTGATTAACGAAAAGCAAGAATAAAATCTCTTTCTCTCCCTGCAGGGGCACTCGTTTATTTCAGAGGAACCCTGACTAAGGCACTTCAGATAAGTCTCTTCTTTCTTTGCTTTGATCTAAAGAAGATGAAGTCAGCAGTAGATCTGCCTTAGAGCAGCTAGGAAGTTTTTTTTTCCCTTTCCTTCCTCTCTATTTTCACTGTTAAATGACGATGAATCAACACAATCAAGCTGAAAATTCTTTCCTTTTGTTTTGCTTTCTTTCTTTCCAGTGGAAGTCACTGCTCACTGGTGCAAAGCTAACAATTACAATAATTTGTCCCAGAAGGGTTTTCAGAGAAATTCTTTAGAGCCAAAGCTTTTCTTTATGCCTTTAAAGTTAGGGGTTTGGGTCGTTGATTTTCTTTTTAATTGAGGTTTTCAACCCTTCCATTTTCATCTTGCATTTGAGCCATCGTAGGGTGCTTCAAAATCGTGCAAGCTGAACTTCAAACAGGGGACCTGTTTCTTCTCTCTTTGAAGTCATGACAAACCTTCTGTTGATTGCAGAGAGGGAAGCTGGACCAAAAGTACAAAGCGTTTTTATTTCTTTCTGATTTCATCAGTTACCCTGCTATTGTACCATGTATTAGAAGTGCTGCAGACTTTTGAGGGCAAAAGAAATATATCAGTAAAACAAATCCCCTAGCACAATTTATTGAGCTCCTGCTTCAGCACTGTTAAGGCTGATTCAGCAACAAAATTTTCTGCTCTCTGCTGAACAGTCTAAACAATCCATCTGTAAGATCTTCCTCTGGCCCATTGCAGGAAAAAAAAGAGAGCACCCAGTGATGCTGGACAGGCTTCTGAGATCAGTGGTCCTGGAGCAGGCTGCCAGGCAGAGCTGCCTAGGGGCTCCACAGTTAGACAGCACAAACATCTATGGAACATCTCTCTTTCAGATAACATCACAGTTTCAGTGATTCTCAAATCACACTTTCTCAGAATTTCTTTTTTTATAAGAAACAGTAGCAAAAGATAAGGACTTTGTCTTGAATAAGCTCAAAAGCACTTATATTTTCTTTTAGATTACATTCCCTGCAGATTGGCAACTTCGCTTTCCTGCCAGATCTAATAAAAAAGACACCTGGAATTGATTAAGTGGGAAAAAATGCTTGTCCTGAACTCAGAAAACTTAGAAAAATTAGATGCTCGACTCTGACAAGCCTTCCTTGATGAAAGCCACCAGAATGAATGAAATGACACCAACTGAAAATGAAAGATGTCTCAACTTCTTTAACCAGGTCGCCACCAGAGATAAGTCTACTTGCAATATGTCAAAGGAGGAAGACACACTTGGGGGTTGTCAGTGTCAGGATGTTCTGTTAATGAAATGACTGCTGGTAAGTTTCTCAAAATACATCCCACTAAATTTGTACCAGTCTTGCTGAAGTTCAGTGCTTGCGAGATGATTCTCACCTATCACTCTTTTTTCTCTGTGTTCTTGTCCTCATCTTTCTGACTTACTCCTTCTCTCTCTTTATTTTTTTTCGCATGAAAGTGCAAAGAGGTTGTCCTGCTGGAAGGGAATAAAACAGAGTATGTATTCAGGAATGTGTCACTGGGGTAGCGACTTCCATTAGTTGTTGGCATAGGAGGAAGTTACAGATTTTCAAGACCTAGTCTGGCCATTCTCCACATGGGAGAAGAAAAGGAGCAACTGCTTATCAGAACTTCAGGATACCTATCAGGGAAAAAAACCAAACAAATATGTAAAGAAAAATGCAAAACCATGTACATAATTCACCAAAGCTGCCAGGGCTGGGGTCCCTCTCACCTGACAAAACTGAGCTGTGCACGTTCAGCTTCCCAAATTGCAAACAGAGAGACGTAGGAGCCTATTGGATGATTCACTTGACCTATTTAAATTTGAATTAGGATAATTTTTTAAAATTGTTTTTAAGATGGAATTGGCTGCAACATAGATATTTCTACTTGTGTCTGTTGGTAGTAAATTTGCAGCAAATGGTCTGCATGCAAACAAGGAGGATCAGGCATCACAGCTATGGCTAGGTTGGTCCCACCCCAATAGCCATGAACAGGATGACCTGGAAATTGCTAAAGAGGTTAGAGTCAGCACAAGGGTCTGTGTTTAACAGGCCAGACTGCAGCATGGATCAAGACAAGCCTCTAATATGAGTATTTGCTGGAAGACAATTGCATGGAATGAGACATTTGAGCCAGTCAGTTCATAGTCTATTTTACAGATGCTCAATTCTAGAGTGGTCATTACTGGCTATGGTAACTTTTGGCGTCTAAAGCAATCAGGGAAACAGCATCCAACAAGTGGTTGTGTCATGATCCATGGTGTTTTGTTGCACCTGTGAAAGGCAGGGAATTTTTCCTCAAATAATGTGTTTTTAATGTATCTTTTCTGAGCCTCTAAAGGCACAGACCTTTCACCCAGTCACCTCCATTGTTTACATTGGACTTTTACTTATTAAAAATTATCTCCTTAAAATTTAAGAATTCTGTGAATAAAAAAAAAACAAACAACTGTATTATAAATTCTGCTTTGACTTCAGAAGTATTTCAAGATATGTATGTCACAGAAGAATTTTTGCCAGTCAGTGTATGACTTGCTAAGCAGATATATCTCTGTAAAGAGTCCAGACAGCATTTCCTATTTAGGAAGGATGTGTGGTCTAGTTATTAAGGAGACAGATTATGAGACAAGTGCCTGGTTTGTACTCAATTTTGCATGCAGCAGTAAGCAAATCCTCTGTTTCTCTGTAGCTTAATTTTCCCATCGGTAAAATGAGAGTGGCAGCATTCATTTATTTCACAGGGGTGGCTCTTAATCATTGTTTGTAGAACACCTGCTGAAATGGATGTGAATTCTTTCTTCTGCTGTAACCAGGTTTAGCAATGCTCAATCCATTGCAAAAGGATTGAAATGTCATTCTTGAAGCTGTAACAGAAGAAACCTTTTTACCTGTATCTTGAAAGTCCTCTCTCTGCTGCTCATAGATGCCTCAACAACTCTGTTATCACATCGATTCAATTTATGAATTCATACCACAAGAAAAAATTAAAGTTATTAATAACATATTACTTTTCTGGTTTCTGTTTTCCTTTTTTTCCCTGTCCAACAGAGCTGGCTAAAGATGGTTTATCTACCTCGAGTAGAAAAGGGTCTCTTAGAAGCCAGAGAGGTATTAAAACTCAGTCCCTACTGCTGGAGATCCAAAAGGCATTATGAGCTTTCGGCTTCACCCATCATTCAAGATAAGCTATTCCACAAAGAGTAATGGGAAACTTGAAATTAGGGAATTTAATTGTCATATTATCTCCTCCTTTGAATCCTTTACAAAAATTTGAGGAGGCAAAGCTGTCAGTCGCCTCTTATGTAACTAAGATGGCTGGGCACAGATCTTGCAGTTGTCAGAGGGAGAAAATCATAGCCATTAAACATCAGACAAACATTGAGGAAATATCCAATGACAGAGATTTTAAGATGATTTAAAAAATATATAGAGTATTTTCTTATAAAATTTGAGAAATATCTAGTTTGAAAGATTCGATATCCAAAACAGTAAGAAACCAAAAATTAGCGTCTTGCTAAGAAGATGGGAAAAACAGTGAAGCAGTAAAGAAAGGCTATTTAAATAATGCATGACATTTTCTTTTGGCACTAAAGGAACATTGAGGGAAAAAAAAGAAAATTATGGCATTTTTTCAAAAGGAGAAGAACACTGGGATTTTTAACACTTCTCTCTCTCTTTACTTCATTAAAAATTAAATATCGGGTAAGTCCATTGCTTACCAGCAGACTCCTGCCTTTTTGCTCTTGGTGAAGTCTTCACATTGCAGTAGTCAGAGCCTGCTGCTTCCCAAAGTGCTTGGCAGCACCTTCCCCACTAATAGACAGCATTCCCCAGCACCCAGGGAACTGAATTTTCATGGAGCAGTGAAATATACGCCTCCATATAGGTAAAAGGGAGAGAGACAAGGTTCTGATTTTTTTTTTTTTGAAGAGTATTTTTACTTCCTGAGCAGTTTCGGAAGTACTAGCAACTTATGCAATGAAGAATCACCACTGGCCAAGAAACAAAGAATTAAATAAATACAACCTTCCATAAAGCTTATAAAAACATAGCATAGCAAATAGCAAATTTTATATTTTCTTGATGACTTATGTATAGGGTTTTTCTTTCATAGAATTCCTGGTCTTTACATTGTAGTTTGGGAGTGAAGGTGGCACACAGAAAGACATTCCACATCTTCAGCTGAAAGAAATTTAATTTTACTATTCATAAGCCAGGAAAAAGAAAAGGCGAATAAACAACACCGGACTTTTAAACATAGCTATTAATATTAATCAATAGTAATATATTTGTAAAATTTTAACTATAATAAGGAAAGAAGTACTTTAACTCTTTCAACAAACACATGGGACTTATTCCTCAAAAAAGGCCTGGTCTAAAGCATACATTTATGAATATACAGAATTTCATATTCATTTTGCAAATATAGGTGCAAACAGTTCTCCGGAAAAAAAAATTGTATTGCTGGGAACAGTGTATGTTACTTATAAGTTTTGTATATCTGGGCTCAATATTTTTTTAAAATTGTTTGAATTATTAAAAATCCCACATTTTTAATCTCATTTTTAAATATTAATAAATATCAAAATATCTCCCTTTTCCATTTGGAAATTTACACAAGAATTGCCATTAAATTCAAAACATTGAATAGACCCAAAGAGAAATTCAGGAAGTCAGGCAACACATCTTGTTTTACATCCAGGTGACATTTTCCTACTTGTTACAAACCTGGATGAATTGTTTCAAGTATCCTAAAAATAATAGTACACTGCGGCAAGTCCTCTAACTGAAAGTCAAATCATGGATAACCTGAAGCAATGAGGATTTTGTTAGAAAGAGATAGATCTGGGCATCATATGGAAACATTCAGAATGCAGGAGGCAAGACAAACACCAAGGATTTAGACATCCATTTCCCCTTGGCAACAGAAATAGAGCCAAGGTTAATGCAGTCCCAGGAACTGCATAGTTAGCAATGACATAAATATATGGCAGGAACTGATTTTTTTCCTTTTGTGAGGAAACAGCATAGTTGAAATTAATGCTTTTTCTAGATTTCTCTTTATTCTGAATATCGACCATGTGCTACACTCCTGCCTTTAACACTAACTGAAAAAAAATGGACAAAACACCATCTTTTCAGGGTTTTACTGTCCAGTGGACGATTAAAACTCCAGAATTTCCTTGAAACAATATAAATATCAAAATCTATGGCTTGTTTTTAGTTTTCAGCCATTCTACACATTTCTGGCAGTTTTAATTCTGAGCAGGCAAAACATTAGTTTAATCTCATGGGTTATGGAGTGTCCAACCAGCTGTAGTAGACCTGGCTTCTTTATTCCTTCCGTACATCGTGCCTTCAGCCTGTCACCAAAGCCCTGCAGTGGAAGAACAGCCCTAAGAAGCAGTGTGTGGTCTCCACTATCTTGAAAATATCTTATCTTTCTGTGTGTTAGGGGAACTCAAGATGCTGCAGAAGAAATGAAACTGTCTTTTCTTTTTGGAAGATCCTCTGTTCAATGAACCGACTGCTAATCGATGTATGGGAAAATATGTTTTTCTTTTGCAGCAGTGAAAGGAAGACTCTGTTCAGAGAATAGCCAGAAATAGCAGTATTTCCAACAGAACTAGGGTGCTGTCCTTTCAATAGCCTTGTTACATCTCTCATGGTGTCCTCCAGAATGACCTTTGTGGTCCACTGAGGTTGCTTGGGTTGCCACAGTATGCAGCAGAATGACACATCACTCACCAGGATGTTTGAATTAAACATGGATTTCAGAGGAGAAGTTTGGGAGAAGGACCTCTGTCACCTCAAAAACAGTAGAAACATATTTTTGCACGTGCTCTCACCATTCCTTGAAGCTTTGCTTAGGAGTAATTCAGCAGAAAATTGCCTGAAGGATTGTGTGGGGACCACTATTGACTATTTAAAACAGATGATGCAAAACACACTGGAGCTGATGTTGTGACTCGGCAGGTGCTAAGTCGCCGCTTATGCTGTGGGAATACTTGAAGAACGCCTTGCTACATGTGGAGCTGGGTGGCAGGTTTATATTTGCGCAGTCACAACAGTGTCATTGCAGCATCACCATGCATCCTGCTAAATAGAAGCTAAACAAATGTGAGAAGGGTGGGGCTTTTGTTTTTTGGCCTTGTTTGTGGTTTTTTGGTTTTTTTTTAATAAAAGAAACATTTAATATTGTCCTCTTATCAATGGTGTGTCTTTTCTCTGGAGTGCACAGATTTCAGTGTTAATACCTCAAACTGGGAATGGCCACAGCTTGCAAACCACATGTATGGAAGTTAGTGTGCAAGCACGAGGAGCTGGACGAAGCTGTCCCAGGTGGAAGCCAACTACCCTGTGCCAGCTGAAATGTGAAAATTCTGTTTTGTGTGGTAGAGCATGGCTACATGGTTAGCTACAATAACTCACCAGCAGCATCTCTGCTTCCCTGTTAAGGTGCAGGTGAAAATTTGGAAATCAGAAGCCCCAGGACTTTGAGGTGGTGGCGAATAATCAGAAGCTGAGAAAAGAATGATTGGTATCTTATTCGGGAAAAGGCAGGAAAAAAGAACAGAAGATGACTATATAGTTTTCTGCTAGGTGAGGATTTTTGGGCAAAGGTTTGAAAGATCTGACTTCCCTGGGAACATATAAAAATCAGGCTATCTCTTTCCCAGTGAATACTGAATCAGCCTCAATAAAAAAATACTAGAAGAGAACTCTGGCACATCCAATAAAAGTAAGAACTTTTATGGTATAAGAACACCAGCAGGATGGGAGATCAAGGCCATGTGTCATCTAGATTTACATACCCTAATAAAAATATTATACTGCTGTGAGGAGAAAGGAAAACTGTGTTGGCAGTATCAGATATGATTTATATGCAGCAGAAGTTACAAGAATGCCTGACATTAAATCTGTGACAAAGCTCTTTTGTGGGATATTTAAGTAGCTCTAGACATTGTGGGAGGACACAAAGGTACTATGCATAGTGTTATTGTCATTGTGGATATTAAAAAGACAATATAAAGACCTGAAAGGTCAGTAAACAGAGAACAGAGAATAGGAATTTGTCCTAAACAGTTTGTCCTTGATGAGCAGGTGACCAGTCTTGTTCCTTGTGGGCTAGGGTTCTTTGTCTGGAGTTTCTGCGTGTATTCAGAAGATGTTTTAAGCAGAGGAGGGAATCACCATAGAAGCAGGTGGATAAGGGCACCAAAATGACCTCATAATGGAAATCTGTGCTCTGCCACCAGTGCACCTGATGCTGCCCTGCACTTGCCATCATCTCCTCCCTCTATGAGGCTTCATTTTGCAGGTTGAGTGACCCTAATTCTCTTGTCCCACATCTGGACTTCACACTGCTGTGCTGCTGCAGGATGTGGAGTGAGGAGAACGCCTTTCTGTAAATAACCCCACGCTCACACCTCCCATGTCCCTGCCTCTGAATTTTTCCTCTGTTTCAAAGACTCAGTGGCATGAGAGTTGGGGTGTGGCTCTCCAAGGGAAAGGCTTCAAGTGAAGAGAACTTCTGATAAATAATCTGCACTTAAAGTCTTGGAGAATGGGAGTACAGGAAGAGGAAAAACTTGTAGAAAGGGATATAGCAATGGATGAAGTCAGGATGAGGGACAACAGAGATGATAGATTGCTGGTATTAGTAGCGAGGTGTATACCTGTGAATAGGGAAGTGAATATACCGTATTACGGAGGGTGGAGAATTATTTAAGCCGAAGGAAAAGATGACATAAGTATGATGAAGCACACTTAAGTCATGGAGAAAAAGTCAACAGCTGATCTGATAAGAGAGGAGCGTTTCCATGTACCAGAGAGTTAAGTGCCTGGAGCAACCTTCGGAAGGTAACCAAGCAATGCTAGAATGAAGCTGATGTAATTATGAAAGAAATTTAAAAAGCTGGATGTTGCAGCTGGCAGGAAAGTGGCCATACTGGTCAAAACATTCTTTGATGGATCTATTCATCATTGTTACCCTAAGTATACATCTTACACAAATGAAATACTTGAAAGGAGCCTCAGTCTTGAATCCACACTGTAACACATCATGGGAGTAGTCCTTGTCCCTGGTACCCGTTAAACACACACCAAAGCCCTTCTCTACCGCTGAGGCTTTGCTGTACCACACCTTGCTCGGCCTCTGGCCCTCGCTGGGCTGAGTCAGCTTGGTGCAGGTGCACTTGGGGCGCTGGGTGGGCTGCAAACTAGCAATGTGGATCCACGGCTCTGGACTCAGGGAGTCCCCAGTCTCAGAGCCCCCTGCTTCTCCAAGAGAACAGCAACAGTCAGTTTCCCACCCACAACAGCAAGTCAGCCTGTGCTGGAGCAGAAACCTCGGGTTGAGGAATAATGGGTAATTAACACATTGTAGTTAGACAAAGAGGTCCAGTAGCCAATGTGTAGGTTAGAAAGACAAAGCACACAAACCCAGAAGAGTCACCCATGTGAGTNCAGCCTGTGCTGGAGCAGAAACCTTGCGTTGAGGAATAATGGGTGATTAACACATCCATGTGAGCTGCAGTTAATGTATTATCTATGGTTCATAATAACATTGGTTTTAACCAAGAGACTGATCCACTGCCAGTGTGTCTTGACGGCAGGAATGGTTAGGTGAGGAAAAAGTACACCTGGTAGCAAGGAAATGCTGTAATCTGCCTTGCCTTTGCTAGAGATGAGAGCTGGTTTTGAGCTGTGCATGGTTCTCGCTACAACTGTGCTGTGCGAGTGTTGAGTTCCATTTCTGCTGCTGGCCTCTGATAATCAAGTAATTTGAATAAACACATTTTCCATTTCAAAGGAAAACCAAGCTTCTTCTCATCCTTTCTACAGTGTACATTTTTCTGTGAACTCCTTGACTTCATAATAGGTTGTTTTAGCATTATTTAATGCAAATACAAAACGATTTAGAGATGTAGTTGCATATTTCACACTATTTTGGTCTTATTTTCATAGAGTCATGATGAAAAGATACAGAATGGAATATTCTATATTTTCAGGAAAATATATGTTTTATGTATTGTACTTTTTTTTTTTGCATTTGCTGCTCAAGATCCTTTTACTTTTCTTTTGATGAATATCCAGTTTCCTTTGGAGGTCTTTTGAAGGTTCATCTAGCAACAACTTTTTGTGGAGTTATTAAAGTATATGCTCGACAAGAATAATCTATTGTGAGTAATGTGTAAATATTTTTTTCCTTTTATTGGCTGTTTACAGGTTTAATGCTGTAGTATTTTATGCAAACATAGATGTATTTTATATATAAATTCTTGACATTTATAAGCTCCAAAATAATTTTCGTTATTCTTAAAGCTACTGGGTTCAATAAAATAGAGATTTTCTTGTGATGCAAGTCAAACATTTCCTTAAAATTTAAACCAAACTGCTACGCGAAACTGGTCATAAATATATTGTAGGCTCTCCACAACATTTGAAATTATGTACAGTATTATTTCTGTTGGAGACCTGAGAACAGAATAAATGTTATCTGCTTTGCCACGGTACATATCAGCATTTAGCAGTGCTGCCTGTCCTCCAACCTCAGCTGCATTTCTCGGCACCCTCCATGGGTTCATGATCCATGAAACTTACTTGAAAAGCCCCAAGTAATATAGATGTCACCACCGACATTTTGATGCATTATCACAAATTCTCCTCACTGCCAGAATAAAATGCACTTTGTCCCAACTTTGTGGATCTATGGAGACCTCATAGATTTCTGTTGACAAAGGGGAACACAATCTCTTCATTAGCATGATCTCTCAAGAGGTGCTATCACTTGCAGAGGAGAAGCATCACTGAGCAACTTTAGCGTCCATACTTCAACTGCATGAAACTCTGTTTTCTCATCCAAAGAAAATGTGTCAGAGCTACTTGAACTCTCTCAGATCACTTACAATGCCTTTTTAATATAGAAAAGTCCCCTTGAGTTTGTGTGAGTTACACAAAACATAGCTACTGCCTGGGAGGGAGGAAATCAATGGGAAGATCAGCTGGATGTTTTTCTGTCCTGCCTGTTGTAATTGCCATCATTGCAACCACATGGCTTTGAATTTCTGGGATCTGAACATCTAATCATAACACAAGCCAATTTCAGGCATGCTGAGCTCCTCTGCAATTGGTTGCTTATTCCCCTTCAAAAAAGAAGAATAGGAATACATGTTGTGCAGCAGCAGCTTTCGAATAAATGTAATATCATATCCCATCATCTTTGAAGAGGCAATGCGTAATTTTTGTGACAATGGCACAATATTTATTCTGCTATTATTTTCCTGTAACTCCTCATCTAACCAATTTTTTCTCTGTTCTGAGTTGTTGACATTGAGCTGACCTTGATGATGTCTTTATTATGTAATATTTTTCAGCATGATTTTATGCAATGAATAATGTCTCTTCTAACATTAAGAGTTGAAGATGTGACCCTATACCACAAAGCAATGAAATGGATTTGTATTTTGACAGAAGGAGTTAGTAAATGACTAGCAGTTCATAAACCTGTATTTCTGCTATGAAAATGTTGAATATGTTCAGAAATAATTTAAATATTTCTGTGGTGTCCTGAGTACTCAAACATTCTCCACTGCAAGACTTTCTTGTATATGGTAGTTTCTCCAGTAGATCCTTTTCATCTTATCTTTGTTACATGTAATGTCCCCCTCCCTTAACTCTAGTACGTGTCGGGGTTATAAATAAGATTTGTCTTTTTAAAATAATCAGTCTAAGCATCAAAGGACTCTTTTGTGCTGTCAGCTGCACAAAGGCAAAATAACCTGTTGCGTAGCTAACTTATTTCCAGTTTCTGAATGTTTTTTCTCTTTTCCTGGAAAAATTGAACTTCTTAACACAAAGCACTCTGAAAGGCAGTAAAGGAAACAATATAGAGAACTTTTAGGAGCATATACTTTGAGGAAGCACTTTCATTAATGAATTCCTAGCCTTGTTAGTGGTGGCCTGTTTTTTGGCTATTCCTCCTGCCCCCGTGAATGATTCATCAAAAGTCAAACTGGGTTTATCTGACATATAAACATGGTAAATTTTCACCTCTTCACCACGTACAGATGTCTTTCATATCACAGCTGAGGTTGGTTAGATTAAAGGGATCCCTCTGCATTTTACGGCTGTGCTGCAGTTGTTCCGTGTACCTCATCTGGAATCTTGGGGCTTGTCAACATGGAGAATTTAGTGCACAAGCTATAGTGTTAACTTACAGATCCATAGTTGTTCTTTGCTGATTCAGTGTGTGCACCATAAGTGCACATCAAGTGCAGGGAAGAATTATCCTGTGTCTGTGGGAGCAACATACCTCATAGAACATCATGATTAGGGTATCTTCTAAAAGAACTTGAAAATGCCAGTGCTCAGAGTGTCGAATTGGCTGTTATCCCCGACAGCAGTAGAAGTTTGAAGGACCAGATTTGCCAGGATCAGTTTGTTCATTGTAATTAAGACTATAATTAATTTTTTTGGTGAACTGTGGAGCTGTGATAGTCTTAATGAAGACAAGTAGATTTACAAAAGACTTTATCTTTTATACTCGACCATTCATGGTAAGTGTTAAATAATCAATTTCCTTGGCTGTCAAAGGCATGAGATCCCAAGTATACCATACAGAAATATTTCAACAAACTAATTCCCAGCTGTTCTGCAATTACTTACTGTGATATTAATGTGCTTAAGGTTCAGCAACGTCTTAGAACATCATTGCTTCAGCATTAGATGAATCTGTCTCTCACTTGACGGTAGGGAAAGAGATGTAATTCATACTGCAAGCCAATATATATTGCATACATCATTAGGTAATGATCCACGTGAAGACTTGGTGCAGAGTTCTTAATATGCTGTAAGTTGCATTCTAATTTACTCTGCAGTAATAAGAAAAAGTGTTGGGTAGGCAAGCCTCACGTAACACCAGGAGCAGAAAATTCTGAGTGTAAGGTTATGTGCATCCTGTATGTAGACTGCAAGAGAACTTAGCACAGCCTTTAGCAGAAGGTTTACAATAAAAATATAATAAAACTGATCATGGAATTTCTAAAACTTGCTTCCCTTCCAGAAGCATACCTTTAGGAAGACAGAGAGTAAGGTTTTGTTCTTTAATATTTTGGAGTTTTATTGCTTATGGTTCCATTGAGACAAGATATAGAGCTTTCGTGTGGAGCACTTACTTTGCCTAAGGAATGGGGAAGCTGTAGATAAAAGTGCAATCAGCTGGCAGTGGAGCATGGACAGATCTGGTGTGCCTTTTGCACCTGAGCATTCATAATGGAAGCAACTATTTATACTTGTCTAAAACTTTTCCAAACCTGAATCATCTGATGTTTCCATACTAATTTTCTGACCTGAATAATGGTCTTTCAGAATGAGAAAGAGATTTCAGAGAGAGAAACTTATGATTTATGTACAATTTCCCTGTGTTTCTTCCTAGGACAAGTCTTACAAGGTCAGATGCTCATGTGATGTTTTCATTAGTTGAACAGATGTAATTGCAGGTAGGAATAAATAGCCTTTTGACAGCTGATTTGGCTTCTTTTATTTATTATTGCAAAATGATGTTGGAGAAGAGCTCATAAGAAAATGAAACAGGCTTTTACTGAAATGTTATTTATTTATCTTCTAATAATTCTTGTAAATAACCATACTTAGTGTTTTTGATGACTTGTTTGCCTGGCTGAGTGAGCTTCCATAAATCTATCAGGCATATGTGGCTGTGCACAAATATCTCTTGGACTCAGACAGCTGCCCAAGCACAAGACCCTCATCGTCAGAGATGAGGGTGGGTAAATAAGGCTGAAGTGAGAGCGGGCAGTGGATCTCATGTAAGTAAAGCTTGGTCATTCCATAATGAGTGCTACCAGTGCTTTAACCAAGGTGATGCACTCCTGGCTTACTCTCTCCACACCTCCTGTTTGCAGGATATGGACATGGACCTAGTAGGTATCAGCAAATCGGTGCCTGCTCTGGCTGCAGCTCCCATGGGTAGGGACAGCTAAGTTCAGGCTCTGTGGGAAAAGCAGACCCAAGTATCAGGGTATTTTCCCTTCACGAGAGCTCTCAGTCATCCTCCTACATGTGCAAATGCTTCTGTGCAGCTCCGTGCCAGAGCTTTCTTCTGGTCTTCTTGCACTGCACATCAAGGCTTGCCGGTACATCTGCTCCATTCTGCTATGCCCCAGCAACTTGTGTAATAAGCCGTTACATGACTCAGGATGACACCACCAGCTGTGGCTTGTTCTCACAAACTATTTTGAAATTATTTATTCAATTTAGCAAATTTGGTGGGTTTTATCTCACTTAGTATGCTGTTTACCTGTGGAATATTTTTTAAAGCTTGTTCACCACTCATGTCCTGCTCATTGCTGCATTTATTTTTATTTTTATTTAAGTCTGAAATTTAAGAAGGAAGTTCTGCACAAGTAGTTCTAACTTCCTTAGAGAGATTTTATTAAGCATACAAATTTATGATGATTTATTTATGTTGCTATAAACCCTAGTCACAGCTAGTTGTAAATGTAGATCTCTTCTTAATTTTTCTTATCGCTCTCTTCCTGTTCCCATTTTTCTTGCAGCAGCATTAATCCTTTGACATGGGCATCATTAGTTTGCAGGACCTGTAAGAACATTTCCTTTATGTCTGTGTACCATGCAACACTAATTCATCCATTGGTCTGATTGTCAGGGCTAATATGTTAGTACGAAAAATGTTTGCTGAGAAACATGTGCATTATTAAAGATTATGAATAAACTGAAGTGAGGGCAATTTATCTGATGAAGAATAGCAGTACACTTCGTGAAACAGCCTTCTATTTGACTGATAACCTGCAAAGGGGGCAGTGTTCCTCCACTGAACTGAGGGCCCCCATGGAAACTTGTCCAGGGTGCTGTTGGACAGCTGGGGAATTCTGGGTCCAGTTCACAGAACCTTACTCAAAAATCTTCCTCAGACTAAGTTTCAGACCCAAAAGCTTCAGATCTAGCAGCTTATCCTGCTACTTGCCTGCAGCTTCAAGAACAGGCGGGTAGCTTGGGCAGCTCTGTTGATGGAAATCTGGAGTCAAGGTGCCCTGGTAAAGTCCATGCTGCAACAGCTCACTGAGACAAGCTCTGGAGGAACACCTCACCGTCACATCTCTCATATTTCCAGTGCATGAAAAGCTCAAATACCTCTACATAAAAGACACACTGAGAAGAATATTTTAAATGTGATGAGAAACATTTAATTTAAAGATGTACATACCAACAGGGGCCACATCTCTCTGTGTGGCAGCGGGGCAGGCTGGATTCTGTGAGAGCTGTACACAGAATGAACTGTGGAAGGTCTTGGCCTGCCATAACCAATTACTTGATTAAATTCTTCATTTGGACATCTCTCCTTTCTCATGGACAAAGCAGTCTGTATTATAGAGTAAGAAGGGATAATTTTACCCTTTTATTGAACACCAACCAAGTACTTAAAAAAATAATTAGGTAGGCAGACATATAAACGGATATGGAACTTTGCCAGGTGTGACTACTGATATATCTTTACAAAATAATCTTCAAGATCAGTCAGACCAATTACCAAGTGAATGTTTCAGTGAGCATGGCATGATAATATTTCCCATATCATCTTATATCCTTCCCATGGGAGTCAACCTTATATGACCCACCATTAACACCAGGTAGATGCAAGATAATTAAAACATAAGTGTAATTGATGTTTGCAGCAGTATGCATTGTATTCTGTAAATAGAGTACAGGATACAGGCCTATGATTTCTTTATATCCTACTGAGTATGCTTTATAAGCCTAGAGCCCAAACGTGTAGCATAGGATTTAAAGATTTATTATATCACCTTATGTTTGCCCTCTCCTAACCCTGATGTATTTCTAATTGTCTGCTATGCTGCACAAAACCCTGTTTCATTCATGACATATCATTAATCAATTAAACGCAAATTAGGCTGGCCTATAGGTTTTTTCCCTTCTTTTTCCCCCGCCCAGGCTCATTATTCTGCATTTCAGTCTCTGAAACATTCTACTTGTGTTTAATATGAGTCATTGTTGCTGTTGGAAACTGTGGAATGACTGCCTGTGAGCCTTCATCTTTGCTTAGAACTCGATATTAAAAATGGTCTATTACTTTGCTGGCCAAAATTTCTAGTGGAAGAATTTAACTGCCATCAGTAGAATTATGCCAGCATATAATTTTCCCTTAATATCAGACTAGCATCAAAGACCCTTACAAAATCAAAGTTAACACAGAACAGTCTTGTTACTATGTGTTCTGTATCACTATGCACATGGAGTTACCTTGCAACTGTATTATTGAATATCCACAACAGGTAGAAGAGGTTCACGCGATGGTTGCAAGTAGTTCTTATTTCTAATGCAAGAATCACAAAGCAACACAGAAATGTCTTTTTCTGGTTGTCTCTGTTATTGTTGATTTCATGGAACACAGCTATAAATTGGTTTGACTGCAAGTAGGTCGTGTCCCATGCCAAGATTTCAAATGTCAAACTCAAAGGTTTTGAACCCTATTGAGTTCTCAACAGAAAATAAATTTAGAAAGTAAAGGACTTGGTTGAGATATTAGTATCAGTTAGACCTAGATTATGAGTTTTCTTCATGTTAGTGAATTTTCTGATTCCTTTTTCATTGTTAAAAACCAAATATACTCATGGCATTAAAAGCTAGAATAATTTCTTTAAAATTTTTCAAAAATATCAATTTTTTTAATCTGAAAAAACATTACAGATTTTATTACAAATTTCTCCAGTTATGTCTTTAATAACTATTCACATATAGTTGCTCTATCCCTTGCAATACTTTCTTTAAAAATTTTTTAATTAGGATTATCTGACTGTGCACCACCAGTATTCACACGGTATTTTTTCAGCCATGCAGTAGGAGCTTTCAGAAGCAAGTAGTCTTGATAATATTATCGCAAGTAATTGTCCAAGCCCTCAAGAACAACTGGCGCAATGAGACAAAGGATATCGTGCATTGCAAATATCATGAATGAAACTTCGTGCACTCTTAAATTATGCCACCACTTCTGGTTTAGGCCTATTGAACATCATATGGAAATTATGGAAGAACTGTCTGTATAATAAGAAAGTGCCTCTCCTTCCTTGCCTATGCCTTCTGAAGAGTTCACAGCTATCCATCTCAGCATTCCAGTCGTGGGAGACATCTCACCACGTTTCCGTGGTTGTAACTGTCACAGCTTTCCTGCTGTACCAGGGCTTTCAGCTCCTCCT
The DNA here is from genome assembly GCA_013397755.1 of Cnemophilus loriae. Lineage (NCBI taxonomy): Eukaryota > Metazoa > Chordata > Aves > Passeriformes > Corvidae > Cnemophilus > Cnemophilus loriae. Next base: position 534,921 of record VZTF01009553.1, on the reverse strand, counting down.
GTTTGTTGTTCACGCTGAGTACATCGGTGTAGATGCAGGTGTCCAGTTTTCATACCTGAGTCAGATGCTGAATGCTGAAACAGATGGGAGGTGAGGAAGGCGTAGCCCCTCCACACAGTCTGTCAGCTGTACTATTAGCATGGCGTACCCAATCTCTTTGACAAACTGGAGGCAAGGTGGTGAGGACGTTTGATAACACGGAATGTTTCTTGTGAGATGTAAATAAGTGATATGCTTCCCTATCCATGTAAAGATCTGTAACATTCTTGAATATGCTTTAACTGGGAAAAAGTTTTATCAGCTAGATGGACGGACCTGTGTAAGAAAGGAACTGCTCTTTTTAAGGTACCTTGACTGGGATTTAATTTGAAGGAACACCAGAACCTTAACAGTCTCACTATGCATTTAGTGTCCAAAGAAATGATACAGAGAAGAAATAGTACTAAAATTTTGTGTGATCTCACCCCATTAGCTAAATTTTTATTGGCTAAAATAACCAAGAGTAAAAGTTTTAAAAGAAGGGGACAAATGGATTGCATAGTAAAAAGAGAGGGGACAAAAATATGCTCAGAAAGCACCGCAGTGATATCAGCTCCCCAGGGTGAAAGAAGATTATGATTATTTTCTGCCTTAGGACATGTCCGTTATAGGGCTGAGACACTAAAGCCACCATTTAGGACCCTTTTTCTTAGATATAGTTTAATTTTACAATGTATTAGATTTCACTGCTGGAACTTTCGGTTGAGTTTATAACGTGTTAATTTAGACCCTCCCCTTTGCTTTGCAAGAGTAAACATCCTGTTTTTCTTTTGTTGTGCTTGTCTCATTTATCAAGTGAGTCCAGGCATATTTAACTCATTTAACCCTGTTCTTACTTTCAAAAAAGACTGCACAGAAAGTGAAATACACAGTGCAGTCTCTTTTGGAGCCTGCAATAAGTATGGAAAACAGAGGAGCTGTTTTTCATAAAGCTGTGAGAGTCAGCTCAGACCTGGCGAAAATCTGGGAGAAATTCTCTTTGGTGAGTTTAATCCAAGGAGAAGGCTTGTCTGTGCAAGATGATCCTTGGCTTCAGCTAGCTCCCAGCTATCAGAGGTAGCATTGGCTTTTGGCTTTGCCTCTTTTAGGCTGAGGGCTGAATCAGTGGTTCGGTGGGATTCAGGTTGCTGCTTCACACCAGCTTCAGCTTTCACAGCCTGCAGAGCAGGTGGTCCATGAGCTAATGGAGCTGGGGAATTTTGAAGTGTCCAAGCAGAGCCATATGCTGTTGAACAGTTGGACTCATTCATTTCGCAGCAGACTGATGAAAGAGGAGACATACTTTCTGCTCTTGAGGGGCTCTCCAAACTGATAGAACTCATTGCAACTTTTGCAGAAGGGTCTGGATGAATTGCCACAGTCACAAGCAGCAAGAATGCTGGAAAGCCAAATAAGGAGTTTAGTTTACACTGGAATACACCCGTGGCTTCAAACCGCTTTGTTTACTGGAAATTCTGAAAAATAACTTTCTGTAATGGCACCAGTCCTCAGTCACGAAATAAACAGGTGTACCATCAGAAAGTTTTTCTGCCAGCCTTCTCCTCATCTTCCACCAAGCAGAGGAGTTTGACCAAGATCAAAAATATTTTGGAGGCAGGTGCTGATCAAGTACTTCGACTCTTCTCTCTGAAGAAGGGCATTGAACCGTACAGTTGAACAGGTGTCAGTGACTAAGTTTTAAACAGACTATCAGTACTGTCAGAAAACAGAAGATAATTTTCTTTAGAGCGACAACATATTAAGAGACATAAACATACAATGCAGTTTAGTCAATGCTCTGAATCATGAATACATATAAGAAAAAAGAAATCTTATTTTTCAATTTGATTCCAGTGGAGAAGGAACTTGCTGCTACCAAAAAGCCTGAGGATATATAATTAAGCAAGCAGAATTGCTCCCGAGACAGCATGCTATCAAACACGCTACACATCCAAATTTAATAGTGAATAGTCTTTAGATTGCTTAACAAAACAAGCTTGAAATGTGTGAAATTCAAAACTATTCTGAAAAGGCATGTTTGAACAGTGCAGGAGAGATAAAGATCTAGGTTCTACTGCAAGAGCATATATCAAAAAAGATGATTACACAGTAGGGCACCTTTCTAATAAGGAAAAAAGTAGAAAACAGTCACTGAGATGTTGCACCTGCCTGAATGAAGCCGTTTAAGCATTGAATTTGCTGCTGAATATTTTGTTTGCTTTATTGCAAACCTATGTTAAGACTAAGTTCTTTTCCCTGAGCTAGAGAAATGACTCTATTATCCCATTAAGCCCTTTTTCAGGAGGACTTCACTTCGATCCTCTGAGGTTTTTGGGTAAATGAAGAGGAATGCCTGTATGAAATGGTCTTCTCAAGTGACTGTCAGATTGGATCTGATCAGAGAGACACAGGGGTTTTTTGTGTCAGATCATCTGAATCTGGGGTTTTACAGATTACATTTAATTAATGCTTCCAGTAGGAGGGGTTTACCCAGCTTCTGGATATGTAACCGTGTGTTCTCTACCCGTGGAAAAGTAGAAATGGCTTTTCAAGAGAGATTACCAGACTGCAGGCCAAGAACTCTTTAGAAAGAACATTCAAAGAAGAAGGGTCAGAGAGGTTCGCCCTTTTTGTAGAAGAATGGACGAACTGCATAGTGTTGTCTTCGAGAAACTAGTGACAACTGACATGGACAAGACTAAGGTACTCAACTATGCTCTCGGCCTCAGTTTTCAAAGGTAATGTCTATTGCCATATATCTCAAGCCCCTGGACCTCAAGGCAGGGACTAAAAGAAGATCACTCAAATAACCATAGCATACACGAACCCACGGGACCTGATGAGATGCATTCCAGAGTCCTAAGGGAAATGCCTCATGTGGTTGCCAAGTCACCCTTTATCATATTTGGAAAGTCATACAAATCAGAAAAAGTCCCCAGGGACTGGAAAAAGGGAAACTTCACCCAACTTTTAAAAACAGTAAAAAGGATGATGCTGGCAACTACAGACCTATGAACTTAAACCTTGTGCTAAGTAGGACCACTTATCCTCTTGGAAGAGGATGTCAAAACTTATAGAAGACAGGCAGGTGATAAGAGACCACCCACATGACTTCCCCAAGGGCAAATTGTGTCCCACTAAACTAGTTGCCTTCTGTGATGGAGTGACAAGTGAACATCAGTGAACAGGAGAAGAGCTACTCATATCATCTACTTGAAATTCTGTAAGATCTTTGATACTCTCCCACACAATATTCTAAACAAGAAAAACATGGACTTGATGGATGGAAAACAAATTGTCTGGATGAAAGCGTCCGAAAAACTATGGTCAATGGCTTGATGTCCAACTGGAAATCAGTAAAAAGCAGTGTCCCTCAAGGGTCCATACTGAGACCTGTACTATTTAACATCTTCAATTACATAGACAGTAGGGCTGAGGGCACACTTCATAATTTTGCAAATGACACCAAGATGAGTGGTGCGATTTGTCTTCTAGAGGGAATGGATGCCACCCAGAGGGAGCTTTACAGACTCGAGGAGCGGGCTCATGCAAACTTCACAAAGTTCAACAAGGCAAGTGCAAGGCACTGCACCTGGGTCTGCACAATCCCCAACACCAAATCAGACTGAAGGATGAACGGATTGAGAGCAGCCTGTCGAGAAAGACTTGGAAATAACAACTGATGAAAATCTAGATCTGAGCCAGCAACGAGAGCTTGCAGCACAGAGAGCCAGCTGCATCCTGGGCTGTATCAAAAGCAGTGTGGCCAGCAGGTTGAGGGAGGTAGTTCTGCCCCTCTACTCTGCTCTTGGAGCTCTGGGGTGCCCAGCACAAGAAAGACACAGACCTGTTGGAAGGAGTCCAAAGGAGCATCTCAAGAATGATCAGAGGGCTGGAGCACCTCTCCTGTGAAGACAGGCTGAGAGCATTGGCATTGTTCAGCCTGAAGAAGAGCAAGTTCTGGGAACAGCTGACTGTGGACTTTCTATACATAAAGGGGCTTGTAAGAAAGGCGGTGAGAGACCTTTCATCACGTAGTAGTGACAGGACAAGGGGTAACAGCTTTAAAATTAAAGAGGATGGATTTTTTTTTGACATAAAGAAGAAATTGTTTATTATAAGGATGGTGAGACACTCAAGCAGTTGCGCAGAGAGATCATGGATGCTTCATCCCTGAAAGTGTTCAAGGCCGGGTTGGATGGGGCTCTGGGCAAAGTCGTCTAGTGAAAAATATTCCTGACCATAGGTCCCCTCCAACCCAAACCGTTCTATTATTCTAAGATTCTAAATCCCAAAAGACAAAAAACGTAGGCCACCTAAGTCTGGACAAAATGTTCAAGTTAAACAGTGATATCTGCAAATGTCAGAAAAAAAAGAATGATTGTGAATTTTTAAAAACTAAAAAGTGCAGGGATTTTGTGGTAGTCCGGACTTGGTTTACACAGATCAGAGTGTTCTGACTGTTAGTTTTCTGCCATCATGTCTGCTGAAACCAGTAAACATTTTGTAATGAGTAAAACTTAGCCTAAAATATAGTGAGCACATTACAAAAAACACCACTCTTATTCCTATGCTCTAACCTTCTGCAAGTGAATTACTGGTGACTTTGATAAGTGCCAAAAAGCAACCAACGTCTATTTTTATCTTCCATATAGCATACTGTTGGCCAAAAAAATTCAAACAAGTGCTAAAGAAAATGTTTAAATATTTTAGGGTCTTTTGCAGTGTGTGTAGTGATTGAACTCTGATCAAACACAGTAATATTTGTGTCTGGTAAACTCTCAATACATATGGCTAATTGGCTATTTACAGTTCCAGTTCAAGAGAATTTTAACATTTGTAAAAAGAATACTTTCTCCACGAGAGTTTAATTTTCCTATGTCATGGACTAGAGTTAAAATCTGAAAGAAATCAGAGGCACAGTTATTTAAGTGGGGAACTAAACATGTATCTTGTATCCTGGATCAAATAAGTTACCAACCCTTTTCTCACCTTCTGCTGAACTCAATATGCATTATTGTTTCTAGGAGCTTAGAATGAACTGGGGACTGAGCCATGGGGTGCAGGGTATGCAAAATCTAAAATAAAACAACATTCAGCAAAGGAAGTCAGCATCATCCCCACCCTTTCTTTTCCCAAAATTATAATGCAGAAAAGTCATATGCTTGTCACTTTTTAGAGGCACAAAAGATACATTTTTTTTCCCAAGTCAGAATAGGGAAAGAAATAAATTTCAAAGACATCATACTTCAAGGGCTGCCAGAATGTAGCACCTCCTACCATGATCTTTTACTTTCATTTTCCTTTCCTCCCAGAATATAATTGTATGCCCTCAAGGTGAGGAAAATAGGTAAAGAAAGTTAGTCAGGGTCAATTACTTGCAGCAGGACTCATCTGTCTGAAATCTTAAGTCTATATTTGAGTAACCTAACCTTGGTTCCCCTTAGAGTACATGGAGGGATATTTTCAAGTATATTAGAGACATATTTAAGACAGGTTAGATGAATTGCATACAAAATTTCCACTTTCTTTCTACTAACTTTGAAGGAGTTTAGCTCATATGTAGACATAGTTAAGTCAAATGAGTGCCACTCTAGATGTGCTGCTTTCCTTTCTCGCCAGCCCTCAAATAGAGGGCTGCCATAATCCTATGGAAGAGGTTTGCAAAGCTGGGGAAGGCCAGAATGAAGGCGTGAATGATGCCCTTCAGAGGTAGTCACATATCATATGTTTAAAAAGAAAACACTGCAGGTTGAATTAATCCTATTAAATCAATATTTCATAAAGTAAAAAAAATAGGCAGTAAGAACTCACCATGTAGAAATGAAAGGCATTGAGAGAATCAGCAGTCCTACTGAAAAGTGGTAGGATCATTTTTAAGTTTGCATTTGCATGATTAGCAACTGAACAAACTCTAAGCATAGCAATTTGTTCACACTGCCTCCAAAATTAGATTTGACTTCTTTCTGGAAAATTTTGTAGACAAAGCTTTGTGTCCTGTGAGGCTACGGGATCTAATGGTCCTCTCTAGCCTAAGAATCAATGAACCCATAAACAACTTGGACAGCACATTGGAGTTAAGACATTATCCTGCAATCAGACAATATTACCTTTTCTGTGCTCCAAATTCATGCACTGCACTCTTATTATCTGCTTCTAATTTCAGGTTATCTTCTTGATGAACCAGGCTGCTTTTCCTGCTGTGTTAACTCACATAACAGCTCAGTACCAGCAGCAGCCATTGCATGTTGTGTTCTTCAGCTGGTATTAACCAAAAAGATGTGTGAGTGACAGAGAATCTCTAAGTGGTTAGAGAACCCAGTATTCCCTGCTGCTTCTGTCTTTTTGAATACACTGAACCTCCACTATTTGCATTTTTTTTATTTCCTTAAAACTGAAAAAAGTTGTTAGGTTTTGTTGTTCACTGCAATGGAAGAAGAAATTATTTTCTTTTAGGGAAACTGAAATGATTATGCAAGGACTGTTCACAATTGGTAATATCACCCTGACCATCCAGACCTCTGCTTGTCATACCGTTCACATTTTTTCGTGCCACTTTGCATATAAAATTTCTCTTCTGCATGGCAGGTACTCCCTAATTCTGCTTCAGATCCCTGCTGAATCCCCCTTTCTTAGTGGAATTGTAGAGCAGTGATTTAAAGGCATTAACTGGAATTTTCTCTATGGTCACAGAATTGTGCTGCAGGGCTATGCTGTGCTAGTTGCCCTCCCTGAGAAGTCATGTACGTCGTATATTCTTGTAATTATTCTTGTGTACTTATTCTCTCATAGCCTTTCCCCTCTTTCTCTTCACAGTCCTGTTAATTGTAAATAAGGGCGTCTGTGGAGAATTTGCATATGTATGAAGTTTTTCCCAGTCATAGTTTAAATGAGTAGAAGGAGTTTAAATGAGGAGAGGGTCTGAAACTAAAAATCTTAAGGGGAAAATGAAATACTGGGCTATTGAATCTCATCAAACTCAGGGGACATCCAGTTGCTATGGAGAGTTATTCAAGTCATGCTAACGCAGATACGTACGCATGGTCAGCTGGTGAGCTCCCTGGGCTCCAGTGACTTACCTACTTCATCCATATGGAGATACCTACACCATAGGCATCTAATTTGAATTCCTTGCTTACTGTCATTTTCAGCTGTCATTGTCATTGTATTCTTCACACAATGGCCTCGGTTTCAACAGAAGGTTTGAAAAATGCCTTCATTCAGGCTAATCTTGGCGACAGACATCCCTGGTGGCAGCTGCCCAAATTAAGGATGCTGATAGATTCAAGTTTTTCACTTTCAGAGTACGTACTCAGACCATTGTTTTGTTATTAATAAAGGACTATAACACCAATATCTCTTCTTTGAAAGAAAACTTCATCTCTTTGATGCTGTGATTCTGCTGATGTGTTTTAGGTGAATGAATGTCTATTCAGTAGGGTCTTCAGCTGACAGATAAATGGAAAAACTCTTTTCTGGATCTTGTTACTCTTACTTTTGCCACTTGAAGACACATGCTGCTCTTATCTTAAGCACCAAGTGCGTAGAGATGGGTACTGGACCTATTTTGGCATGTCAGACATAAAGCCACTTTAGCCTGATTTTGCACCAGAAGCTAGCTCAGTGCGAGGATCCGAGAACTATTCTCATTTATAGTTTGTCCCCATTAGTGCCTCACTGTCATGCCCCTCTTTTTTCTGATACTGTTATGAGTCTTCCTAAAATCTGACTTAGCATCATATTATCGGACTCTTATTGCATTCTGTAGTGAACTGTTATAAAGTCAAGTTTCATGTTTTTTTACCTGTGTTTTACATATTTTAGGACACCAGTCACAGAATCATAGAATATTTGAGGTTGGAAGAGGCCTCTGGAGGCCATCTTGTTCAATCCTCCTCCTCACGCAGGGACACCCAGATCCAGTTGTTCAGGACCGTTTCCAGACAGTTTTTTAATGTCTTGAAAGAAGGAGACCCGCACAGTAAACAAGTGTTTCCTGATGTTGAGAGAGAACCTGCCATGTTTCAGTTTGTGCCTCTTTCCTCTGGTCCTGCCATGGAAAGTTTCAGCTCTTTGTTTCTAGAATTCACTGAAGAGGCATTTGTGAAGGTTTTTTCAAATGTAGTTTACTTTATCTTAGTTGAGTTCTTTGCTGAATAGTAAATCAGTGTTGGAAAAGGTTTGTAAATGTAATGGCAAAAAGCATATCATTTAATGAAAAAATATTAATAGATAATTACTTTAGAAATCAAGTCAGATTTTAAGACAAAATTGTAAACCATGAGAATAGAGCCTGAATGGCTTAGTTACAGGTTCAAAAGCTTTTTCTGCAGCTATCACTTTTTCAAAATTCAGTTATTGTTCTTTGGACAGAGTTATGTTTGTGTATATGGTCTTATGTTTTCTCGCCAGATTCCAATCTAAACAATTGAATTTGCATACATCGAATTTTCTGTGATGTTTCACATTGTTGCCCATTTCCCTCTCAAAGGCTTTCATAAGAATAAGAAAATGACAAAATCCTGTTATGTTGCTAATGAAGTCAGTCTAACAGCTGTAGTTCAATGATAAAGTAATTATCTATTCTGATAGGTATAGATACAGATATATAGATCCACCAACACATTTTGTATACTTTACCAGTGAAAAGCATGAACAGGATGGTCATAATTGGTGAATACTTGTCTAATTCCTGATCTATAAGATAAGTGAATACACGCTGCCCTCCAACTTCCATCTCCACGTTTTGCCCACTGATTCATTTCTTCAAGACTTACTTTAACAGTCAACACTAGCCTGACAAAGAAGAGGCAATACCAGTGAAAAATTAATGGTTTATTTTTATTATAGTTTATTGTAACAGTTTAAAGTTAAAATCTTATCATTTTGGCACATACTATCTCATGTCCTTCTTCTAGTGCCACCTCTGCTCCCTGTATCTCCTAAAGGTAGTTACAGCTTTTCTTACTGGTGGTATAAATTATGGCAGAATAAATATAAAGTAAGATTTCTGGAAATGGGAAAGCTCTCTGAGCATAGCAGGACTGAAACAATCATCACCGATAGAAACATGTAGGGTTTGATCCTTTTTCCATGGAAGTAAATTGGGTTACAATCTAAGTGATTTCATAGGCATATGTCAAGTAGAATTTTTTATTTTCTCAGCACATAGTGAAGCGAACTGTATTAAATTGATTTCCTCGTGTGTTAATTAATTTGATTTTCCTAACCAAATAATTCAAAGGAAATTAATAAAATTAATATCCCCACAAAGTGACAGGCTTCTCACTCATTGTTTCAAACAGCTATCTGCCTCCTTCCCTCTGGTTTTGCCTGTATCCCAAAAACATCTTCAGTCGATGTGGATAGATTGCCCTTAGTGTAATGAGTGACTCAGTCCCACACAGACAGCTGGGAAACACCCTCGAGGCTTTCTCCAGAGGATTTCTACATGTAAGTAACTCTGCTGATTATGATTTGTCCCTGTAAATGTCATATTTGAAAGTTCACTGAGTCTGTTGACAAAGACATCCATGCCTTTGTTAGATTTCATCTAAGGCTGGAAGGGTGGTACGTTTGCTGTTGTGCTGCAACTTTAAGGAAGACAGGACCCCATCTCTTGGAAGCATAATGATGAGTCAGACAGAACTTTAAAATCCCTTCTGTGACAAGAGGGAAAATGAGTAGAGAGAGAAAAAATATTTTTTTCATGCCCAAAGCAGTATGCCAAAAAAGTCTCCTAAATCAAAACAAGGTTTTTCTAGAAAATAGTTTTCCTTAGTTCTTCACAGTCAAAGGAAGGGAATTGGAAATCAATGATCCATGAAAATATATATTTTTAGAAACATATTAAACTAGAGGAAGACAGAATTCTGTTGAGATCTGAGATGCTGGTACAGTGGCTTATTTGCAATAGGATGAAAAATATTCCTTTCACCTTCCCTTTTTGCCACAGAGATGTAAAGGGTTTTATACTTAATTTTAAAGATCATTTGAGTTTATTTTTTGTAATGTAAAAAGTTAAGACAGACTAAGATTAGATCAGTCTATCCCTCCATTATTTTATTTATTAAAATTCTGTACAGAAAGATTTTCCTTGTTGTTGTTGGGGTTTTTTTCTAATGATTGCATTCTCCTTACACATAAAACAATATAAAGGATTGTTTCCTGAGCAGCTGGAATACATCTCAGCACATATTTTTTTCCAGCCATCCAAGAAGTGCAAGCAATTCAGATTCAGAAAATGTACATTGATGCCTGTCAAACTCAGTATCTCCTAAGGAAAAAATAATGTATTGACTCTGATTTTTCATTTTGAGCAGAAAACACTCACAAGAAGGAGTGAAACTGTCTGTGGAATATGGAGTTTACCACTGAAGGGAACTCAGAAGATCTTCATCAAAGACAGTGAGGAAATCAGAAAGCTGTTGGTTATTTTATTAAAGCACAGCAACTTGTCATTTCATTATATATTCTTAGTATCACCCACTGAGAATTCTCTGGAACTATTTAAGCACCAATGGCTATCTTTGCTTCACTCTTTATCCTCCTTCCTTTGCAGTTTTTCTTAACACAAGTTATCTGTTATCCCTCAGGGCATCTTTCTCCCCTACCAGAACCAATGATAATATAAAGGCATCCCAGTTCCTAAAGAAAACTATTCAGAGAACTCCAACCGTATAAATGCTCAGGGCTAACTCACAGAGGGAATTTGTTGTTTGCAAGTTCTGATGGGTGAGAGCCCGGCCAGAGGTGCAGAGGTAGCCGAGTGCCTGTGCAGGCAGGGAGCAGAGCCAGCCGGGCAGAAGGGCCAGTGCAGAGCTGTTTGCACCAGGCTCTGAGCGGTGCCGTGCTGTCTCGTGTGGCTTTACCACTTTGATCTCTGGGAGCTCAGATCCCTACACCACACCACACCACACATTACAGCTGATGTACAAGCTCTTGTAAGCCAAGAAAGCGCCCTAATTAACAACCAAAGAACAATCACTGCTAGAAAGAAGTTGACTAATTCAAATATCAAGCCAAGATTTAATAGGAATCCTGGGCCATATGTACTATTTCGTAAAAAATGTTTGTGTCCTGTTTTCCGCCGTTGCCCGCAACACTCTGTAAACACCTGGCCACATTTTACTTTGTAAGAGTGAGTAGTTACGACAAAAGATTCTTTTGGAATCTAGCTTCGGTGCTGCCAATATTGGGATCATAAAAGTTGTTCTGTTGCTGCACTTCATAGCTCATCTCAATTAGAAAATTGTATTGACAACAGCTTGGGAGTGGATGAATTTTTCATTCTCTATTCTCCTTTTCAGGAAAATACATACTGCTACACATGATATTGCCCTTCTGCGGAGATATTGGTGCTTCTTCCTGTCTACTGTAAAAATGTTACCTGGTAACATTTGACTCCTTCATGGTCACATTTCATGAGCTCTTCACAGTCATTTGCATGTACAAGTAATAAATCAAAATTTTCATTTCCCAGACAGCCTTCAAAATGAGGAGCTCCTGGTGTGTGACTAAGCCTATTTTAGCTCCTACATGTATGATCTCCTACCCCATTCCCACGGTACCCAGGGAATTCCACATAACTTACTCTATCTCCTCATAGGCATGAATGTACCCCAGTCTTGTGTAAGTAGCAGTTTCTGTTAGGATAGTCCTGCTCTTTTGGTCAATTTCATTAATAATTCTAAATAAATTCCAACTCAAAGTTGATATTTGAGTGACTACACTAACAAGAGCCTTCAAGTCTCATACTTTCTCTGCCAACACAACCCATCCTTGGCTCTCAGCATTCCTAATCAATTTAAATGTTGTGTTAACAATTCCTGTCTTCTCATGTTGCTGTATGTTCCATTAAAGCCTGTGTTCGAAATGATCACCATAATAAAACACACTCAGGTATTTGACTCTAGTCAGATATGTCTTATACAGAACAGGTACTGCAAGATCAGCAACACCTCTTTTTAAAGAAAAAAACATTCCAAAAGTTTTAGAAACATGAGTGGAAACTATTTTTATTTATTTTCTGATCTCTTTGCCTAGGGAAATGAGTGTATTAGCTACCAGGAAAGCAATTACCAAGACTTCTAAGAGAGAGGAAAATTAAAAGAATAAATATAAAACACCAAAATGATCCAAACATACTCCCGATACAAGATTGTCTCAGCTTTAACTCTCGGTGTCCTGGAATTTCACAGCACTATTCTCTCAGAATACAACCCTTGACTTGAGAAGCTTCCTTTGCTGAGTCTCGTTGGTTGCATTTATGCATTTGTTATTTGTGTTCTGTTTGGAATGGTTACAAAAGTATAAGCCATGATTACATTTTTGAGGTATCTATCTAAAAGTTAGTTCCCACAATACACACCAGGCTATTTGATAATAAAAAGGGGCCAAGTGAAAGCTTTGGTTGTAAAATGTATAATGGTTTGTCTTTAGTGTGAAAAGGCTGTATAAAGTCTATTTGTAGAGTAGCTGAAAAACAACGAAGCCAAACAAAGCAAAAAGTAAAAACCCCTTCAAAATAATACAGTGGGTATTAAAAAAACCCAAACAACAGAAAACCCGCCAAACCCTAAACAAGACAAACAAACAAAAACTCCAGATATTTTCAGGTGAAGAGATCTTATGAGGTGTTGCTGAAATCCAGCTCTGCTTGTTATGATTTTTTAAAAATTAACATTTCAGAACCCTGTGACCCTAATAATGTTGTTGATGATAGAACACGTATTAACCAGCAGAATAATACAGCACAAGCATGCTACAAAGAACGTGTAGATGAACTGTTTCTACAAAGAATAGTGAGAAAAGAATACTGACATTTTCTTTCATCTAATTCTTACCAAATGAGAGGTGTGGTCCATATAAAAGTTGCTGGTTTTCATTTATTAAAATACTTATATAATATTAATAATATTGTTTGGGATTTTTTTACTCAATGTGCATATCCTATATTTCCTATAATATTTGTAACTTCCCTGCCACTGTTTTAGAGAGATGCATCTCCTTAAAAAAGAGGTTTAACTGACATCTCTCTTTCTAACCCTGAAGAGCCCTGCAGACTCTTTTGATACGGAAGATTTGGTATTTAAAGCTGCACTATCTGGTACATATAAATCTTGTATTATCGGGGATGAATCTTTAGGAACAAAGCAGAAAATTCACATTCAGAGGAGAGAGGAGTAATTTCACTGAAAGGCCGAAGCATTTAAAAAGTCATAAATTATTTTAATAACTACCTAATGGTAGACATTACAGAGTGTTCTCTAGTTATTAATCCACTATAGACATGTTCACTGCTCTGAGAAAGAAAGACGTTTTGGTGCATAACTTCCTCCAGTTTGATAAGGTCGTAGTTCTTCATTATTTCTGATTTGAGATTTGGCACTGAAGAGGTTCTCTCGTATCTTTGCTGCCTTCTTCTGCTTGGATATTTCAGATTATGTATATCTTCCCCTTGCTTCACTGTGCAGTAAGTCAGACGCTGATATCAGATATTAATTTTTCAGAACTGTCACCCCTCGAAGCTCTGGTATATCAATAATTCCCCTTTTGCTTTCTTATCTGTGATTACCCATTTTTCTATGCTGCTCCAAGACTCAGTCTTTTGTCTTTACCACATGTATTATTTCTGCAGCATATATTCAAAGTTTTAAAAGATATAAAGATTCCTTACCAAAAACTCTTTCTTCAAGACTTTTGGTGAGGGACAACAAATCCATAATATTTCTCCTAATTCCTGATGCAAAACAAGAACAGAGTTTGTGTCTGAGCTTTGGCTGTATTATGAAAGGCTTCAATAAAGATATCTAAATGCTGTATAGTGCTGAAATGGAGAACAGCATTTTTGTATAAATCAAAATTTTTCAGATTTGTTTTGCTAGTCCCCAGGCTCCCCCATCTCCCTCGTCATGACAATATTTTCTTCCTCTCTCCTGGAGGAAGCTGGGACCTTCACACAAGAAGAAAACAGGGAAATAAAATACAGACAGTGTTTTGTGAACCATCTTAAAAGCCATGTGTGATGGAAGGAGTATGTCAAATTATTGTTTGTCGTCTTCCTTTTTTTGCTGTAAAGGTTTTTTTACTGCTTGTCTAGTCTCATTTTCTTTGTGAGTTGTTCAAGACCATATGTTTCCCTGTACCAGAAATCAAAATGAATTTCTGCCATCATGCACTGCCTGTGCATTATTGTGCATATATTTCATAGAATTGCAGAACCAAAGATTAGTCTGCTTGAAGGAACCCAGAAGGATCACTAAGTTAATTGATTAATTGTGCACATGCCAAGCAGTACAAACAACACCACCAACCCAAACTGCTGGTGAGCAGTCCTGTGTGGATGGCATGGAACTGGAAAAAGCATCACACAAGGACAGAGTTATCTGGTAATCACAGAGAATTTGCAGAGAACCCGGGTAAACACGTGACATCTCCGAAGCTAACCTCAAATGCAACATAATGTATAGCTTTTCAGGGTCACAGAGTAAGTACTTAAATACTTTCAAAACTAACTGACAAAAGCAGCTCATGTTTACTTCTAAATTAAATGATTATGCAAGGAAATGTCCTGCCTGGAGTACTAATTGAGAAATAAGAATCAACTTTGAAATTAAATGCAGCCAGCTGCTGTGACCTAATAAAGAGATAAGTCTCCGAAAGATTTAATAGTCCAGCTCAGAAGAGGGTTTTTTGGCCTTTTTTACCTACTTCTTAAAAAGTAATTAATTTTAAAATTTTATTTTATTTTTAATTTACTTTGAAACTTCTGCAGCATTCTCCTGCAAAGATTTCCTTTATCTTATTAAAGTTTAGTTCTGTTCCTAACTGGCACTTTCTATGCAAAACATTGTTTCTCCAACATCAAATTATAGTTCTTCCTCCTGTTATTGCGATTTCACCCAACTTCCCCATAGGATCATTCTTTAGCCTGGAGTTTCTCCTCAGCTATATTTCTGTAAAGACCGTCATCTGTGTAGTCATTTCTTAAAGGTTCAGTAAAAGATATTCTGCCTGCCTTCATTTTCTCCTAGGTTTTCTTGCTCAAACAAGACAGAACACACCCATTTTTTCCCCTTTCAATCTAAGTAATGCTTCATAAAAAATAAATAGAATCCAAAGTTTCTTAAAATAAATATCTCATAGTAGGAAAATTTAGGAGTTGTTGACTCATTTCACAAGTGTTACCTGGCCTTCAAGAAGCAGAAATTTTGTCATCTGTTCTGCCGGGCCTTTGGCAAAGTTGCAAACTACTCCCCTGTAGATTATGAGTAGGCTAAGAAATACTAAGATCTAGTACGGTAGGTTCAAATTTGCAAAATCAGACTGAGGTTTAGAAGGTTTCTTGCAAAACATCTCAGGAAAATTAGAAAGGAGACAACCTAGTGAAGTTGGCAAAGTCTGTGCAAATCTTTGATTGTTGTCATAAGTGAATTGGCTGACTGACAGAGGACAAAAACCCAGCCACCTAGTAAATGAGCCATCTGTAAACATTATATGGGGAACAGCACAAAAATTCTGTGAGTAAATACCAGCTTTTGGACTTAGCTTCATAGATGCTAAAGAGCTTTCCTTCTCTGCACATGGTAGGCTGAAGAATATCACTTTGGCTTTTAGTCCTCACCTCTTACGTCTGACACATGAGAAATACAATTTTGCTTTCAAGAAGGGGGTTTGCTTCACATTTGTGCCTGCAGTCCTTGAGAAATTACCATAGCAGTGAGCTGTTCAGTGCAGTGCTTTGAAACAGGCTTTCCCCCTTTCATCTCATTATTTCTATAAAATGCACAGGATAAAAGCATAAACAAGAGAATACACTTGCTTGGTTTGTAGAGGCATCATGGGAGAAATATTGAGAGGAGGCTATTCCTTTTGCACACTAAATACCAGGATATCTTAAAAATTCTTGGTTCTCTTTTCTTTGAAGAAATAGATCTTAAGAGGAAGAAAGATAAACCAGAGTAGAGCTGGAAATGAAAATGTCGTTGGGAAAGAGAAAATACAGCGAGAATGGAGTCAAGAATTCTGTTTTTCTATGTCCTGTCTAACCATTAAAAAAAAAATCTAAGTTACAAAAGGTGAGTAAACAAAAGCAACAAATCCATTCATTTTGCCTAATTAGTTCACCCATCCCATTAATGCTGTTATATGCATTATTGCAGCTATTAATCTATTAAAGACAACATTCTTATTGTAAAGCCACGCTTGTTACAAGCCTTCAGGGAAAATGTCAAATGCTCTTATTTAAAAGGGTAATCAGGGAACTTACTGAGTTCAATTGGGGTGTATACATGAGGCAGAAAAAAATTAACTGTGGGCTTCATAAATTTGAAGACTTTATTGATATTCCTCCATTTTTCCTAAATGCTACAGCCTTTCTATCACTCCCAGTAATAGTGGGAAACAGCCAGCAAATATAAGATAGTTACCAAATCACAGTATTGGTGAGGTGTCAGATTTGAGGAGATGCCTGTTGGGGAACTGACCCCAGGCACTGTCACAAACACAGACTGATCTGGCTGCTTGTGCAGCGACAGAACGGTGCCTTACCCTTAGCTAACAGGGCTCCTCAACTCACCTGGCTCCCAGCCCTGTGATGCATCCTTCACACACGAAACCGTCTGCTATGGAGGCACGTAGGACTTGCATCTTTACAGCGTCTCTCCAAGCACAGAACACCTCTAACCACGAGAAAACTTCCTGGCGCCATCACTTCAGCATCTGTGTTGCAGGCCAGTGACAGTTCTTCTGTACAGCTTGCCCATGCATGGTTAGCTAGGAAATGCTGACCTTGGGAAGAGTGGGCAGAGTTTGTACAGAGTGCTGTTCTTGGTTAAGAGCAATAAGATCTTAGTGTTTCTGCAGATTGAGAATAAGGACTCGTTTCCTTGCAAAATGATTTAAAACGTGTTTGCCTCTGTGAATTGAATCAAGGAAATTGCGGAAAATCCCTCCTTTCCTCAGACACTTTTTACCCATATCCGTCATTGACTTAAGTTCATAAAAGGAGTCTCAAAGAGCCCCATGGGCAAAAGCAAAGACATTCCACTCGCTCAGGGCTGGAAAAGGAGTGAGATGAATAGCATAGACATCATGGTAGGAATGCCTAAGTCTAAATATTGCCCAGGAATATGAGTCCTCATCGTGTATATTTTACAGGTAAAAATAATAATTTTTATGTGGCATTTTACCTGCATGCTCAGAGGTTGAGGTTATTGGCCTGTGCAGCTATGTGAGCTTGGTGTCTGGTGTAACAGAGCCTGGCAAGAAGCACACCAAGGCTGCAAGCCACAGACCAGCCCCAAGCTGCAGCAATGCTCCCCCTGCACCATGGACACTGCCGTGCAGCTGGAGCAGGGCTCTGCTCCGTGTGCCACGCCAGCCACAGCTCCACGAGTGCTCCTTGAGACACGAGGTGGGGGAACATATGTCAGTCTGCAAAAGGCTGTTAGACAGTCTCAGCAGGACGTGAAACAGAGAGCGAGCAGTAGTAAGTCCTGCCACACATCAACAGATAGAATTCCAGGCTAGATCACAAAGAGCAAATAACAGATTTTGCTTCTTTTTCAACATTTCTATGCATGTTTCTCCAAGCATTCGTGCATCGCCCTGACATTAACTATCAAAGGCAAATACTCACTAAAGATGAGCATTTTATTTCTACTGTAAGCACCCTTTAGTTTGCATGAGCACATTTAATGAGCCATCAGAAAATCCACAGCATTCTTAGACTGCTTTTTACATAAGCTAAGAGGCCACATTATTTTATCACTAATCCCTACTCCATCTGTTGACACACTCAAACTGAGGAATGCATCAGAAATGAGGAAACATTCTTCCTTCCCTCTTGTTCTCTTCTAAAAACCTGATAGTGCCAACTTGACCCATCAGGAAATCAGGGGCTTCTAATTCTGTGAGCCGCCCCCGAGAGTCTGTGGGGATGGGTTTACTGGTGGAGCAAATCACCAGTCAGCATGAACAAAGGTGGCAGAATTATGCCATAAACAACTCATACAAGTGTCTTTTGGGGGGCATATGATGGCTTAGTACCATACTAATGGTGGTGGTTTGGAGCTGATGGTAAATTATACTTTTTCAGGGTGGAATCTATCCAGCTTAAGCTATCTATATGGTTACTTCTACAAAGCCTTTTACTACTTGCTATATGATTTTCATGGCATTTTGTTTTCAGAAATTGAAGAAGGAGGAATCTCTGGGGATGGTGAACAATGTCTGTGGCTGCTCCTGGGCTGCGTAACAACTATCGTGGCTTTGGCTGTAACTGAGGTATCTTCTCCAGTTTTCAGCAGAATGCTCCCTCTTTTCTGGAATGCAATGATACTAAGAGAGCACTTTATGAGCATCATATATCTCTAGGTGGTCCTTCACAGAATCATGCTCTGGGAAGTATTCTTTCAGTTAGGGTCACTGTGTTTGCCAGTTTTAGTATCAGTTGTGCCCACTAAGTACACAAATAGCTCTCGCACAATGTCTTATCCACCAGAAACACTCTCAGTGGAACAGTTTATCCTGACATGTTTTACTCGCAGGGAGTCAGAGTAAGCACAAGGCCATGCCATTGCTCTGTTTTATGCTTAGAGTGGTAGTTTTCATGTCGTGGTTAAAAAAACCCCAGCAGTCTGGGATCTGTGCTGGAGGCACTGCAAAATAGGCAACAGAGGCTGCAGTTCAGCACATCCATTAGATCATCATAAGGCAGCGCTTCTAGGAAGAAAAAAGTCCAAACGAAAGCAACCCAGCCACTTCTTTCTGTTCCCAAATTATTTTTGGCATTGTCCTGGCACAAATGTTTGTGTGGTTACTTGGAAAGCCAAAATGGGGAGCTGCCCTGACTGGTTTGCTCTAGGCAAGTTGCTTTTCAGCCAGATTGGCACTCTGGTCCATTTCGGTAAGCAGTTATAAAAAGGGACATGCTGACTTAAATTATTCATCAAACAATAGATTAAAAAACCCCAAAACAGTCTGGTGTCAGTAGATTTAAATCCACCAAGTAGAAGTTTGTGTACCCCAGCTCGCCGTATCTAGGACCTGTAAATGGAACGTATCGATGACCATGAAAATACAAAGCAGGACGTGCACTCATCTGCAGTTGCAGTCAGTGTTGTGATGGGGGACCTGCTCTGAGCAGGGAAGATGGGAACCAGTGGCAGTGACAGCCCAGAATGAGCCTGACACGCTAATTATCTCCCACAGACAGTCTGCTTAGAGAAGAAAAATTAGTCACTAACCAGGAGCCAAGGGTGCTGACAGCCCCGTCCATTGATTCTTGTTGTGATTTAACCTCAGCCAGCAACTCAGTCCCAGCCATCCACTCCCCCTCTCCCCCTTCATGGAATGGGGAGAGAATCAGAAGAGTAAAAGTGAGAAAAAACCCATGGGTTGAGATAAAGACATTTTAATAAAGAATGTAAGTAAAAGCTGCATGCACAAGCAAAGCAAGATGGAGAACTCATCCACTGCTTCCCATGGGCAGGCAGGTGTTCAGTGATCTCCAGAAAAGCTGTGCTTCATCACATGTAAGGGTAACTCGGGAAGAGAAATGCCACCACTCAGAACACCTGCCCCCTTCCTCCTATTTCCCCACTCCTTGTAGCTGAATGTGATGCCATATGGTTATGGGTTATCCCTCTGGTCAGTTGGGGTCCAAATCCTTGTGCACCCCCAGCACTTTCCCTGCTGGGTTGGGGTGAGAGGCAGAAAAGACCTCGGCTCTGTGTGAGCACTGCTCAGGAGTAAATAAACCACCCCTTGCTTATCAGTGCTGCTTTTAGTCCAAACTGAATACAAAGCCCAGTAACAGCTACTGTGAGGAAAATTAACTCTACACAGCCAAAACCAGCACACTCTGTAAGGCTCCCAAGTGACTCCCTGTGGAGGCAGTGCCCTGTCTGGGGAGTAACCACGTGACGCACCGGTTTGTCCAATGGGCCACCAGGGCATTCAGAAGGTTAATCTTATCATGGAGCCTTTTAGTGTTCCTGTGGGACATTTTTGCCCATGACTGCTGCCAGCACCCTTGGGTTGTGGCTAAAGAGAGTCATGCCCTTCAGGGATGTGTGCAGGTAGAGTCCAGTGAGCACCAGGACTGTGGGTTCAGCCCTCATCTCCTCAGTACTCAGGGATCAAGATTTTGGACCCATCCATTCTGGAGTCAGCCACAATTGCGTCCTGCTAACATCTTTCATAATAGTTATTTTTAACCTTTGCTCTCCTGGGATAGCCTTTTAATGAATAGAATACAGTTCAGATGAGATTGCCTGCTGCCAGGACTGTGGGTGGAAATATCAACCGTGCTCATCCACAGTTACTTCGTCTCCCTCTCTCTTCCCTGTTGATTAAATGTCAGCTCCTTTCTTTGTTCTCTTCCCAAGGAAGTTAATTCTCTCCTCCAGCTGCAGCCGATCTCTTTAGTAGCACAGAGCAATGCTGCCCAGTGGTTTCACAAACCCTTCCAGCACACTACTCCTTCCCCTGCTGCCTCCCCAGCCCTGCATGTGGCAGCTCACAGAAAAGACCAGACACTTCTCTTTTATGACATACCATGGATATATCACCACAGGACCCAGATGGCTAAACAGATGAGAAAAGTGCAGCAGTGACTGCCCAGAAAAATTTGATCTAATGCTGCTTGAAGAGCAGGGGCCAAAGTAAGCATTAAACGTGAAAGTACATATAAAAGCCTGCAGCCTCTTAAGAGTATAATTTATAAAACTTCCATTTTGATGAAAATTTCCCTTTCTATGACAATTTCCCTTTAATGAAAATTTCTCTTTTTACAGTGCACCTCTCCTATTGTGGCTTAAGTTTAGTGACATTTCCTAAAGCTAATTTTAGCAAACAATTTACAGTGAGAAATTTCATTTAATTTCATTTCTGTGCCGTGGGGAGCAGTCAGGCCAAGGTCCAAAGAGCACTTAGCAGCTTCCAGAGGCACGTGAGAGAAACTCACACACGTGACTGATCCCAAATATTCCGCTTACCTCACCAGGGTATACTAGAAACCAGCCTGAGGTATCAAAGCATTGCCTATGCAAGTGAAACATCGCATTTCTACTCTACCCAGAGGAACTGGGGTTTTTTTTTGCGCGAGTTAAGTACACAATGGTATTCTCAGGTGGGTATCTGGTTCTGGGACTAAGTTTTCATAATTTTTTGGGATTATTCATCATTCAAAGCACAATCTCTCGTCTCGTGTCACATTCTGAGAAGAGGATGTATGCTTCTCACATCATAGTACACTATGAAGAGCCCTGCTCAAGGATTTGGGAGGCCTGGCTTCTTAACTGTAACCACAATATCAGTAGGAATGTTTCCTATGAGAAGATATTTAGAGCAAGGAATATCTTCTAGCTCCCACTGGAGTCTGGTTATTTTGCAAAAAGTGTCCTGCATCTGGAAGGAGAAGAGCAGAGGTACAAGGAAGAGCCAAAATAACAGATAAGACACTCAGCTGAGAATGTAAACAGCTTACCTAGGTTTTACTTAAAGTCTCATATCTCAGCCGTCACCACCCATTTCACAAATCAATTAATTCAGTTTTCTCTGCAACCCAATCTCTGCCTGGGAACACAAAAAAAAACCCCAACCAACAAACCCTTATCGAAAAGTTGAAACGAGGAGAAGTTTTAATAACTGTAAGTGACACTGTATAATTGGAGCACTTTAGAAATACTAATGAAGGGTTTCAGTAGGCATAGCACCTGCAGAAGAATGATCGTGTCTCATTCTGGTAAAATCTCTACGGATTTTCTCAGGAGACCAACACAGCTGGCATTCTACTCCAATCATTTTATGCAAGATGGTTTCAGAAGGGAAATTAAAAATAGCCTCTTTAATTGAAACTATAGCGGTGGAGATGATTTTTTCCTAATTAGGCAAGCTGTTATTTGGTAAAGGTTTAATATTTGTATACTTTGTATACTTTAGATACAGAAATATGTGATACAGTAGATTATCTAATCATCCCTCTTGGTTTTCTCTTGTACATCATTTATACATTTATATATTTGAAATTTCTAGTACAATCAGAATAGAAGGAGTTTTTGTTATACTCCTGCAGTGCTTCATACAGCATATGCAATGGTTCACAACAGAATGGGTGAGTGTTGTACAAACCAAAGCCAGAGAAGGCAGCATACTGTGGCATATGACACATTCAGCACTGATACTCGGAAAGATTACAAGGTCCTACTCACTTCTTCAGTTGTGGGTTGCATCAGAAACTTGATTCCTTGCAATAATAAACACAGAAGTCATCAGGGAAAGAGCTGTATGTTGTTATTTTTATCAGCTCTGGTTTGTACACTGCTTAGGTCTTTCTCGCAAAATAAAAAAATAACTAGTTGTTGGAACAGCAAGAACGATTTGAGCTGCATTCAGGGAAAACCTTGCAGATAGTGATAGGAGGTCAATGCAATATACATATGTTGGGAAAATGTATAGTAGTAGGGATCCACTTACATGAAGATAGCTCCTCACAGGACTTATGCTGCAGAAATCAAGATAAATCAGTGTTTAAACACCCTTTGTTTGTACTGTACTTTTTAAATATTAGTCAGTAATGTGTCCTTTACTAACCATTGCAGCCATTCTCACGTACTGGAGGGAAATTATTTTGTAGCATTGTGAAAGGTTAAAATGAAAACCAAAGAGACTTGCATGGCACAGTCCAACAGTTCCAATGAATTTCATAGAAAGAGGCATGCACTATGGCAGGAAAACATATAGAAATTAGTAGGATCAAAGTCAAAGGACCATATTAAATGCAAAGATATTTAACTTTCATATTGTCCTATGGAAAATTTAGGAGACTGAAGTCAGATAAGGTGAGTGTCTTCTTTCCATGAATATTTGAAAGGTGAATGTCCTTGGGATAAATCCTTTCTTACCTGCTTTCTTTCCACCTACTGTTGTCTATGCCTTCAGTCTGTCAACAGGTATTAACTGACAGGCAAAGACGAAATGTTATAGCCTTTTCTCTCTACAACACCCATTTTTACAGCTTGGTGTGTTACATAGAGTCCAGGTAATACAATATAAGCATGGAGAACACCTTTCCTTTTTCCAAGTCACCACTGAGGCTGGCCATGGTCCTTTTCAGAACTGGACCAAGTTTCTGCAGGCACCATTTAAGTCTTCACTGTCCAGCAGACCTTATTATAAAGCAGCATTGCTTGTTCTGCCAGTGGCACAATCTCAAGAAACCTTTCCAGGAACGACATCATCTGCAAGACAGAAAGTAAAACCTGCTCAAGCTCAAGCCATGGATTCGGTTAATGGCGTGCATTATTGAAGAAGTGATAATGAAAAACTATAGGTTAGGGACTGATTATTTTCTAGTACTGCTAATTAGGGATCTTAGTAAACAAATGTCATCAAGCTTCCTGCTAAACATATTTCTTTGAAAATTATTTTTTAAATACAAGAGAAGAGATAAGATTGTTTTTGTCCAAATATGAAGCTGCGAAAAATCAGGCTGTACAAGTTTGCTTTCTATTTAATTATAACATATTTTTAATGAAAATAAATATTCTAATCTCCTTTGATTTTATTGAATCATGTTTTTATCCATTGAAAGTTGGTGAGAAACACAACATCACAGTGGAACAGTGCAGTGCATTGTAAATTCTCAAATCTATTAGTGTTAAAGTCTTGTTTGCTTCAAATTTTTATATATATAATTCAATCTTTCTGAAAAACAACCATCTCAGTCAAAAACCAGTGCTTTCCACATATAACATTTTTGTGTTTACATTGTCTATTAATTTTAACAGTCTGAAACAAGTGTCTTCCATATATAATAAAGTATTATTTTTGTATTATAGTGTCTATTAATATTTATTTTTAGAGACAATTTAAATTTTTTGCATTGACTAATATTTGCTGTGTATATAAAATTCAGTGCAGTAAACCAGAGTATATTATAAGTAAATTATGTATTCATATGTCAGAAGTAGTCTCTGTCTTTTCTGAATAAAACTCAAAAGGCATATTCACTGCATAGCTGATATTAATCTTGCGATTTCCCATAAGATTTTAGTACAAGTGTGTCTTAGCTCAGTTAATAATTCACGTTCCCTTGGGTTTCTAGGATGAGTTGTTTTGTAATTGAAAAAATGCAGATGAGCTTAACAACAAACAGCAAGTACAGGTGCTGTCATTTTCATAATTCTTTAGGAAAGAGACTATCACATTAAACAAAGAGCAAGGGCTTCAGTTATATCCAAGCAGCTAATCTCCATAATCCATCCGTTCAATTTGTCTCCCACTCTATAAATTAAAACAGTCCATAACTGGGCACAAGCCTTTGAGCGCTACAAGGTAGATGAAACAATATATCAATTTAAAGATGTCATTCACAAATCTTGTTTTCTCAAGTTTTTAATTTAATGTCACGCAGAAAATGACAGAAATTAAATAAATTTTCAAGAATCAACTGTTTAGAGATTAGTTCAGTTAGTGGTATGCTTGCTAAAAGGTGGATGCTGTCACTCTCAAAGTATGCAGTGAAGGACAGAGTTACCCGCACTTAAATAGCCAGGAATTTCAGTTTAATACAATACTGTTCACTGATGCCGTAACCAACAAGATACTCAAACAAATTTCAGAGAGGTAGTTGGATGAATTTATATACCATGTTAATAGCAATGAAAGTAATAATAACAAAGAGCCTATGTAAAAGGCGTAAACAGAGAAAGAATGAAAACTGCAAGCCACCAACTGGTTACTTGATTTATGATTTAACCCAAAGGTTTTCAGTGACACTACCTGCCTTTCCCTAGTTATTTTTCTGAAGACCTGTTGGGCCGCAGCGCACCACAGCCAGATATTTCATATCAGATTGTGGAGCTGCTGTTTACAAGCAGATCTGTAATTACCAGCATCTTTCTGATTTCATGGAGAAAGAGTGACAAGTCTTACAAAGTGATATAAATCCTATGGAAGATAGTATTTATAGCCCCACATAATTTTAAGACATGATTCTGGATTATTTCCATAGTTGAGACACTTATCAATTTTGCAGTCCTATTCTCTTTAAATACAAGAGGAGAAATATGTTGAAATAGGTTTCTCAGAAAAAAAAAAATAGTGAAGAAATAGTGAGGGAAAGTCAGTAAGCAATCTGAGGCCATACCTATACTAGAAAGTTTTAATAGCAGTGTTATTTCTGACATCTATTTTCTGAGTATATCTATTTAATACATAGAAATCACATAAGCTTAGAAGATCTAGTTTACTGTGTGATAGAGAGTCATCCCTTGTTCCTCATTGGGCACCATGTCTGGAAAAATCCCGGCATATCAACATTACTTGGAGGGAACTGTGAGATTTTGTGTTCCAGTTCCCAGCACATCATGATGTCCACTCTTCCTTTTTGGTATGTTTTAGAAAGTCCTGCTGTGTTACACCAAATCATTTTTTCAGTGTCAGTCTGTCACATCGTTGCTGTGTTCATGGGTGAGTCAACGCTCAAATCTACGGTCCTGAAACTGTCAAGCTGTGAAACTTTAACTATCACTTTAGAAGCTGTCTGTCATGTTACATCCTACTGATCAGTCAAGATACTAAATTTTCAGATTACTTAAATCCTGTAACTACATGGCAATCATGCTACAGACTTTTAGTACTGAGATGGCAAAATAAATATTTTGTAAAAGATTCAACCACAGTGGAAGCATAAAAATGCACATTGCTGTCAGGGAGTAGGCGAGCAGGTTAGAATTGGTTATTCCTTGAAAACTGGTGAAAAGTTGAAAGACAATTGGTATCATTCTTGCAGAAATTCTGCTTTTAGACAGAAAAAAATGCAAAATTAATGGGGTCATGTAAAGATGGAAAATTCTAAAACCTGATACCTGGGGCTTTCACTTGGTGGAGTAAAAAGGTAGAGACTGTCCCTACTTCCTGCTGCTGATATTGTTTTTGCTCTATTTAAGTGTTCATTGCAGAGCATGGAGACAGACATTATCCCAAAGGTAGAATGTCAGACTCTCCCTGTGAGAGTCTTAACCTTCAACTTTGAGTTGCATGTGTTCATGCACCCTATCTTTCTGGTATCATAGATCCTGTGTTCTTGCCTGAACTGGCATACAAAGGGAATGCAGAGCTGCTTTTTAGTGGATACAGAAGTGAAACTCTACTTGCCAAGAGAAAACTGATGTGAGATAGATTTACCTCCAGATATGGATAGACCCAGAACACTAGGCTTTTCATGTTGTTTGGAATTTAAGCACTAAAACCTGAGTAAATCCTGGATTTGCTGTGTATGTTCCTTTTGACTCTAAACAACTAGCTATAGAAATCAATGACAGAAATTAAAACTCAACTGAGATCTATTTTCTCTCAATGAAGTTTTTAATTTCTAGAGCCAGCTTCTTGTTTAGAACTCAGAATCTTCCAAGTTAACTCAAGTATCGTATTATGACCTGCACATAGCTGAGTTTGTTTAGCATCAAGGCAATATTTTCTTTCACAGTTTTTCTTCTCTTTTATATCAATTTTGCAAGTTTATTTTTTGCAGTGTAGCCCATCTTCAGCCAAAACCTCTTGCTAGTGCACCTAATACATTCCCTTCTTATACAGTTGAGAACCTGCATAAGAGATACCACTTTATTTGAAGTTAGAGGAGAAAGCCACAACCATTATCTGCTGAGGCCAAGAAGAACCAGGATTGGAATGATCAAATGTAATAACTAAACAGAAGCCTTAGGACTATCCTGAGAATAATTCATACTCTGTCCTAAAGACAGACTACCGGCGTTTGACAAGTGACTGCAAACTGTGGAAAAGAGAGTGAGTTTCTACCTTTAACTTTCTCAGTATCACATATGCAGATTAGGTTCTTCCACTAATTTATTTTTTTTTCTCTCTGTAGTTGCCATAGCTTTGCAGTGAAAAAAGTGAATCAACATATAGTGTGGAAACATCGGAATGCAATTTTCACCAAATAAAAATGGGTTCTAAAAATTTGTTCTCAAAATTATTATTTTAATGAAACTGCAATTGAATTGTTTGTTAGCTAATTCAAGTAAAGGGAATGAAACAGGGAAAAAGTACTTTGAGCAGCTATTCCAGGTTTCATGACACACCCTTTCTAAAATATGCTTATGATAATCATATACATATTTTTAAAAAGCCCCCAAAAAAACTGATTCCAGACTTTTCATTAGAGCTTACATTTTTGGCAGATACAAGGAAAAGGTCATGTTTCAATCTCTGTTGAAGAGAGGCTTTCTTGTGCATCCTTTATTCTAGTGAAACTCCTACAGAGATGAGGGAGACATATAGACGTGATTTGGCTACACCACTGTTCAGCTCAGTAACTGGAAAATAAAATAAATATTCAGCAGCATTTTCCCTAGAGTTCAGGTGCTGGAGTACAAGCAACACTTATCCAGGGGGTCTCGATGGAAGTCACTGGGTACATCCTGTCTTGTACTCAAGTGCAGCAAAGCAAACCACTACAGGAGAAAATGTGACAGTTCTGTCACAGCTGAACAAAGCAAAGGAAAATGTAGAATAGAGGGAGATGATCACATTTTACTAATTTCTGTAATTCCTGTGTCACCATGGCAGCATGAACAATAGGCAGGTGCTCTCAATTAACATAATACTGCTGCCTGAGACAGAGGTGCATCTAAAATACTGAAGATGAGTACTTGCAAGCATTCCTATACTTGAAACAGTTCAGAATAAACTTGAAGAGGAGTTTAGATTGTTTCGTTCACCAGCAATGCTTTGAACTGGATCCTGAAAGTAGCTCCGTAGACTAAGACTTTTACTAGGATGCTGCAGAGATGTATCTCAAATATTGTGACATGGTGCAGGTTTCTGCTTTGTACAGTCATGAATGATTCTGATAAAACTGATAGTAAACTGTATTTGTCACAGGAACTTTGTTTTCTCCTTCAATGCTAAGGAAAAATTTTCAAGTTAGCAGACTGGGAAGGGATATCTCAGTGTCTTTAACGCAATACAATATTGTGCAGAGAGACCCAAGCTGAATCAGCTACTTCCTCATAGAGGCCTAGAAATAAAGGGAGCAAATGTGTGTGTTTCAAACACTGATAGCTGGGTAGCTGTGGAGCCAACCAAGGATTGCTGGTAACAACACACCGTGAGAAAGAACAGGATGTGGCTGAAGAAGGGCGCCATACAGAGGGAGGGCAGCACTTTTCTGGGACAAACATCCTTGTTCTGGCCTCTGGAGATAAGCACAGCACAGTACAGTGCAAGCGCAGAAATGAAGTCAAGAAGTGGCTACAGGGGGATCAAGATCATCAATGATCCCAAAACTCCTCTGATCCATTTCCAGAAACGTCTAGAACAAACTGCGCATGATAACAAACTTGCATAGAAAGCAAGACAATTATCTCCAGGATGGGGAAGCTTATAAATAAAAATGTAGCCCCACAAAGCCTAAGGTTGTTTACAGGACCCTGAACACTCCAGCACCTGGATTGACACTGGATCCAGGACTGATGTATGCTCTTTCTTTCTTCTTTTCCTCCTTTCCTCCTTCATTTCCTTCTTTCTTTCTTTCCTTCTTTCTTTCTTTCCTTCTTTCTTTCTTTCTTTCTTTCTTTCTTTCTTTCTTTCTTTCTTTCTTTCTTTCTTTCTTTCTTTCTTTCTTTCTTTCTTTCTTTCTTTCTTTCTTTCTTTCTTTCTTTCTTTCTTTCTTTCTTTTCTCTCTCCTTCTTCTCTTTCGTGCCTCCCCTCATTCAAAATCCACTCCTGTGTGTTTATACTAGAAGATAAGGGACTAACTTATACCAATTTCCATGCCAAGTGTTTACTTCACTAATAAAACTTTCTAAGTTTTTGTGGACCCTCTGACTGTTGTCATTCCTTTTCAACCCTGGGCATCTACGAATCTTGGGTGCTCCCTTCCCCTTAGGGGTGGGATGCCACACCTGTTTACCAGTTGCTATGTTAACATAGCCTTTCACTTACATTAGTTATCCATTCTGATGAACTACAAGGAGTGGGAAAACCTTTGAAGATTACGGGGCAAAAGGGAAAAGTAAAAAGCCAGGAAAGACAGAGCAGCACAATGAGATGGTTTCCATGAAGATTTCTTATGAAGTATTTGACCACTAAAGATAAATATGGAGTAATTTCAGTAACACGTGTACCAGTTAGAGTGCAGCAGCATGTAATGAATTAGGAAATTAGGCTGTTCTCTTTTCCTTGAAAGCATGGAAATTGCCTTGTGACATTGTTGTATATAATAGTTTATAATTCAGTATAGATATACATGGCCCATCTTATTTTAAGTGTTAAGTGAATTTTCACTATTGCTGAGTGACCTTTGGGAATGGAGGTTGATACCACATGGATACTAGAGTTTGTTATGATCATTTTTATTATACTGGAAACCAAGTGAATCCAAATGTTAAGTATGACTTAACTGTGATACCGGAGAACATTGTTTTTATAAGTATGCCTGCTGCATGCTGTTAAGTAAAGATATAATCAGATTTCCACTCACTGTGAGCAGGGTTTCTTTCATTAGTTGTAGATGTTATTAAAGAGTTAATAGGTGATAATTGTCACCTATATTAATTTAGAGTTTTCATAATCAAGATTACATTCCCCTTATAGTCAATGGAGAGAAACAACTAACCTTTGATCATATGAAGAGTTGAGGTGACTGGGATGGAAGGAGATACCCGTGTTGTAGACCAGGATTAAACAAATCCACAGGTTCAGCAGCTGAATCTTCCCTGATCTACCTATTCCTGCCTATTCTCTATTTTTCATTGTGTAACAACCTTTCCCACTATTTGCAACAGTTACAGCTATAGTTTATTTGCTTTATTCTGCAAGATAATCTTCGTCTTTACACCTTCACTGCTGTAGAAAGCAAAGGTAATGGGATGAAAAAAAGAAAAGGGATCTTGTTTTTATTAGACAGCACTACCACTCGTCTTTTTAAAGCTCTTGCTTTTTGTTCATGGTTATCCACTCATGTGAATCATGAAACACTATATCAACCTAACACAAATCCTCAGCCTCCTATTTTCACCTGAGTCATGTGAACACATACCCGGAGTAAAAAAGAAAGAGCTCTCTTTCAACCTGTCAGCTGCCCGTGTGCAGAAACAAATGGGATCACATTTGCAGCACTCCTGCCAATCCTTTCTCCCTCTGCAGCAAATTATACACATATTCATAAACGCTGCAGAGGATTTATCCGCTCATACTGTGAGTTTTCCTGGAATGCAGAAGTAAGCTATAAAGTTTTTACTTAAGAGAAAAACACTCCTTTTTTTTCCCCTTGTTTTCCTCATTTCTGCTGCTCGGTGTGCCACATTGCATCAGATATAAAGACAATTTCAACAATCCATGCTTAACAATAAAGCTGTCCAATGTGTTTCAAGACCTAATTTGAAATTACTTCACAGACAAGCTGTGCGGAAAACTGAGGCTGTGTTTGTTATGGCAGATGTGTGTATCACTGCTACCAGTGCAATGCATTGGTGATAAACCAGGGCATCTCTACCCTACAAAGTCCCAGAGGGAGACATTTAGTGTTCCTGGCATGGGTAGCTGAATGACTTTGCAAGATTTATTTACCAATAACTTAAATTACAAAGACTTTGTTTTTCTCTTAAGTGATATCTGCTTTCTGGTTTGATTTTTCAAATACTCTGCTATTACCCCAGTCTTTTCACCAAACTGCTTAAATATATTGACTGAAGTTACAATTCTCAGAAAAGACTATGAAAAAAATTAATTTGATTTTACGTAATTCAAATTCAACCCACATAAGCCTGAACATTTACAACGGTTCAAATTAGAGTCATTGAAGTTTTAATTCTTTCATCTTCACTTTCTGTCACAACAAATTAAGTTAGATTTGCTGTTTTGAGGTTTTTATGTCTGTCTGTGTTCTTGCTACTTAAATTAAAGACCTTTCTAATCCGTGGCATGATGTCTAACAACCTCGGAAATAAGTTATGACATCAATAGGATTATGCTTTTATGAAAATGATGGCAACCCACAATCAGTAAAGCATTCCATAATGTTAGCAGCTAAAGGGAAGAAATGTGAGAAATATTTGAGAACTTAAACACAAATCAGAGCAGAGCAATAGGAATATATATATTTTTTTTCACTTGGTGTTTTGGAGGCTACAATTATAATTAAAACCTAATAAATTATTAATGGTTACTATACTCAACCAATTAAACCTTTTTTTTTTTTTGTAGAATAACTGCAAAAAGATAGATATTGCATCAGAAATACTAATTCTTCAATCTACAGTGCCTGCATGGTTTGTTCTGACCTTGACTTTTGTATTCCTTAGGTGTACTGGGTCAGGGAAGGTATATGTTATGGTTCCTATTCATTATCTGGTTAAGTAGCTTCCCAAAACTTCTTAAGAACACGTCTGAATTTGTGTTTTCAGTGATTTCTTCCAAAATATGAAAAAAATACTTTTGCAATGCTTTCATCATTATTGAAAAAAAAAAAGCTTGAATAATTAACTGTGCCCTTTTAAAATATATTTCCCTCTTCTTTTATTCACATTCAGCTTTCTAACATCCTTAGCACAGAACAAGCTGTCTGGACTTTATCTGGCAGTTTTGTGATATGTACAACACCACTACATTTCATCAGCAAGCACAATGACAGATAAGGTGTCCTCTGCTTGTAGTTACGTGTCAGTGCTCAAATGATGGGTAATTACCAGTGACAGACCCAGCATCGCAATGGGAGGAATCAAGGGTCGGGAGAAGAGATGGAAGTGGCAGTGCAGAGCACTCAAGGCACTGGGCGTAGAGATCAGCAGCAACAAAAATCTGTATATCAACCACATTTTTGTTTTTTTTCCTGAAAGATCCAGTATCATAAGCTAGAAGCTGCTCATTCTGCTCATATCTGTGGTTTGTGGTTCAGAAATTTTTGACAAGGGGAAATCATCACTTAATTCTTGCCTGTGTAACTAGCAGCAATTAGCTGCAGCTGAGTGAGAGACCATGGGCAGAGGCAGTTGGGAAACTTGTCAAGGAGATTTTTCCATTGATAGCAGAAGAGAGACTAACACTTTCCAATTCTAGGAATATAATAACTTCAGGAATATAACTTACTCATAAGTTATAAGAACAGAGTATATAACTATGAGTATATATACTCATAAGTCTTAAGAACAGAGAACCTTTTTGGTATTAAAAGAGTGTTAGCAGACATAACTTATGTATTGTTCCCCGTGAGGTAACCCTGCCTGACCAACATGTAGGCAGAACTCCAAAGGCATTCCTGACCGTCTAGTGTAATGGAACTCTGAGTGAAAATGTGTTCTGGGATTTGTTGACTTGGAACTGAAGAAACAACCTGTTCAGAAAAAAACCTGAAAACTGAGAACTGACAGCACAGCTCTGGTTTTACTGACAGTTCCTAAATAAATATGAACATCTTCCTTACGTGGGCTACTTGATTCTGCACACAGAGACTAAAGATACTGTTTGGAAGAAAGACACTGGAAAGGTTGTCTTTTGTCCCCCAGACCTGTATCATGGCTGTGTACTTGCTGGGCACAGAGATTGCTTCTGGCAAGCAGAGTTTGCTAGTCATTTACCCACAATACTGAGTAGAAGGCAACTGTTAATAAAATTCTACCACTCCTCTTCTTTAGTGCTCTAATTGGTGAAGTCTGACTAAGCAGGTGCAAGTAGGAACTTCTGCCTCAATGTCAAACAATGGGGGTGCTTCCTATGTTTGCATGCTCCTTGCATTCCCAAGAAGATCCACCTCCCCAGGAAATCCACGTGCACATATGCTGTGTGGATGATTGCTTAAAGTTGTCGTGGTTTACATCTACTATAACAGAAAGACTTAGCTAGCAGAACTTCTCAAAAATAACAAATATTGGTACATCCCAAAATATAAAGTATAAATGGAGCGGGTGAACAACACAACCCCCCAAAAATCCATTCCTAAAGGTAAGTGTGAAGACTTTTACTGGAAAGCTCCACAAATTTCGAGAACTGCCTCATCAATAAAGCTCTCCCTGCAGACAAGTGCTATGATTTTCCAGCTGGACATCGTGAGGCAGAAGCAATTTTTCGAGGATGGTAACTTTCTCTGTGAATGCTGCACTTTTTCCCATGGGAATCTCTCTGTTTCTTACACCCTTGGTCTGTCACTGTCACTTCATGATCTTAGAGAAGCAAACTGCCCTTATGTTCTGTGGGGGGAGGAATGCAAACCAAACGACCCAAAGCTTGCTGGAACAGATCCTTCCTTGCTTCCCTGCTGAGTGTCTGCTGTGGGACACAGCCAGAACACCCACAGCTCATGGGCTGCCTTCAGGCTGGGGTACCCCAGGACAGTGGTACTCCTAGCTCAACAGCTGCCCCCAAAACAGCCACCAGAGACTTTCCATGGGGTCAGGTGAGTGCCAGTGGTGATTGCTGCTGGTGCTGCTGCTTGGCACGCAGGCACATACTTCTTTAAAGTTAGGGAATGGAAAGGAGAAAAGAAGATTTGGAAGCATTGTCCAGCAGTATGGAAAATAATATGAAAGCCAAACAACAGTTTTGTGTATAGGAGTGCTAAAAAAGAACTATCCTTCAGTTTTATGGCCTTAACACATAACTCAGAATTTGGGAGATAAACATCCTTACTACACACCAAGGGGCAGAGACAGCATTTTTAAAGAGAAAATGGTAAGATCCTTGGGTAAAATATAAAATGCTATTCAAATTAAAATATCTGTTAATTAGCCCTATTTCAAAGGCAAAATATTTCAGGTAGCTTCTTCTAGAAACTCTCAAAAATAAGTGGGGATTGTTTCAGGTATTTGACTGTTCATAACACAGATTTAAAGGGATATTCTTTACATTATTTCCCTTATGCTTGTGCTGAATAGCTTTTTTGCCCTTAGTTTTACAGGCTTATATTAATATCTTCTTGCCTTTAACTGATTTCATTTTCAGAATTTAATTTGCCCGAGAGGATTTATAGTGTGATTCTCGTACATGTATTGTATCTTATCTATCATAGTCAGTATTGGGTTTAATGCTGTGAATTACCATTGTCACTTGATATATAAAGGTGTAAGGCAGAACTATGTTTTAATTTACTTTTAAAATGTTGTTTCCTTATTGTTGTAATTGCATAACTTCTTGATTCCTTTACATCATTAAATTTCCTTCTGCTTATTGCTCATCTATGCTAAACAAAATTCACTTCATTCACAAACAGAGCAATGTTTAGTTGTTGTTTTGCTTTTATTAATTTGTTCATGACCCCTAGGGATGCCTGTTTCACTCTCATCTCTGAGAAGGGAATTTAACTATGTCGTGTTTTCCTAAAGGCCATAATTATTTAATTAAAGCTTGGAAGATAAACCCAAAAACTTACAAACTCTATGCATAAGTTGGTTTCTCATTGCTGAAAAAATATGATGTTTAGAAAACACTTTTCTGAAAGACAAAACCTTGGAGCAGAATAAAGAGGAAATGTCACGTTAATTTTGTTGTATTAGGAAAATGCAGATTGAAGGTAACAGGAAAGCCTCACATGTGGACATGTGTAAGGGTGTGAGAAGCTAAGCTTTTGGGCCACCAGTTCTGAAGAAAACAGCTGACTACATTTTGGACCAAGATTCAGGTCTAACACCTTCTAAAATAAGAGGATTTTCTCCCAGGCTTGAAGATAAAATATTCTGTCCTGAAAACCTTCATTTTCTTCCAGCATAACATTTCAATTTGATTCTCTTTTGTTTGGCACATCATCTTATTTTGATTAGTTTTCATCCAATTTCCCTATGATTACAACATCCTCCGTGAGTTTCCTCACTTGTAGTTTTCAAAAAGTGAAAGAGATTAAATAGAAATTCATATCCCACTGAAGAATTTTCACTTGAAGTCAGAAGAAACATGTATCCTTCCAACGTATATATAAATCCAAGAACTACAAAAATGTTGAGTTCCAGAGTGCACATAATACTAAAATGCTAATTGACAGAATCCATTTTCAGAGTAGAAACACATTTAATCCTAAAAGATATCATGACACATTAATGATTTGCTTACAGATTCCTGGTAGTCTTAATAGTCTTCGTGTAGGCTTTTGAGTAGACATTAATTTTCAGTGGTCCCTCTATGATTTTGACAGTGTTTTAACTATTGTGATTGAGAAACAGTTTTATCCATGGATACTGTCTGTCCTGGAAGACATTTCTTCTGAAAGGCTCCACACACTAATTATGCCATTAAAATACTAAGAAATAAGAGCTTACAGCTGAGTTTGACTTGAAGTGCTCAGGAGTATTACAGCCCCTACAAATTCTAAATAGTTATGTTAAGCCTAATTCTATAATGGCCATTTCTAGAAAATTTAACAAATCTGTGTGGTTTTATATATGTCTTTTGTTCTATATTTTCCTTACAAAAAAAAAAATCATGTTGATGTTTTCTGAATATGATTACTGGCTGGAATATCAGTATTTCCCTGTTTCTCTATGCAAAGAATTACAGATTTCACTTTTTCCAAGCAGAAGGGTCTTGAAGTAAAATTTCTGCTGTAAGGGAGCAAAAATAAAATAATTTAATTATGTCCCTCACTCTCTCTTGAGACAAATTTCTCTTAGAGTTTGGCCTTAAGGAGCATGAATTAAGTGGTTTCTTGTTGGGGATTTTTGAAGTTTTTTATTTGGTGGTTTGTTTTGTTTTTTTTCCTAATTTACCATCACTTCAAGCATTATGACCTACACAATTTTTATTTTTTTTTTACATTTTGGAAACAACAGGAGATACAGGAGAGCAGAAGAAGTCGCAGTAATCAGAGGAATATGGAAAAACATTCAATATATTAGGCACTACCTGAAATAAAATAACTTCCTTTTTTCCCTTTTTTTTTTTAAGAAAGGCTCAACAGAAATCATATGTTTGTGAGCAGCAGTATTGAGTGCAACAGGAATTGCACTTGTTTAAGGATGAATTGGCATGGCAGGATGGGTCAGTGAGGGGAGAGCAGTGGATGTTGTCTACCTCAACTTCAGCAAGGCTTTTGACACTGTCATCCTCATAGGCAAGCTCAGGAAACGTGTGTTAGATGAATGGACAGTGAGGTGGATTGACAGCTGGCTGAATGGAAGAGCTCAGAGGGCTGTGGTCAGCAGAGCAGAATCCAGTTGCAGGCCTGTAGTCAGTGGCATTCCCCAAGGATCAGTTCTGGGTCCAGTCTTGCTCAACTTGTTTATGAACAACCTGGACGAAGGGGTAGAATGCACCCTGAGCAGGTTTGCTGATGATTCAAACTGTTGGGAGTGGCTGATCCACCTGAAGGCTCCACTGCCGTTCTGTGGGACTTTGATAGGCTGGAGAGTTGGGTGGAGAGAAACCTAATGAGATTCAACAAGGGCAAGTGCAGGGCCCTGCACCTGGGGAGTTATAACCCCAAGGGTCAGCACAGACTGGGGCCTGACCTGCTGACCTCAGCTCTGCAGAGAAGGGCCTCGGAGTCTTGGTGGATGATAAGCTGACCATGAGCTGTCAGTGTCCTTGTGGACAGGAAGGCCAATGATACCTTGGGGTGCATTGGAAGAGCGTACCCAGCAGGTTGAGTAAGGTGATCCTGCCCCTCTTCTTGGCCCTAGTGAAGTCACATCTGGTGTCCCGTGTCCAGGTCTGGGCTCTTCAGTACAAGCAGACAAGGAGCTGATGGAGAGGTTCCAGCAGAGGCCACAACATTGATTAGGAGTCTGGAACATCTGTCTTATGAGAGGTTGTGGGAGCTGGGCCTGTTCAATCTGGAGAAAAAACTGAGAAGGGATGTCATTGATGCATGTAAACGTTTCAGAGGTGGGTGCCAAGGGGATGGTGCCAGACTATTTTCAGTGGTGCCCAGTGACAGGACGAGGAGCAACGGCCATAACCTAAAACACAAGAAGTTTCACTTCAACGTGAGGAAGAATGTTTTTACACTGAGGGTGGCACAGCACTGAGGCTGTCCAGGGAGGCTGTGGATTCTCCCTTTCTGGAGACATTCAAACCCCACTTGGACATGTTCCTGTGTCACCCACTATAGCTGACCCTGCCTTAGCAGGGGGTTGGACCAGATGATCTCCAGGAGTCCGTTCCAACCCTAACAGCTCTGTAATTCTGTGAATTCACTATGATATACAGTAGTGTGGTACTGCATGTCTAGTGTGGTACTGCACGTCCAATGTGGTACATGCAAAAAAAATTTCCCTTTATCCCAATATGTTGCCTTTGAGACTTGATAAAAGAGAACCTCTCATTTTTCTGGTATGAACTGTCCATGTACAAGCACTGATTTCAGTGGACATTCATTTTATGCTATTATTGAGGAACAGCTTTTCAGTCTTTCTATTCTTCACAAATCCTTTGTCTGATCTGTATAACAAATGTTTTCATATGATCAGGATCTAAATGCTTCCACATTTTCAGTGTTAGCTCTTCTCCAAGCTGTTTTCTTTATTGGATTCATTTTCCCACATAATTCTCTCTAAACTGCAATTTATTTAAATCATGGACTGACTGGACAGCTAGGGGTAGCGATTCAGACAGTTTGAGATTTTTCTGTGCAGTATTCATTTCAGTATTTGCCAAAATCCCTTTTTCTGAGTATATATTTAAAACCCTTTCATTTACTGATTTACTTTTGGCTTCCTATAAGGATTCATACTGATCTAGCTGCCGTAATCAATAATTCATTATGCCCTGGAGAAGATTTTTTTTTTCCCTTTGGCTTCAGTATGTTGCAATTACAAAAACAAAATGAAACAAGTAAAGGGCAAATTTATGGACCCAGATGTATTAATTGAAATTAAATTGTATTTTATTTAAACTGTTCCTATTTGAAGTTTAATGTTCCTGTAGAATTTAAAATGGCCATACCTTTTAAATATATACTACTATCATCCCTTTTGAGGCAGACTTGGCACACAGCAGAATTGCAATTTGGCTACTATAGTTTGAGGAGCACATGTGCAGTTTAGGGATTCTGTTTGATATGAGGGACTTTGTGGTGTCCACATGACTGAAAATTTTATTTGGAAGAAAATATAGGTTTGTTCATTTCACCCATTTTATGGCCCTACTCCAGTAAAAGACTGCAGAACACTGCAATTTCTATGAACTATCAAACTGCAGGAAAAGTAATGATTCTCTGCCCATGTGGCATCATGCTTAGGTAAGGATCTCTCAAGCCTGATTTTTAGGGCTTGAGCAGTCACACAGGCGATTACTCAGTAAGTCCAACCATGTGTCTCATCTGACAAAGGTTATGTATGTCAGGACATCTGAGGGGAGCAAGAAGAAACAGAACAAAAGGAAAACAGGTGTGCAGAAAACAGAGTCCATGATTTGGAGAAGCAAAACAATGAAAAAGGGGATTAACAGGCTTTTTGCAATTATGTGGTTCAGAGAGCAGACAATAGTTAAGAGTAGTGATAATGTAAGTTTTCATGTGCAGCCTGACATAGATATGCAAACACACATTGCCAAAGAGCAGTGGGCCATGGAGGTCTAGGGAGCCTTGTGGGTGGGGAGGAGGCAGAGACGAAGGATGAAAGCCTTGCCTAAGGACTTAAACCACTTGTTAATGGACTTTCTGTTGTGCAATAGGACAGAGATCGCGCCTCCACTCAGCTCACGCTACCGCTACTGCAGGATCATGCCGGATCAGACTGGATTTCTTCTACAGATTTTGTAAGAGAGAATCATGCTTTAAAGTTCCTCCTTGGCAGGCACAGCATCAATCATCCAGCAGGTTGTTTGTCTTCTCTTTGCTGCTGAGACATTGAAAGGGATTCATCAAGTATTAATAAGGCCTCTAGGCTGCTTGCCGTGAGCTATAAAACTGCAGCCAGTAATTCCATGTTCTGAAAAGAATATATCTCTCTGTTTCAATATATGTTAAAGGTGCTTTTTGAAATAATTAAAAATCAGAAATACAGGATTTGGACAAAACCTTACAAACAGGAGCCCAGTAGCTCTTCATGTTATTCTTCAATTACTTTGTTGAAATATTTTTATCTCTACTCATGATAACACCTCTACACAGATGTGCCAGACAGAACAGGCTTGCCAGTGAAATAATATCCAAGAGAACTGTGAATTGGTGAGAAGTAGCTTTTGAAAAACACTGCCCAGTGGAAGAAAAATACTTTATCCGTGCATAATAGGTATGGTTTATCATACTTTATACAATGACACTCTGAAAATATAGGCTTTTTGGGCTTATTAAGTCATTCAATAGGCCATAAAAAGACATTAAAAATCCTAGTGACTTCTGAAAAATAGACTTGCAAAATAAGCTGTAATTCAAAGCCCTATGTGTGAGCATGATGTGTGCATGCTCATGTGTCTGTTCACATACCACAGCACGGATGAAGAGAGCACAACTGAACAAAAAGCACTAGATGCCTTAATGTTTCAAAAGCTGGGGACTAAAAGAAGGGCAGAGATAGTTCCTGTTTATATTTGAGTACAGTGTGTAGGTTAGAAATCTGTTTCTGGGATCAGAGTCACATGGTGCTCTTGGGAAAATATATGTATTAGTATTCTCTTTCTGTAACACTGTTCAGGTCTCCCAGTCTCATTCCATTTGCACAAAATATAGATGAGGGTGTGTTAAACAAAACATTCTTAGGTTTATTCTATTAATTTTCCTACTCCAAGTAAACCTTCTTATACCAGTGAAATTGTTGTTCAGACAAACTGCCCTTGAGGAGCGTATCAGCCTTCAGACAGATCCACAGGAGGTAGGTGAAGTTCTGTTTTCTGATGGCTAAGAGATGCAATAGCTGCTTCTGCTACTGTAGCATATTGCCAAAAAACTAGTGTGGCCAACATAGAGGATTTTATCCCAGCACCAGAAAGAAGGATAGACATAGCAGCAATATTTAATATGCTTTATGTTTCTTAACAGTGAATAGTTTAATGTTCATATAATTTGATTAAATCTCAGACTGCTTATGTTTTCTTTAAGTACTCCAGTAGCATTCATTTTGAAACAGTCACCAAAAGGAGAGTTATCGAAGAACAGGGGTAAATACTTCCCTCCCTGGAATCCAATCACTGTTATGAGTACACCATCATTGTAAAAGCAGCATGAGAGGAACCGTGATAAATTAAGAACACTTCGAGGATGATCAGTAAAATGAAAACAGCTTACCTATTGCTTAGAATATAATAATTCAGCCCAAACCGCATATCTGGACTTTATTTCCTGTTACTGATTCGCTATTGCAGACAAAAATGAAGAAGGGTTTTATCTCCATATTTATATGGTTCACAGAAATAAGCTATAGTCAAGAAATCACAAAATAATGTAATAAAATGTTTAAACCAACATTAATGCAATTCATAGATAGTTTCAGAATTCTACTATACAAGCATGACTATGGGTAAGATATTAGTTATTCATCATATTTTATGGCCCTTTATGTGATTGAATGGCAAGAGTATTCTAAAGGTCAAATGTGAAATGTAAGAGACAAAAAAAAGCCAAACATTTTCTTGTTGTTGAACATTTTGTTTGTGCTGCGCTTAAGTTGCCCTAAGGATTTCTTTGTGTCCTCAGAAAGTCAACAAGCAAATAATTTGAAAATGATTAATATTGATTTTACAGAATACACCACAGTTCTGCTGGAATTCTTCTGTCTGCAGCAGAAAGTTATATTTGTTGTTTTGAAGAGAGGCCAATTAATATAGTGGAAGGAACAATGCACAGAAAGTACTGTATGTCCCCGAGGCTGATGCTGATGCCTCTCACTGCACCTCGTGCAGGGCCTGTTTGGCTGCACCAATACAGATACCTGACTTGGTGTTTCACAAATGCAGAATGCCCTAAATACACTCCCAGGGGATCTTTTGCGAGGAGAAGGGTGTTAGCTGAGGGTTGGTTACTTCCATGTCAAGGGCAGGAAGTGCGAAACTGAGTCGATGGATGTCCTTCTTCCTTAACTCTCTTCTGGGAAAGCCCAAGCTCAGTCTTGTACTGACTCAGCTGTCACAGCCAACAAGTGCCAGTTCCCTACATGCAAAGCCAGGACCCACGGGGAGAACTGACAAGCAATGAGAGAGAGAACCAGGGCTGTAAATAGCTTGCTGCCCTTGTATTAGCCCGAGGGATGCCAGCAACAAGGATTTATTGTATGGATACAAAGTTCCTTCACATTCATGGGTCCTGGCATGTTTTGGAACAGGCTTCACCTGCCCCAGTCCTTGTAGCTCAGAAGCATTGAAAGAGATCAGAAAATCTTGATGTAGCTTCCCACAAGTTTGTTTTATTTTTCCCTCAGAAATACTGATGGCCAGTGAACAGCCTAAAGTTTAGCTTGGTTTATTCACTTTTCCATGAAAATTCTTTCAGAAGATAAACCGTTGTTTATAGCTTAATTTAAAGAAGATTTAGTTCCAGCTGTAAAGTTTCATAGGAGCTCCTCCATATCCCTTGGGGAATGGGCTCTTCCTAGCATTACCAACATCCATCAGTTATATCTGTCAGCAATGGAAGGAAAGGATGTAGAACCAGTGCTCAGTCAAAGCAAACAGAATAATCCACCAGCTCAACAAAAAAGCTTTTTCTATGGAAGTCTATTTTATCTGTGGCTTTTTCCAATGTAACTGTAAATTTACACAACCTTTGCATTGGATAACAGCCCAAGAAGTAATACTTGTAGATAAGCTCATTGCAATTTTACACTGACTATTCAAAAATCCTACTTTCTCTAAAGAAAGTATCCATCCTTCTTGGCTGCTTTCTGTCCATTTTTGGTCTGTTTCCTTCAAGTAAGGTATATAAAAGATAATAGCATTTGTATAATATTTAAAGATAGTAATTCAAATAATTCATGTTTTCACAGCCATAGTTTCACCAGCAAACACCTTTTGAACTCTGTTTCAAATACTGTAAGTGGAAGACAGCATTCACTGGTTAAAAACAAAAACTGCTTCCATACAGTGACAATTTCTTGTTTCATACAGCCTCTATTTTGGTAAAAGCACAGCAAAAAATTTTGCTACTTCATTCTTCCTCCCATACTCTGATTGGAAGGGTAAAACAACCAGTGAATTAATTGCTAATTTGGACAGGAATCGGGATTTATACCACGTCATGCGTTTTGCCTCTTTTCTCTCACATACATACAAACTTTTTCTTTTTATTTAATTAGCTCACACCGTTATTTAGCACCATTATTTTCTACAAGTCAAGACGCTACCAGTGTTTTAAAGTATGTCATATTAGAATATTCTAGATAATTAAAGAATGACTTCCTTATATTGGTTAAGGAATCAATTTACTTGTCTACTGATTTCAAAGACAAGAAACAAGCTCTTACAAAATGTTAATTCATGATCACAATAAATTGGTTATCAACAAGATGTTTGATTTCTGCCCAAAGAACTATTTCTTTGTCAAACCAACAGTATTATCAGCTTGAAACTGGCAATATCTAAAATATCTGAGCACTTCAGGAATATTTCTGACAGCTGATGTACTGGATTTTAATTTGTGATAAATTAGTGGTTAAACACCCATGAATAACATCACAACTTTAATATTTTTCACTGTGTTGTTAAAACCAGATAATAGTATTACCTATTTGTGTCCAAGTTATCTTTGAGAACAAGTCTTGAGTCTTAGGAAGACAGGATGGAAGTTGCTATCCATTTTTGGTTTTATTAGTGACAATACAGCAAGTATGAGACCACAGTTGTTAGAAAGAAGATGCATAAGCAGCAGTTCACTCTGATAGCACTTCATTCTTCAGCCAGGGACTTGAGCGTGGAAATGGGACCACCAAACATACCACAAAAGGATTTACAAGTAGCATTTGCCCGTCTCTGAGCAGGGACGCTGGACCAGATGACCTACTGTGGTCCCTTCCAACTCTACTCATTCTGTAATTCTGTGATTCTGTGATTCTGTTATTCTGTGATCTCTGTTCATAGAACACATACTTCTAACAGGAGATTTATAAATAGAATATGTCAACACTCCGATACACAATTTCCCCTCCACTACACATTGCTTTTTGCTTCACTAGGTAGACTGTCAGCTGCACACATTGTCCATGCTGAGAGCACAAGGCAAATGCCCTCAGTGTATCTAAGATCTTCTTTAAGCAGAATTGTGTACAACGTACTATCACAAACAGCTGTTTCTTCCAATGTGTCCATCAGCTGAGAACAGTCAGGACAGGCAGGACTCGGCTGTGCCATGCACACATAGAAACTGAGGAATAATGACATCCAGCTGTCGTTCATACAAACAGAGCTTTCTATTCCCTTAAGAGGTTCTTTCGTCAGTATAACTTCTTCCGTGGGACTTTGAGTCACTTCCTTTAGGCCTTCTAGGCTTTCGTGATGTGCTGAATCAAGTGCCTAACAAAAGACAGACAAAAAGAATGGGATATGTCTCATTAAAGCCAGTTATTTCCTCAGAAAACATCTGTAATGTGCAACTTAGTCAAAGACAAAACATCTGGTCTAAATCCACACCAAATATGCCATTTTTGCCTCAGGGGGTGCTGCTGACTGAGGCATGGAGACAAAAGCAAAGACATTCACTGTAGCTGACCAAAGAATAAGGCTTCTGCAGATGCTGTGCAAGTCCTGCACCTCATTTTTAAGCAGAACCTTTCTTGAGTTCTTGGGGAAGATGGAGCACCCACTGAATATAAGAACACTTGTGGGCACTCCACAAAACTCGCCTGTCACCAGCAGTCATCTTATCAGCTCTGATACCTTACCAGGTTTTGGGGACGGAGGCAGGGGTGTAGGCTGCGATCTCACATTCTTTCTGGCTAGAGGAATCTTCCTGCTCACATAGGAAGCATGTTAGTAGGAATAAGTAGCTTCAAAGTGATTTTTCCATTGATCCAGTAGATTATGCAGCCTACCACTCTGCCTAACACAAATGTCATTCAGCTTGATAAAAGCTACAGAAACTGTGTCTGGCTTTCAGACGGCATTTCAAGTTGAACACAATCTTTCCTGAGCAATGAGCTGACAGTTCCAAACTTGAAACCAGATGACCTTTCTTTTTTTTCTGAATAAGCATCTCCGATGACACTTACTCTATGGGAGATTCTGAGCTGCAATGGCTGCTGTAAAAATCACCTCATGTATGATTTTTGATAGGTCTGTTGAACACTTGTTAGCACAAGTGATCTGAAATAGCATTGTTTAGAAATTAAAAGAAACTGAAAAGTCAGGCTTTGTGAATATCAGAAAGCAGGCAGCTACCTGACATCTTGACTCTAACATGATCCCTCCAATAAAAATTGTTAGTTTACATACTGAAATATCGAGATTGGGCAAACCTTTTTAACAGCAGAAAACTATTTCCAGTATCGGTTTTCTGTCTATTCATTAATTAAAGTCAGTTAATCACCAATCTCTTCTATTGACCAATAGCAGCCCAAATGCAACCGTTCGGTTTGTTTTTAATTTAATCAATCAGACTTGAGGTAATGGAAGAATAATCATTGTATCACTGCGAAATAGGAGTGCCAACAACTGCTGTCTATATCTACTGTTTTTCTTGTCAGGTTTCTCTAGTGTAACTGGCTAGATGCCCTATTCCTTTTCTACACATATATTAGAATAATCCAAAGTAATGATGACTGATCTTTCCAGGTATCATTAATACTAACTGACAGCTGATGGCAAAATAGATCACAGTCTGTATTGCTAGCCTGAATTTAATAAAAATAGAAAGGCATACCACAGGGATCTGAACTGACCTGGCTGGTCTGAAATAAAATGCTAATAAATACTGTACACTGTAAGTAAATAGGGCCACTAAATATTCAACAAGGCTGAAATATCATTTTGGCGTAGAGAGAGAGCAGCCAAGCTGTACTGAAGCAGTCTGTTGAAGAGGCTTACAAAAGAAATGATTGAGT
Organism: Cnemophilus loriae; assembly: GCA_013397755.1. Classification (NCBI taxonomy): domain Eukaryota; kingdom Metazoa; phylum Chordata; class Aves; order Passeriformes; family Corvidae; genus Cnemophilus; species Cnemophilus loriae. The sequence goes on along the minus strand of VZTF01009553.1, from coordinate 489,985 downwards.
ATTTCTGTGGGTTTCTCTTTATAAACAGTAGGTTTTTTCTGTTATCAAATGGATTAGTTTGAATAGGTGCTGATAAAAATTGACTCTTAAAGTGACGAAAGCAAATCTCTCTTGAATGACTCTAAGTGACAGATTAAGATCAATTCAGTGTTGAACAGCATGTTAAAAGTAAACTCCAAATATTAGGGGATTCAGGCACAGAGAAAAGTGGCATCCAGTCTGAAATTGTGAACACCAAGTTTGCGTGCATTTTCACATCATTCATTTATTTTGTGCTCACGCATTAGCGATTCAGTCTATATTGCCTTCCAACCCTTTTTAAAACTTTTTAAAGGCATCTTTAAATCTAAAATTCATTAACTGTACTGTATTTATCATATGTAAAAATATAGATATTTTCTCAAGCATATCTTCATCATTTCTATGCCATGATACATCAGTTCCAGCTTTTTATCTGATAAAGGCAGACACCAGCAGGTGTTCTGATGAAAGGCAGCACAAATCCCAGTTTTATATTTTGTGACCAATATGCTTTTGCCAGAATGTTACATTCTCAAGGTCTTCTTGACCATCTTGAACTCAGAAACAGATAAAAACTCCTGGCCATTTAGGCTACAAGGATAACATTTAGGTGGTAGTGGTGTTTGACTGACACATTATCGTGATATGACCACATCAGTCATATCCTGAGGGCTGGAATCAAGGTACATCAGATTAATTTTTTTTTTCAGATTGAAATAGTTGCTATCTCCAAAGTGGTTTATTTTATCTGTAGCACTGTTGTTTTGTTCATACACCAGCATAAACAGTCAGAGATGTACGAGACATTATGTTCTTTAAATCATGTTTCCAGTAGAGAACTAGGGCTGGTAGAACTGGAGGTACTGTGAACATAACTAATTTTATTTGCAACTAAATATTAGTCATGGAACACAGAGTATTAACCACCTTGCTGTGAATTCATCCTTTCAGGAATTTCAGCACCGTATTAGAACAATATTGAGGTAGGAGCCATGATAACCAGAGACCAAGGCAAAGAGAAAATACTCTTGCTGCTCACTCTGAAGACTCAGCACTGTGCAAAACGCAGCTATTTTGGCAACAGTACTTATTAAGTACTTGGTATTTTATTTTTATGCGACTTTTACATGCAACTGATATTTAGTTCATTAAAATAAAATCCAACTGAAAAGAAATATCTTTTTATTCTTGATCCAGCTCAACAAAGTAACATAATTGTTTCATCTATAAGGATGCTCCATAAGGATGCCAGCTACACAATCCAAAATTAAATGATTAATTGGAACTGAGTAGATAGAAAAGGGACTCCAGTTCTGGGACTCCAGCTTTCAAGAATTTAAATTTTTCAACTAAGTGAAATGTTCAGCATTTTTTTTCCATTTCTTTCTAGTGAAAGTCCTTTGGGAAAAGCATAGTGTGGAACACTGCAAATTAGTTTCCTTGTATTTGGAAAAATATTAATTGCTGGCTTAGTACTTCTATAATATGTTTTTTATTTTGACTGAAAATTCCATTAGTCTATCAAATACAATACTGGTCAACTGCTTTTGTTTAATCTGAAACTATGCTTTTCCCGAGAAGACATTAATATACCTTATCTTGTATCTGTGTGTTTTCACTCTGTTCCAGAGTTTTTTTATTCACCTTTAATATTTTGTAGATATACATGATAATCTGCCTTTTGCTCCTTCCAGCAATGCAATACTGCTTGTTTGTGGGGTTTTTTTTACTTTCTAGGCTATGTCTTGACCAAAAGAGTGCAGTTAATAAAATGAGCTCTTGCTTTTTCATTTGGGAACAACATATATTTTTTTAAATCTTTATCATGCTTTCTGTTTCTTCAAAAAAGGGTTATCCTTTTGATACTTTTGGATTCCTAATCATATTTTCCTTCCCTAAACTTCTCTGCATTCACATGCACAGCTAGTTAATAAAGTCCTCCAGGTCTGATCATGTGAAGAAAAATTTAATATCTTTACTAATTTACTATCAATATAGGTCTGAATGGAGAGTATCAAAAAGCCTTGTTTCTCCACCAGATCATTTAAGCCCATCCCTCTACCTTCCTTCTCCTTAGACCTCAGGGTCTGGCCCTGGACGAGGACTTCTTTGAACACCTTTAGAGGTGTCATGCAGCCAGAACAGGCGCTCTCTCCCCTTTCGCTCCAGCCTATCTTTCTATACCAGACCTACCTCATGTCTTTGCTTCATGATCCAACAAAGAGAGGCTTTGCCTATTTTCTGAACCTTGTCTCAGACGTCTGCCCTGCTTCTGCCTGCACATTCAGCTCCAAACATCGCGTAAAACCATCACTTTTCCTGTGTGCTCACTTTAAAAACCTTCTTGTACAAAAATAATGTCGTTTAGAGGAATCTTAGCCATAAATCTGTGAGTTTCTTTTGCTAGTCTATCTACATTTATTTCCAGAAATGTATTATAAACATACCTGGCCTGCCTTTGCAAGGTTTATTTTGAACATTGTACCTTCAAGAAAAAAAAGATTAAATTTATATATTCATATATGTATAGTTTAAATAAGTTTACACAGGATGGCTCCACTGAGCCACTACAGATCTCATTGGCAGTTCTATCACCATCCTTCTCAGATATGGATCTTTTATATCTTTTAATCACAGTTTTGCCTTGAGAATTTTTTTTCGTAACAGTAGTTCTTGCCAAATCTAATAAAAAGCCAGCAAATAGAAATGTAGTATATGTCTGTGAAATCTAATCTGCAGCAAAATTGCTCAAAGAAACATTCCAATGCAATGGAAATTTATTATTTTAAACCTATTCCTATGATTTTAAATTTAACATCTGGACAAATACATAATTAAATAACACAAAATAACTTTTTTCCCTCAAAATTTTTAATTAAAATCTGTGTAGTGCTGAACCACTGCAGTCTCTCCAATGAGAATATAAATGAATCCACATTTGAAGGAAGATGATACTTCTTGTACTACAAATATGCATGATCAATTTAACACTTTTATTAACAAATCTAAAAGTAATTGCCCCAGGCTGTTTCATCTTTACCTAGCAAAGTAAATTAAGAGATAATTCAGGTTCTTAACTGGTACTGTGATATTAGGGAGAAATTAACCTTATGGAGATTTGAAAAAAGATATACAATAATTTTTTAGGAAGAATAAATTTAGTGTTTGTAAAATATTCAGCCGTGTCCATAACAAGAGATTAGGCAGTGTTCTTGTGGCAGTTCATCCTTCCCTGATAATAGTCAGCATTCCCCGTGGCTGGGAAATCACATGAAGGAATGAAGGGACATCTTGGCATTTAAGCCTTTTTGGTGAACCAACCCTGAAAATACCTGATGTTGTAGTGTTCCAGTAATGTGAGTATCATCTGCCTATTCACTAGGGTTTGGATACAGCCCACTACCCTTTTCTGTACAAGCTTTTGAACACCTCACAGCAAAACTATTCAGCCCAGGCCTTTCTGAGCCAGACAGAACTTGGATATGTGTGCAAGCAGTGAGACAAGGGGCAGGACAAATCTAGGAGAACCATTACTTGTTTGTTACACACCCTCAGCTGTGCCGTGCAGAGCTCACTGAAGGCCTGCTTCTTTTCCTCACAGGCTGACCATTCCAAAAATTTAAAATATCAGCCGATACAAAATTCTCTTTCCTTGCCAGTTCACCCTAGGAAAGCATCCATCCAAGATGCACTTTTTTGATGTCAGTATTTTCACCAATGACTTCACTTATCCAGTATTTATTCTAGGGGGAAGATGGTTAAGACTCTCATATCATCTAGAAAACAATTTTATGCACACGGTTTATTTTAATCCTAAGAAGTGGCAGAAATGATATCGTTGCTATTAATTTACCTCTTCTGATGAAAATGAATATTTTTTTTGTCTCATATTACATTTAGCTCTCTCTGCCTCTCCTCCCTCCGTGATGTGGCACTGTTAGAATCACAGGAACATCGGCACCAGCTGGCTGCTGCTACCTTTGGCTACCTCCCTCCCTCTCTGTTTCCATGGCTGGTTTGTACGAGCCGCTCCCAGTAACGTCCCTCTAAGATCTGAATTGCCAGATCTCACACACCACATACATGAAATGCTGCTATAGCACCCAGCAGGGTGTTACTAGCTGCATTGCAGCTCACAGTGTTTTGCAGAGTGCATAAGATGATTAAAATTGCAAAGGGACTGAATTTTGGATAAAAGCTCTTTTTCTGCAGTCATCCCCAGAGAAGGCTGAATGAGGAAGGTAGAGTTTTCATTTAGGAAGATCTTGGCAGGTAATTTTTTTCACATTCCTGTCATAATTTTGCTTCTATTTTCTACTTATTTTAAAATTCTTTAAATACATCTAAAGATAAATGCCTTCATAAGCCAAAAATTAAATAAACACATTTAATAGATTTCAAACTGAGATAAAGACTACTCCTGCTCTTACTTAAGTCCCTGAGGACAGTGTGAGACAGGTATTTCACAGTCTAAAAGGCACAGTAAGACTTGACAATGATCTTGTGGCAATACAGAACACTAATCTGAGACACAAGAGACCGTGAAGTGTATCTGCAATAAATTGTAAATGAAAAAGTAAGGCAAGGACAAGTATATCCATTAAGATTTAACAGAATTATTATTAGCATTAGGAGCTGTTAGCTTAATGAAATTGTTATTAGTTTTACCAACCAAATACAGTATCTCTGCAGGAGTCACTCTAAGCAATGCTACTGGAATCTCTGAGCAACAATGGATTAACTACCAAAGTAATTCTTCTTCTTCTCGTCCAATAACGAGCCTTCCTTGTCAGTCTCATTAGAAACAGTATTAGTCTTGCAACTTTATCATCCCTGATTGACAGAAAAGGGCAGACAGAGTAAGATGGTGCTGTGACATCAGGCATTCCATCACAATCCACAGGGGCATGTAGTACATCCTTGTTTGTACTTCAAAAGGAGAATAAAGCACTTCAGTTTCTAACCTAGCCACTATTCACTCTGACTTTTCTTTTCGCCAGTGTTTGGGATGCTGGGGTTCCTGCCACTGGCCCAGACAGCTGCAAGTGTGTTGGCCTCAGTAAGTCACCTCAGTGGTTAGAAGGCATTACTTTGACACCACCTTGCTGGCCACCTTAGGAATAGAATAGAGCTGCCCTTGCCCTTGCCCACAGCCTCGCTTACTGTTCTTGCTCCCCCATCAGCCCCAAGGCAAGCTGCCGGTGCCGAGGTGGCCCTGTCTGGGTCACCAGCCCGGGGAGATGTCCTGTCCATCCCCACTGACAGCAGTGCTAGTCCTAGACCATAGTCTGAAGTCTGGTGAGGTGTTCATGGACCTTTGGAACATTCCTTTCTAAAATGTTGATTAAAAAGAAAATTTAGCTATATAAGTGCTGGATTAAAAGCACTTTCATACAGATTAGATTTAACTCAATTTGTCATTTATACTCAAGGAGATTTCAGTATTTAGATCAAGCCTTCACTTCTCAGCAAAAAATTCTTTTGGAACATCTAACAGAAGTCTCATCTCCCTCTGATTAAAGAAAATGCAGAAGAGTTAAATCAGACTTAAACTGTTTATAATTCACATGGAATAATTTGACTTTGATTACTCCTTCTTTATTAATTATGTTTTTAATAGTTAATGACCTAGATATCAGGTTTAATTATGTTTGTCATCTATACCTATCATACTTGCAATGTACTAGTGCATAACGTATCTAACATATATGCGTGCTTGAAGGAACAGTGCATAATCTGTTCCAATTATTCTCCATGTTTGTGTTTGAATAGCACTCTGTACAGGATCTGGCAGGGGTGGAGTAAATTTCCTACAGAACAACCTAGTATGTGCTGTATTTTGGGTTTGTGAACAAAACAGTGTTGATAACAGAGGGATGAATTTTGTTTCTGGTGAGGCAGTTCTGTGGGATACAAAGATTTTAAAAAAGAAGAATGAAATTTGTCCGAGGTAATGAAGTTCTTGGAAATGTTTTGTTTTAGAGGCCTGTGTTTAAAAAGGAGAATGAGGACCCTTATCCCAGACTCTCAACACCTAAATTTCAAGAGCAATATTCAAATCTATATATCAATATCTAACTCTTAGTTAGAGTTCCCCAACAACAGCACATAATAAGCAGTCAATAAGTGTTACAAATATTTCTTAAGCACAAACATCTGTGCCTGCTTAAAGACCAATGTCAAATAATGCAGGGTATTCCTGAACAGTGCCCCATGTCCTCATAATATTTCTGCATGGAAATTTTCTATAAGTCAGATCTGTTTTCAGCTGTGGTGGTCACAATGGTCCCATTCAGTATTCGCCTATCATGACATCCTGCTAATTGGACCTTGGCTGAAGTATGCTTATTCCTAAAAATAGTAAGAATATAAATAAAATCACTTAATTATAATGTAATTTTTTCAAGAATATCTTAGGGCTCAAGACTTTTTTTTTTCCCCACAGAAGTTAAAATCACTTGTCTGTTAAAATTCCATTGTTAAAATCACTCCAATTTCATGATGGAGAAAAACCAGCTGAAACAGATGGTCATTCTCTTAGAGGACTAAACTTCATTTATAAGTGAGTCAGCAATCTAAGTAAAATAAAGTAATAGTAAAAGCCTAGCAAAATAGTAAAGCCTAGTAAAATAAATCTGTATATACTAAACATTTGTTTTGGAGAAATGACAAACAGCGTTTTCCACATAATGAGAAATACAAACTTGTTGAGTCAATGTTCTGAGTGCAACACATTGTACCTAAAGAACCAGAAAGGATAGTACCATATTCACTTCTGATATCAACAACACACAAAATAAAAACACTGTACCCAGAAGCGTTTTTGTTAATTTTCTAGTATTTCAGATTTGATATTTCATAAATCTACTTCTGGAGTTAAAATAAGTTTTGCATAATTTTTTTTTGCATTCTTTTTATTCTGAGGAGTGAGATCTAGTACTCAAAAACTAAGATTTACTATATTATTGAATATTTTTGTGGTTGTTAAATTTTATGGATATGCAAATAATCTTTTGCTATTTTTTTATTCAAATTACATACAACCAGTTCTAGTTGCAGGCAAGCTTGTTATGTTTAGTTTAATTGGTCTTCAGATTTAGAATGGATTATTAAGAGTTATAAGCGGTTAATGCTCAGGTTCATTACATTGAATTTAGAAATACATGATGTTGCCAGACCTGGAGGCCTAACCAGAGAGACTCAGCTTCATCACTGATTTCTCAGGAACATTGTGATTGAACTTTTGATGTGAAACCAGAGAGTACTGCCTGCCTAGATCACTTGAAAGATATAAATGGCCAATGTGCAGAAGAGTTCCTCTCAATGTATATGATGGGGAAGGAGAGCTCTCCTGATACATCCTTTTTCACCATGAGAGCATCAGGTACATATCTATGAGGCATTAAGTAGAAACTGAAGGGGCTGTAGCTCCACCTGACAACCCCCTCCACTGACAAGTGGATGCAGGAGATCCTCCCCCAACAGTGGCATCCCACAGTGATACTCTTTTCTGTTCACTGACGTGGGATGTACTTTACAGTCTACAACAATGTCCTGTACATAGGGCTTGTTTGCCTGGCTATGCAGCAGTAATTTGGGGTGCTGCAAGGTGCAGGTTGTGTTTTAAATAGCAGCATGAGCAGAGAGACAGAACTGCTGCGGTAAAGCATTAGTTTGCCTGTGAGAAACTTGGACATTTCTCAATTGATCCTGGATTACAAGGTAATTTAAATATTTCACAAGTCTCCTTAGATCCTCTGGAAAATGCATGCAATTAGCTTTTAAGTACCTGAAAGAATAATACATAATCATAATACATGATTAATAGTTGGTAATTATTTTCTTCTTCTATAAGATATATTTTCAACATCCCTTAATCCTAATTAATTGTTAGTTGGAATACAGATGCTTTATAGATGCCAAGTACTGGATCCATTCCACTTTTTTTGCAGTGTAGAATATGCTGCACATGGCAAAAATAGAGTTTCTTTAAATCCCTGGGCCAAAGAACTACCAGGAAATGGGAAAACCCAAGGCTTTAGAAGGCAGCTTGAATTACTCTGGACACCGTGGAAAAGCAAGCACTGTAGAAAGACTGTTGTCATGGGAAAACACAAGTTAGGACATAGTGGCTAGTCACTGGTGACAGGATTTGATGTGATTTCCTAATTCTAGCTGAATAATTATCATGCTGATGACTTTAAAAGGAGAAAATTGGGACTGTTAAGAGTCACTGTGGTAAAACAGCCTTAGAAAATGGAGAGATTGATAGCTGAAGCACAGTCAAAGAAGCTATGTAAAATAGGTAGGGGCCATACTTATTTTACCATTATTGAGAAGTGGCAAGGGAACAAGTTATCAGGGGACACAGGTGCTTAGCATTCATCTGGAGCAGAGATTGCTGTTACATGAATCATACAAGACTGCGCTTTTTCTCCTAGAAAGCAACAAGGAGAGTGTCACACTGTGACTGTCAGTGGGAAACTTCCCACCTTTCATTCTCTCTTCTCCTTCCCTGCCCCTGGGATATCAGTCCTTATCCATCCCAAGAAATAGAAGGGTAGCAGTAAAAGCTGGTATTCATTGGCATTTATTTGTTGAGGCACTTACGACTTTTTCCATAGCGTATTGCAGCTGAATAGAAATTTCATGCATTTCAGTGGTGTCTGAAACTTGGATGCTCAGAGCAATGTTTACATGAAGAGATTTTCTTGTCAGGCTAATGATTTATTTCTAGGTAAACTCAGGTCTCAGGAGTTGTTTCTATAGGGTGGATGTTGGGAGCACTCCCAGCCCCTGCAAGCCCAGGCTGGATGCCAAGGCTATGACAGGGCAAGATCAAGCTAGCCCCATCCCTTCTCAGCCCACACCTTGCTTATATTGAGGAAGAAAACCTGGGCCGTGAACACTTCCCTTGAGCTCAAGACACCCAAACAAGTGTAGTTTGGGTAACATTAGGCATTGAAAACTGCACAGTTTACTAATGCCTCGTCTGCATGCCACAAAATGAATATGATGCTTACCAGGTGTAAGCACGGTGACTGTGCCATGGAAGTCACCCCTGCTGTGACAGCCTCTCCTGAGGAGCACACATTTAGCTAGAAAGTGTAGCACTGCAAGCAAGAGACCAGGATGCATCCCTTCTCTTTCCCACTAGGAAAGTGGGATTTATGCCACATATGCTCTGCAGATTGAAAAAGTTATTTCACATTTCTGGGGGTTTCACAGGACATTGGATAGGGCTGACGAAATGAAAGCAACATGAATGAAGAAGGAGCTGAAGCTGAAGCATTTAATTGTTCTCTACTTCTCATGTTTTCTTCCTTTAAGACAAAGAAGTCAGCATTGGCCTGTTGTGTGAAATGAATGCAAGCCAGACACAGTGCTTGAGCTCAGGTATAGCCTGAAAAAATCACTTTGAGTAGTGAACAGTTGGTTCAATGAATGCTGGGTCAGAAGCCAAGGACCATCATGGCTGGCAACAGTTTCAGCATTCCTTATATTTTCTAAGACCCAGAGACACAAGGTCCTGGATTCAAAAGAACGAATAAAAGACACTTCTAGGTGTTGTTGCGCTAGGCTTTAAGATGTGAAATAAGAGTTTCCTAAAGACTCTAAAGCTAGAAAGTGAAGTAAAAGAATGTTGATGATTTTTTTGGCAGAAGATGAGAAAGGGAATTAGTTGAGAATTGAAAAAAAAACTGGGATAGGCAACCTGGTCACATTATATTTCATTGTCACTTGCAGTGTTTCTGGGAAGTGAGAAAAGCCATTAAATGCCATGACAGGACTTTGCGGAGCATATGAGTAATTTCATCTTCCTGTTAGAAGACTCAACATTCAAAGATTGAAACTTGAAGCCTTAATTGTCATCCTGAAAGTAATTAGGCAACAAGCAATAGAACTCCATCTCATCCAAACTTTCCTCTTCACCTGTTTTTCAGTCCTCTCTTTCTTTTCACTGCTTTTCTGAGAAGTTTTTATCTCTGGAAGCCGTCCAGGTACCTCCTGTTTTTCTTGGATTTCATTGCTCAGAACCCAGTGTTATTGCACTGCAGCAGAGGTCAGCGCTGAAAGGAAAAAGATTATTTGAAATGTCCTGTTAGCTATGACAGTTTATTAATCATTGTATGTGATTAATCGCATGGGCTTTGCATTTACACAATCCTTGAAGCTATGATTCACAACAAATCCAAATATACTGCTACAGAGCTCTAACTCAGCCCTGTGTTCGCTTCCCTATTTTTGTGCAGTTAATTGTTCTTATCCAAGTTCATGGTCTGAGACTTGCCCATAATAAACAGCATATTTTCTTTTTTTTATATCATTTCCCTGTGTGTCAGGATTCCATTAACTCTACTCCTAATTCACAATTACACTATCAGCTTATTGGTCTCTTCAAATATAATCAAAACATTTTCAATTTGATCATCTGGATAATTGAAAATAATATCTGATAATACCACTCCCTTAGGACCGATCCTCATAGAACATTACTCAGCCCTTTTCAGGGTGTACCTGAACCACTGATAATGAATTCACAAGTAGAATTTTCCCATGACTTTAGAAATTTTTTTCCCCATCTAAATATTCCTTAGCTTGGCTACTGGACCTCTACACAACACAGTGCTAAAGTCTTATATATGCCAAGGTATATGGCGTGAATTGCTTCTTCTCTCTGCTACCTTGAGTATAAAGGAACTGATTTGATTTGATAGGATGTGTTTTTATAAAATTCATTCTGACTATTACTACTCTCTATGTTTTCTTTTAGGTCCTTAAAAGCAGTGTGTTTGTCATATTGGTTTTGGTAGGAACTATTAGGATATAATATTTCTGATATTATTATTTCTGATGCCTGGTACCTGGCAGCAGGCATGTGAGCACTTCTAGCAGCAATGGCAGTGGATCCCAAGATTCTCAAGCTTAGCTATGCACAATTGAAGCTGTTACCAATAAAGCAAACTGTACTGGTTAGCAGTGTGCATTTAACCGCATTCTGGACATAGAACCTTAGAAACATTGAGGTTGGAAAAGACCTCCAAAATCATTGAGTCCAACGTTTCATCCAACACGGTATCAGCCAAACCACAGCAGTAAGAGCCATGTCTAGTTGTTTCTTGAACGCTTCCAGGGACACTCCACATCCTCTCTAGGCAGTTCATTCCAACGCCTAATCTGTTTTTCAGCAAAAAATTCTTCCTAATGTCCAAACTGAACCTCCTCTGGTGCAGCTTTAGGCCATTTCTTCTAGTCCTGTCCCAGATTGTGTGGGATAAGAAGCTGACACCCATGATCAGCTGTGATCTCCTTTCACGTAGTTATACAGAGCAATAAGGTTTCCAGTGACTGTCTTTTATCCCAGGCTAAAGAACCCCCGTTCCCAGATCCTTCACCAGCTTCATTGCCGTTCTCTGGACTTGCTCCAGCACCTCAGTGTCTTTCTTGAACTGAGGGGCCCAGAACTGATCACAGGACTTGATGTGCAGCCTCAGCAGTGCTGAGTACAGGGGGACTGCCACTGGCCTGGTCCTGCTGGCCGCACTATTGCTGATGCAGACTGGGATGCCATTGGCCTTCATAGCCACCTGGGCACACACCGCTTCATGTTCAGTCACTGTCAACCAGCACCCCTAGGTGTTTTTCCACTTGGAAGCTTTCCAGCTACTCTGCCCCAGCCTGTAGTGCTGCACAGGGTTGTTGGGACCCAAGTGCAGGACCTCTTACTTCACCTTAATAAACCCCATACCATTATCCTCAGCCCATTGATCCAGCCTGTCCAAACCTTCCACACAGCCTTCCTAACCTTCAGCAGACCAGCACTCCTGCCCAACTTAGCGTCATCTGCAAACTGACTGAGAGTGCACTCGATCTCCCTGCCCTTGACTGCATCGACACAAGGTTTTATTGTAGGCAGAAATATAGCAACGTGAAAAAGAACAAGCATCTCACACCTAATACTTCATTCTGTTTTGTTCAAATGAAAAGAAAACCTCAGTCTTTGAGAAATGACCTGTGCTGGTCCTCTACCCTCATCTGTGCTCTGCATTTGTTCTAAGCAGCCTACCCCTCCAGCGACTGATGGTTATCGCCATTCCACTACGAATTCAAGCTCTTTAAAAATTAAATGGCAACACCCTCTAAGCCTGATATTTCACTAAAAATTTTTTCTGTTACAAACCATTCTCTCAGCTCGTATGGTGTATATGGATTGAATAGCCTTAAGATTTAGCCCTGATGTTCATTTTGCTTTCTTTACTACATGTAATAAAGTGTGTTGCAATATTTTTTAAATTAAGGATTAGCATACTTATTCAGAAATACAAAACTTATACAATTATGTTTCAGCAAATCCTGTTTATGACTTCTTTGTAAGATGCCGGTTGTAGTAAAACTAAAAGAAAGCATTGATCCAGAAGTATTCTCTATTCACCACAAAGTAGGGACAGCAAATTTGATAAAGAGATTGCAGAAAAGAGATGTATTCTTGTTTCAGCAGTCTGGAATTGGATTTAAAAACGATTGAATTTTTTCTCTCTTAACACTGAGTTTATCTCTGGTGCCGAGCATAGTCATTATCATGTACACAGAAAATATCGGTCTTAAAAATGGGAATTCCTGTCTTCTGACTGCTTAGTGAGCAAGACTACTGTTCTTTAAAAAGAGATATTACTTTTGTCATTTTTAATACTAGTTTTTCTGTGTAGTTTATTATTTGAAGCAGTACTATTTCTCAAAACAGAGATTTTTTCCTGTATTCATGGATCTGTTGAGTTTTTAACTATAGCTTGCTTGGTATTTTTTTTTTTTTTTATATTTTCCCTTGTACATACAGAATGTTTTTATTTATACATAGGAGTATAGGTTAGAGAAATATTTTCAGACTCAAATTAAAAAGTATAAGCTATCTTATTCTCTATCTCTACATCAACTGTAAGAAGACAATAAGATCATTTTCAATCTCTAATAATGTTTGAAAAGTGTACTCTACTGTGTCAAGTTATGCCATGGGAGCAGATAGTCTACATCCCAACTCAGCCTTTATGTCTTATGACATACATGAGCAACTGTGTCAAGACTTACTGCATGCATTTACTAACTAATTAATTTATTTTTCAAGTACTTTCAGATGGAGAAAAAAAAAATTCTGTATTTTTGATGCTACTGATTATAGGTTTTAAAATATTGATTATTTTGAAAGTTGGAAAATACAAAGCTAGAATTTTGGTACTGAGAAATGAAAGTTTGTTGGTTTAATAGAAATGTATTTTCTAAAGCATAAGGAACTAAAGCATTGAGAAAATAATTTCCAAGGAATTTCATATTGTATACAATAGAATTACGTATATGGCTTGTCTAGAAATTCAGTGTACAGATTCAACCTATTGTTCACGCCAAATGTGAAAACAATGTAGCTTCATTTATATGGTGATATATGGGATATAGCTATCAGTATTTAGTAGCTGGGTTTGGTTTGTTGTATATGACTCAAAATAGAAAATGATGTGGCATTGTACTGGCTTGATAAGACTTGTCACAGTATTAGAATACATTAGCTGGTCTTTAGTAATTTCAAAAAGATGTTAAGAAGTTGCCTGGGAGACATGAGATAAGATGTACACATCTAAGGAAAACTGCCTTCTCAGCAGTCATCATTATGGCTATGTCTTGGCCAGCCAAAACATTGTTTAGATCTACTGCTTTTGCTGCTCCTGCAGCTTTTCTTGTTGCTATAAGATGACACGACAAGCTTATTCTTCCTAAGACCTTCAGGAATAAATTATCTACAGAAGTAGAGAATATTCCAGTGCAAAAAGGAGAGAAAGCCATTTCTGTTTAATTTGTCTTCCTCACTAAGGCCAGTTCTGCAACATATAAGGACCCACTTGTCATTAACATTAGAGCCTCTTTATAGCAAACTGATTATTCCGAATGCAGCTGTTGGCACCGGCCCCTATGTGGCTTTGGTGGTTCAAAGGCTGCAAGGGAATTTCAAGCTGCTTGTGCACCCCTAGATGCTGTGAAGGACCAACACAGAACAACAAAAACCACTGCAGAGCTGAGATAAGAAATCATCTGCCCAAGCTGATAGCAAAGTAAAGATTAGTTCATACCTTAGGATAGTACAAAAATCATTGGAAAGACGCAACAGGCAGGAGGGCAGCCCGGGAGATACCCTCCTGCCATGTGCAGAGCACAAACCCAGGCACACATCTGTAATTCTGCTCTCAGCATGAAAGTCGCCACGGATCAAGCACAACAAAATTCACTGTTAGCTGCTGGTGTATCTACATGGATGACTGAAACAGCTTTCCCTGTACTGTGGCCCAAGCTGATGAAAAACAGGGCACCTCCAGTCCAGCCGTAAGAGAATGCTGCTGAGAATAGGCTCTCACTGGCATTTGGCCAGGCAGAGCCAACCCTGTTCCATGCAAAAGCACCCTCCCTACTCAGCAGGCACTGCCTCTAAATGCTGCTCAGCACAGCATAGAAACCAGTCGAGCTCTGAGTGTTCAGTACCCTAGCAAAGGCTTCAAAATGCATTCAGTATCAGGCTTGGAAGACAAGCAATAATTACCAGCACCGGGGCAGTGAGACAGTCTTTCTAACTGCTAATGGTCTGAAGTATTGACATATTTACAGTTTTGTTTTGGCAGTTACCCTGGATTGGTGACATTCCTCTCCCTTTACCAAAGTACTTCTATGTTAGTCAAGGTAGTTTTTCTCGTTATAGGCAGCTAAACCAACATACCTGTGTCCACTGTGGGGAGAAAGAATTTTTTTCTCAGGGACAGTTGTACAAAAACAATCTTCCTGTTTAAAAATGAGCCTAGCCCCTTGCACAGTCCATGAACAGAATACCACACTCTTGCAACTCGGTGCAGCTGCATGGGCACAAGACAAATCTTGTTCTCTTGCTGCATTTCCTGAGCAGGTGAGTTCACTGCAATTTCCTTCAATATTCTTAAATACAGTGTCACAGCTGTATTTGACTGAAGAAAATAGAGCCCAAAGTATAGTAAAGCAAGCCAAGAGAACATGCAGGAGGTAGAAGATGTTGAGATTAAAGTTGTCTCTGCAACCACAGAGCAGGAGCTCTCAGAGATATCCATGTAGCTGCCCTCCATTCAGCTTCTTGCCTGGGTCAGAGCAGCATGTTGTGGAGCAATGCCATGACACAGGCACTCATTGGCACTGAACTCTGCCATTTCCTTAATTTGACTGTCAGGTCTTGCCTGCACAAGAAATGGACTATTTAAGAACACCCTTGTTGCAGTTCTTTTAGTTAAAATGGCTGGGTAGAAAAAAGGTCCATTTTATAATAGCACACTGCTTCCCCACGAACACTTTCTCAAGTTTGAGATGGTTTAGAGTGAGCCAGGTGTGGTGGAAAATCTTACTCAGATGTGTGTTTATAAACGCATAGGGACTTCTGCCTGGGACAGTGTCCTTTTGGCTCAGTTGTGTGCACTACTCCATTAAGACAGTTCCCAAAAGGAATATAGCACAAAGTTAGGGCTTCTTGCTGCTTTTCAGATTGGCTGCCAGTGGCTTCAGCACTTTGTATGCATGTAAAAATCTCATTGTGAACCCAGAAAACAATAACAGCACACTTTTCCCTGCCTTTTCATCTTTCCTCTCTAGGCAGCAGTGCCAGCAGTGTTCCTAGGACAAAATCCAGCCATAGCTGGTTCTCTGTCTGAGGATCTGTCACCCCAAGCGTGGTTCCTCTCCCAGTGCTGCTGTCTGGCTCCACTGATGGTCTCACAGGCAGACATATGTTGGCACCAGGGCAGCCACTGTGATGCTCACAGGGTCAGGATGCCTTGTCAGCTCAGAGAAAAGTTATGCTAAGTCTTTGGAACTTGTGCAAACTTTTCTTCAGTATGATACGTTATTGTCCATTTTTGGAGAGAAGCTCACTCCATGGATTCTACAGTTATAACGTGGAAATCTACTTTACTTAGGGGTGAAACAATGTAAGTCTGCATTTATTATCTAAGCAGACACTTCCATCTCCTTATTAAATCCAAAAGAATAGGTGGAAAATTCTTTATGTTTCTTAACAGGCTTCAACACTGACTGATTTTCATAAAACCCAAAATGTTATTGCACTCATATTTATTGCCAAAAGGGTATTTGCACCATTTCAACGAGTGTTATTGTAAAGGCCTAGAGTTTGTGCTCTTTATCTGCTTAATACTAGGGTTTTTTGTGTGTGCAGGAAATATAACATTCTCTCCTACATTTCCTCTTCAGATCTACACAGGCATGTGCATTCCCGCAAGTAAATGAACATCAAGTGGCTAAATGTTCAGCTACTGTTAGACATTTCAAGGTCTGAAAGCCAAAATCAGAAGATAATTACAGGTTACAAGAACACAGCAAAAAGATGTGATTCCCTGTTATGTGGTTATTAAATAGAAAAATGTACTGATTTGCAGAATATCATTAGCAGGGTTAGTCTTCAGTAGACTTTCTTCTTTACAGAATGTTCTTGGCCATGCTATTTAGAACAAAATAGGTACTGTAAAAGTGAGTGTTGCATCTGTCATTCAGAAAATAGAAGAAATGTGAATGCATTGGATTTTGTGCAAGGGAACAATGACTAAACCATTTAGATTAACTGAAACAGAAGTTCAGTTTTGTTTGCTGTCATAATCACACAGGTTTCAATGGGTTCATAATAATTTTGACCTGAAAAGAGGCTGCTGCATTATTCTAACAGCAAAGAGTGATCATCTGAGTTTTCTCTTAATACCTTATACTAGAGGTTAAAATCTGAAGGTGTAGGCCTTGTTTCCCTCTTTGGCCTACTTCTCTCTTTCTGTTTTTGCTTTTGCTTTTTTTTAAGTCTCTTTTATAGAAGCAAAAGGAAGGAAAAAGTGTGGTGGTAATGCTGCCAGGTAACCAGAGATGAGTGAAGTTGCAGAGTGCCACAGCCCTTTGAGGCATCCTGGGATTCACATGGCTCTATGGGTTGAAGACTATAACTGAAAGAAAGCATGAATCTGCAGACAATCTAAGATTTCTTTTTTCCATTTCTCCCAATCTTGTGGGAGGAAATAATCCGGTCAACTGAAACAGTTATTGTTTTACTATCACCTACTCAATTAATGTTGAAATAGCATTTCTTCACCAAAATGTAACCCATGAAAATTAAGGAATGATCACTTATCTGGGTCAGATTCTTTACAGCTGAGAACAGTAATGCACATATCTAGTAAAAAACACAGTTCTCACCTAAGATGTCACTTCATGCTAGTAATTCAGTTCACAGAATGGCAACTAGATAAACGAAGAAGGAAAACAACTGAAAAGGAGGTAAAAACAACAGAGGTTATCATTTAATGTTAATGTTTTTATTGTTTTCCATCCATGTAATTGAGTTTTACATAGCCAGACTTCAGACTGGCTCTGCCTTGGGCTGTCTCTTCTGCTTGAACTTTGCTTTTCCCATTAGCCTCGTCCCTCGCTGGATTCCTTTCTCTTTTTCAGAGGGACAAGCTAAAGCAATGCTCTACTGGTTCCTCCTGACTTTTTCCCTGCAAATGCAGGGTATTCCCACAATGAGCCAGGCAGGATTGGCCTTGGTAATGCACAAGCTGCTCCTGGGGTCATCAAGGCAGAGGCTCTGGCCCTGCTGGTCACTCTGGACTGGAGATGGCATCCACACACACAACCTGCATACACACTCAGGGTATGTGAGTTCTTTACACATATGTGAGACTTACAAACAACATTAAGCATTCAAAACACTGGATTTTTAAGATTTATAGTTGACACTGAAGCTATGCCTTCCTTCATTAAGCTGTTTTGATAAGCCTGTAGTGTCAGAAATACTTTGTGGCATTAAGCTTAATGAAAGCTCAATTTAAAAAATAGGAATGGAAAACAACTTTCCAGACATTTGTACTGAAAATAGGTAGTGTTACCATCTCACACGAAAGCAACCTAATTGTTTGTGTGGGGACCTTCATTTAGAAGACTGATTTGCAAGTCACATGGGACTGTTTGATCTCTTCATGTGAAGAATGGTAGAACTCTGTTAATTTGAAGCAGAGACAATCGCATAATGAATTTACCCATCAGAAAAACAGAGGTCATTGAGCAAGTGTGCCCAGAGCTGTTAGTGCCAGGGAACGACCTCTCACATCTGATTTTACACTGTAATAACTGATGGCACAGCTCTCTGAAATTACATCTTTGTTGAGCAAACTTAAAGAGAAAGCACTCTAAATATTTTTAAGCACAGGTCCTGTTTTGCTCCCTCAAAAAAATCTGCACCTGCTACAGCATAGGCTTGTTAGTGTCCAGAGAGGTGTGTTACCTCTACTGAAAAATTGCTTCTTCAGGAAGTACATTGAGGAAAGATGGTTACATTTTTTTCCTCTTCATTTCTTTAGGAATAATGTCACATTTTCCACCATGTGCTGTTCCCTGGGAAGTAAATCCTTGCAAGTAATACTGATCCCATCTTATTTCATTTTTTTTTAAAAAAAAAAAAGCCCCATTTATTAGGTGCAGTGATCATCTTGACAGGAGCACTGAGTAAGAATAGAGCTGCTTCTTGCCACTGCAGCTCCCATTAGTCTCTCAAAATCTTGACATAACAGAAGGACACTGCTTGTCCTGATCTTTGTCATCCACTCTCTATTTCCAGAACCATTTACAAAAATCAGACTGAAGCTATATGCAGCTAGGCTCTAGCTGTGACAACTGACCACCTTAAATTTCCACCTTGCTTTCTCTTTTCTTTCCATCTACTTTAAATCTGATGGTACAGAGTCTGCTAACTGGGTGCTGCAATTTTAATGTCCTATAGGTTAGTTTTTAGAAAACAGTGATTTTGCAAGTTCAGAGTAATGCCAGTCCCTTCACAGAGGTGGGAAAGAGTGTTCCTCCTCAGAGAAACAAGGTTTTCACACAAATGCTATGAATTATTATGCAATATAATAAGAAGGTAAAAAAACAATGCAACAGAGAGGATACACAGAGGAAGCACGAACTAGCAGTTTAAATAGTGCAGGGGATATTTCCAGACACTGAAAGGAGTCCTTCCCCTGCTCCACCATGGAGTGCTTCCCATGGTAGACAGGCCTCCACGGACTTCTTCAATGTGAGTCCGTCCTATGGGCAGTAGTCTTTCATAAACTGCTGCAACATGGGTCACTTCTTCATGGGGTGCTGTCCTTCAGGAACAGCCTGCTCCAGAGTGGCTACCTCACAGGGTCACAAGTCCTACCAGGAAACCTGCTCTGGCATGGGCTCCTCTCTCCATGAGCCCACAGGTCACTGCCAGGAGTCTTCTCCAGCACAGGTTTCCCCTGGGCTCACAGACCTCTTTCAGAAATCCACCTCCTCTGGTGCGGGTCTCCTTCATGACCTGCAGGTGGATCTCTGCATCCCTGAGCTCCTCCATGGGCTGCAGGGGCGCAGCTGCTTCACCATGGGCTGCACCAGAGGCTGCAGAGGAATCTCAGCTCTGGTACCCAGAGCATCTTCTCCCCCTCCTTCTCCACTCACCTTTGTGTCTGCAGAGCTGTTCTCACTCCTCTCTTCACTGAGAGCAATTATGTTGCATCAATAACTTTTTTTTCCTTCACAAATATATTATCACAGAGGCATTACTATAATTCCTGATGGGATTGGCTGCAGCCAGAAGTAAGTTCATCATCAAGCCAGCTGGCATTGGCTCCGCTGGACATAGGGGAAGCTTCTGGCAGCTTCTCACAGAAGCCACCCCTGTAGCCGCTCCAACTACCAAAACCTGGACCCACAAATCCAATGCCCATTTATTTGCCAAATAGAGAGAAATAGATTTAGGAAGGATTTCCTCTGGGTCCTGTTTTGATGTACAGAGACATTGGAGCCTTTCAACCTACTTACTACGAGCATGTCTACTGTCTTTCCTGCTGGCTGGCCACCACAGGCCTGACCCATGTCACAGAGACACTCCGGCTCTGTTCTGTGGGGTGAAATGTGGGTCCAAGTATCAGAAAACTGCCTGACATTTTAAGTCTGTACATCAAACCCTAATAGTAACCCTAGACCACCATTCCCTATGTACTCTTATGCACATTCCTGTCCAAGAGGAAAGCTATGAAAGAGAGAGGTCTATATCTCTATATACAGGACAAGGGCTGATCTTTTTTTTTTTTTAATTGTGTGTCTAAGAATCAGGGTTTGGTAAAAGCTGAGAGGAACTCAGGGAAGGGCTTCTACTCTTCTCAGCATTTTCTGTCATGTCGTTAAGGTTTTCTTCTTCAGGAGAGCACCACACAGATGGTGACAACAATGGAAATGGATAAAGAGCAAAAGCATTTCTTTTTAGCTTAGTTTTAGTTAAAAAATACAGTACAGGCCCATCAATGGCCTTAACCTTCTCATTGTGATCTCAGTTTTGGTATGTCTTGAAAATCCTCCTTTCACGTGTATTACAGACTGTGTCAGAGGTCTGGTAAGATGAGGCTTCAGTGAGATATAACATGCACATAAAAATGACAGATTTCAGTCACAAGATGCTATCAGTAGCTTGGGAGATAGTGGAATGAAAACCTTTCAGAAAACTGACTGCACACAGCAGTTCTGCTGAAAGATGACAGTGCCACAGGATGACCTCACACATCTGATTCGCCACCAGTGAAGGCAGATGGGGCTGTGTGGTGTGCTGTAGGCACTAGGTTGCTTTCTTTGAGTGATCAAATACAAGGGCTGAAACAATCACTGAGGCAGAGAATTGTACAGCACTGCCTCTCCTACCTGCACACCTTCCACTTATGAAAAAATGGTTGAGGGGAAGCAGAAATATATAAACGAAGGTAGTGGTGCAGACTTCTTTTGCAAAGTGTTTTCGGGCCAGCAGATTAAAGCCAATGTGAACCTTAGCATTGCTAGCAATACTATTTGGCAAACAAATGTATTACAACATTTCAAACAATGAAATTTAGAGTGTTTGCAACTTTTAAATAGAAAAAAACCCTCCCAAGAGACGTGTACAGAGCTGTCCCTTTCTTGCAGAAGATGTAACACTGGGCAATGCTTCAGAAGATCCCTTAAAACATAATTAACCCTGCTGTTTTTCACATTTTCTCCTCACATTTTAAAATCATCTTTGAAAGTAAGAGACGTCATGGCTGTACCAGCTGGAGAATGGCACAAACAAAGTGTACTGGAACAGGAGTGACAGACTGCAGGGCAGCTCTAATTAATAAATGGCTTGCCTTGCCAGGCACAAAGCAGTTGGGTATTGACCCGATGAAGAAATGGAGCTTTGGCATGAGTAATATAGTACTAAATAAAGCAGAGTATACATGTTTTGAGGAAGTACCTAGCAGGGGGTTGCATGGAAAATAGAAGATTGCTGGGGTTTTGTTTCTTTGTTTACTGCTTCTTCCTTTCGTGCTTTGCTGTGCACTTTTCAGTCTGAAACTGGAGGGGTGGCCAACAGGGAGCTATTCTTCTGCATTAACAAAGGGCTCCACCACAGCTCTCATTCCTCTGGTGCCTTCACTCTGTGCAGAGACCAGCACAGAGCACTGACAAAGTGAAAAATGCTTGCAGCAGGTTACAGTCATTTCCTGGAGTAATACATGTTCTTCAGAGTATGATTTGCCATTAGATGTATTTATTTTGGATGACTCTATGCAGGTCTCTGTTAAAGTGAGCCGTCAACTGTCAATATCTATTTTGTTCCATTCTCTGTGTGTTCATTCCTTTCTATACCTGTGGAAACCTGCAGGAAGCTGTTACGTAAGGTGATATTAG
Organism: Cnemophilus loriae; assembly: GCA_013397755.1. Taxonomy (NCBI): domain Eukaryota; kingdom Metazoa; phylum Chordata; class Aves; order Passeriformes; family Corvidae; genus Cnemophilus; species Cnemophilus loriae. The sequence goes on along the minus strand of VZTF01009553.1, from coordinate 468,196 downwards.
TTAAGTGTCTTTTCTGTCTCTTGCACCCACACTTCTTTATTTGTTGAAATCTCTCTGGGCATCACAAAGCTGAACAAACTCTCGTTGTAGCCCCATGGGCCTTTTAAGCTCCATATGGGTCTTTAAGCTCCCTACAGATGATGCATCCATCCGAACTTTAACTTCGGCTCGCTGTGCTTGCGAAGTCTTCTGGCAAGGCTGTGTTTGTCTTGGGTTTCTCCCAAAGTCATACACTCACACCTCTCAAACAGACCAGTGGCTTAGCAATACTCCTTTCTGTGTCTCTCTCCTCAGGCTAGGCTGGTTTGGAGGTTCTTTGTTGTGGGAAACACAACAGTGGATATAAATTGATGTAAGCACTAGAAAGAGATTTTTTTAATACAAAATGTGTTGTGCAAACAGGGAACAGACAAAATAATGATAATAATCATCATGGTCATCATCATCATCCGTATATTGAACTTGGTCTCTTCTTATTCATAACAAATATTCATTGGAGTTTGATCACTCATTTTCCTGATCTTCTTGCTCTGAGGTTTCTCAGTATTTATCTGTGGCTTAGAAGTGTTTGGCCCTTTGTCCCACCTATAGCCAGCTTGCTTTGTCAGATGAAGCAATTCGTTAATCAGTACCATTGAGCCTGGAAAAGGACTGCTTTTATTTCAAATACATCTTATTTTTTGGGAGAGAGAAATACTTGCTTCCTTAGTTTCTCATTTCATGCCTGTACTAGATGACCTGGTAAAGTTGGTTTCTGTCAGGACACAAACCTGTCTCAGAATCAGACCTAAAGTCTTTTTATTTTGCCTATTCTGGAGCTTCTTCATGCACCACACCTTTTTTTTCCCAGGCCCAGTAGTGATTTATTTCAAGTTGAAGTTTTTGAGTTACATATGAAACTTATAATCACAAACTGATGAAAGATCCTTTAAAGAATAATAATAACAAACAAAAAACCAAACAAACCCAAAGAAACCATCTTTGTTTTAAATAAACTTAACACAGGCCTACAAAACGCTCTTCCCTGATAATACCTTAAGATCAAAAGTTAAACACTCAATTCTACAGCCTCTTCTCATACAAGTGGGATTGCTTGGGCAACGCAGTTCAGGTTAGGATCATGGTTTTAGAGATGGCACCTGTCTCGTTATCTGCTGTCATTTGCAGCCTATGCACACATATATGAGCTGTTTGGTCACCCCTAAGTATTTCTGGAGAGCAATTTACCTGTCTGTTGCACATATCTACCCTCATGTCTTCTTCTGTGAGTGCCTCCATTCCTACCTTGAATGCAGTGACTCCAGGTGAGTGTCTCAGGAACCTCACCTCACATCTCTATGGCTGTGCCCTGTAATTTCAAGATAAAATTATCTGGGATTATATATCCTGCCGATTACACTGGAATCATTATCAAGGACACATTTGCTTCCACAATTGCAGCAATGGAATTACATTTCTGCTGTAAAATTGGGCTCTGTTAAATGAGAGAGTGGCTTTCCCCCTTCAAGATGCTACCGATTTCCATCTCCTACACTCTGTGTGCACAAATAAAAAAGGATTTTATTATCTCTCCCCTCAAACTCATCTCAGATTTCAACAGCTCTGCTGTGTTTTTTCCAGTTCATGCACCAGCACCTCTGAAAGTTCTTAGACAGCAAATGGGACTACAAATAGAATCCTTAAAAACAATGGCAAGATAACAGTTACAGAGATATAATAAGACCTGTTTTAATTTAGAGTATGCATGAGATGACAAGCATATTAGTCAGAATAAGGCATATTAATTCAGAGGAACAAGGTAAAACCTAGAGAGGGAGAAAATATCATGTCCAAGACTTATAGTTTTGCTTACAATTCTACTTTTAAACACAAATATTTAAAAGTTATTTCCATATATCTTTAACATTAAATAGACTTTTTTTTTTCCCTGTAAGAAATATAGAAATAGGATTTTTTTTCCTCAGATTTCATACAAAAGAACTATACTGACTTGAGATCTGGCAAGGACATACCTATTACTGAACCTCCCAGGTGTGTGTTGAACACTCTATTAGTACCAGGGAATGGCATATATCTTACAGTTAGGATGGTCAACGCCAAAGATACTAACTTAATACCTAATTTTAGCACAAGAAAAAGCCATTTGGAAAAGCTTTTACCCACTAGGAAAAAAGTGCCAGACGTTGAGAACAAAGAAACAATGTAATACTTTTGCAAATTTCTCATAATAAGTTTATAATTGTCATTCCAATGAGCCACATTGTTGTCATGGAGTCTGTTCTTGTGCCCTGTTTCCCAAGTGTCCTGGTTTTAGAATTAATATGCAGAGAACACTACTGAGGAGAATGACTGTTAGCAAACTGGCATAGCAATTTCTATTACTGTAAGGATTTAAAGAGCACAGTTGCCTGTCTCAAACACTCAAGGCCACAGAAGGATTTGCCATGAGATAAGCACAGACTGGAGCGACGGGGCGGTGCTAACTCAAGGTCTGGTGGAGGCAAGATCTGGTTAGCTCATCCTGGTTGATGCATCCAGACAAAAATTCCCACTGTGGCAAACAGCGTAAAGAAGCAACTGCTTATCTGCATATCACTGGTCAAACAAAGATCATCCCAAGTTATGGGACAGATGGCATCTGTGACCACCAGTGACCACCAAAGCCCACCTGAATATGCCTCTGTGGATACGTGGAACTCGGACTGCAAGAGAAGCCACCACTTTGGGAACTTGAGGCAAGAATAGGTGATACCATGGTCCAGGTGTTGTCTCAGGCCTCGGGGGAGGTTAACAAAGCTTAGGGAGAAGAATCTATCACTGATAATGGACACAAAGGATGCAGAATTTATGGACCACAAGGAAAGCCAACTCTGAAACTATGCTGAAATCAGCTCCAATGGGTAAAATGTAATTCTGGCAGGGGGAGATTGTGATGACTGACTCACAGCCCATCAACCCAAGAAACCCACAGACTCAAAAGAACAGAAAAACCGAACACATGGGCTAATGAGCATTGGAAGTGAGGCAATAATTTAACCAATAGTATAAGAGAACTGTGTATCCAATGAGCCTTAATTCCTATGTTTGCTAAGATGTATAAATAGTGAAAAGTTTTGAACAACAATGCAACACCCCATGACTGAGAAGCCCAATGTAAAGAAGAAGCAAGGGGATGCCTCTGGATCCATGTGTAGTGACTATCTTCTTCTTGTTCCCTCTCTCTGTCTCTCCTCTCTTGTCTATTCCTTGTCAGTTTCTTTCTCTTTTCTATTTCTTTCTATGTCTCTACCTCACATTCATTGTTAAATAAAATCTGTATTACTGACTTTGGCATATGGTCTTGCTTGAACCATAATTCGGACATAGGCATCTTTAACTAATCAGATCTTAATAATTACACAAATTTTTTTATGCGTATTTCCATCACAAACCTTGTGGTAGATTTGTAATATGAGTAGGCCTTATCCCCTGCCGGGCTTGATCTGCTAGGAGAGCCTTGCATCAGCAGAAAGTATCATGTAATAGGAACCAATTTCCAGAGCATTAGCTGCTGCTGGAGACCTGACATCCAAACTGCAGTCATTTCAAGAGCTCTTGTCTTTGGATTAACTCTAATAAGGACCAACTTGGTCCTGGTGTCTGAATGCTGAGTGAAGAGTGCTTTGGGGTCCTGTATTGTTTTAGTTTCACCTGAGAATCAGAACCTAAGTACTATGAATAGTTTCTGGACAAGAACCAAGGTGCAATAGGAAGGGAAGTTATATGATTGGCTTCAAACCTCAATTCCAGCCTGAATGGAAGAACTAATACAGGTGCACCCGGTAAGCACTATACATTAAAGATAACAGCAGATCTCCTCAAACTCCTTCTACAATAAATTGAGTAAGCTGGAAGTTAGAAGTGCTCTTGAGCATTAATTCTGCCTGTACCAGCGGCAATGCCTCCTCTATAGGAGCAGTGACTGCAGGGAGAGCACTGAACTGGCATTGAGACATACAGGAGAAGCAGCAGAGTTAAAAATAAATCAGCATTTGGCTATTTTGCTGGATCAATTTTAGTTACATTATCACAGTTGCTAAGGAAGGATTTTTCAAAGCCATGTGCTGCTTGAAAAAGCACTGCACATCCCAATTTCTCTTGCGCTCATGGGAGGCAACCCCTGCACTGCATCCCAGAGATTTCCAGGCTGGGCTGGTGTCCAGGCTGGGCTAGTTCCCAGCACAGCCAAGCCCACCTTTGGCCAGTCTGTATGGATTCAGATCTTATGCTCAAATATGGAGCAGGTGAAGGAGATGAAGATGTCTTACTTTCTTTTCCTTATGCACTCAGAAGATCCCCAGCGAGCGATACAGAACCTAGAACTACTGTAACTACCGATGAGAAAAAACAGCTGTTCATTGAAACAGAAATCTATCACAATCAGTATCCTGGTTTACAATGTTTCCTTGATAAAATGGAAAATAAGAATTGCAGTAAGCTTAGTTAATATTATTTAGATGATCATAATGCATATTAATGTACATTAAAAGGCATTTACATACAGTTTTTTGTTCTATATAATGATTTTTAACCTATTGATAGAAGGAAATTTCAGTTTTCTGAACTGAGATGCTATGGAATTTCCTGTGGGTCCATGAAAAATTTAGAATTTCAACTTTTGCTTACATTTAGAAGGGAAACACAGTTCAGAACAGATTTCCCATGAGAACAAAATTCTCTTCTCTGTCCGTCTCTAGGCCATAATTCTTCGCTCTTCGCTTCCTTACCAATAATGTTTTACTGTGGCTGGCTCTGGTGAGACATCACAGAGTGTGCTGAATCCTTCCTCTGTGTTTTATCTATATCTCACCTCTATTTCTTTATCTGCACTCTGTGTGAGTTTAGGTTCATCCTGCAGCCTTTGAAGGTAACAGCAAGAGATCAGCAGGAGCAAAGCTAAGGTCTAAGGCTCACAGCACTTCAAATGATAGCTCGTGAACTGATTGATTCATCCTTAAACTACCCTTTGTCTTCAAGGACGCTCCATTTAGAGGCAACTTTCCTCCCGTGTGCTATCAGTGGCAGGATCATGGCCATAGGCTTTCTACCAGTGCTTTGAGCAGGGAAATGTCTCCCTGCATTTGTCTGAAAAGTGACAGTAAAACCCAAGGATGTTGTGGCAATGAAATAATAAATATTGGATTTTAACTAGAATGCACATTTTGCATACTTTCTTCTCCAAGTTCAGTACACATTTCAAATGCATTATATGCAGCCAAGTTCAAGACTTTAGAACATGCCTTTGAGAAATGTCTGCTAATGGTGTACTATATCTCAGTAAAATTTACTCACAGAAACGTACATCATAAAACTGTTTTGTTCCTTAATAAGGAATGTACATGTGCGATGAATTTTAATGCACTGCTTTTACACCATTGATTTATTTTGTTCTAATATTTTGGAATATTGATTGAATTGGTTTGAGAATGCTGAAAAATACTGCATTACAGCATACTTATCCATCTTACATAAATTTGCATTTTATTTTAAAATTATCAATAAAAATAGGTGATCTGCATCTAATTTTTTTTTTGGAGTAATGGTTGGGTGCATAATCTATTTCTAGCAGGATCCTATGCACCTACCAACTCTGCTTTTTCACTCTCTTTACAGATTATTTATGGGCAACCAATTTAGTAGGGATTGAATCATTAGAACAGAAGGAAAAAAAAAAAAAGGTTTTCATGCCTGGACTGAAGCCACACAAATTTTCAGATCATGAGTAGGAGAAGAAACAGGATTTGGGGTGTTCAATCAGGCATGCAGATGCGAAGATGCATCATGTCCTTTCATTTGGCTTACCCTGCAAAACAACTGTTTCTTAATCTCCCCCTGGTAAAATCTTCATTTAACAGGCCTTCAGCAAATTAGAAAGCATGGTCTTTGAAGGCAATCTTTCCTTTAATAATGGAGGCTAAGAAGCCTGCCAGAAGGGACACATAAATGTTGCTGTAACTATCCCACGTAAAAAATGTTGTCGTCATCTATAAATGTATTGTTATATGAACAGATGAAAATGCCTACTAGATTTTCAGCATATTTGAAGACTAAGTTGTTGGTGGCATTTCTCTCATGACAAACAGGTATAAAACGTGCTATCTGCATCAGCAGTCTAATGTTCTAAAATCTAAGCCTAAAACAACATTTAAAATTGCATAAACCATGGAAATATCTCCCTCCAATTAGTTTTATAAATGCCAGAATCCAAATCATGTTAGCTGGTCTGCTGGAGACTGAAAAGCTCCAGCAGAAACACGAAGTTGGAAACGTTCACTGCGTTACTCAGCAGAGTTGGAAATGAGAAAGTGATTAAGAGTGGTGAGGGATGTAAATGTTTGTATTCAACTCTGCAACTTTTAACCACTGTGACACCGCATACTCCCGAGACCTTACTCTTTGGAGTAAGTCCCACTCAGTTTAGCAGGTACGGCAGGAGCAAGTGCTGAAACTATTTTTTCCTCATGCAGACAGGTGTTTTAGGTGTTATTGTTGCTAAAAATTTCTGGCCATCTTTTAGCCCAAGAAACCTCAGCTGAGTGAGCATCTAGATTTTTATGCTCTGAATTGCCCTCTGGATGAAGCTGTTTCTCTCCATCAGTTGTGCTGGCCAGGGAGATAAGGTTTGCAAATTTGAAGTAGTCTTTTAATTGAGCTCATAAGAAGCTTCACATTCTAATTACTTTTCCCTGGTTTCGTTTTGCAGAGGATGTCTTCTGGGACACATTCTTAGTTTCTACTTCAGCTTTATGACATAAGCAGTGGACTTCAAATACGATCTGCACTGCTAGAATTACCTCATGCAGCTGTTTCCTCATAATATCTATGCACTTGACTGTCTCTAAGCAGTATTATTTAAGAGGAAGTGTGACTAGAAATGAGAAAATAATATTTTATGGGTGATCCAGGAAATTCTGCTCTTAATTTTCAAATTAATTAGCTTTGACATCCTTCTTCTACTTTCATGTTTTGTGTATGAATATTACAAAACCCAGGAAAGCAGACTGAAAATAAATAGCAAAATATGGAAGAAATTTACTATCATATTTTAACTAAGGCTATTCACTCTAGAAATCCAAGTCTACAAGGTGTATTTAACTATGAACGTAAATGTGTGACATGATCAATGGAGCCAAACAGCATATTTCAAACCAAATTGTCAATACCCAAAGTGACTCTTCAGTTCAGGAGTCTCTTCCATGAATTTTTGGGGCAAAGTTCATCTCACCTGTCTGTGACCATTGAAAATGCAGATAAGTAAGTCAGATCAAAAGGGCTCTCTTTAGTTGCACCAGTCAGTACGGAGGAGTAACAGCTCTAGAGGGCAACACCTCCCTGCTGCTGTAGACATCTGTAAGAGAAGATGATGCACTTTCTAGACAGAGGCTGCAGTGACTCGTTCACATTCAGAAGTTTTAGAAACCTAAGTGAAGGTGTGACCAGTGGATAACTTCCAGCAGCGCACACCCATGAGTCCTGAAAGCTGTAATCTGCTAATGATGAAAGCCAGCAAGCTACAGCTCCAACAGGGGATCTGATCTCATCCACAGATAATCGAAAACACAATATGGAGAAGATTATGAGAAAATTATAAAGTAAGTCACTCGAGAGCCTGAACAATGGGAAGAGCATTACAAATTGTTTAAATAATATACTTTATGCACATGAACCTCAGGAGGATGAAGGTACTCATTCTACAAAGAAGGTGCATTCCTATCTTAAAGTGTAGAAACCCAGGTAGGGTGTAGCTTATGAAGATAAGACTGCAAAACTGCTCATTATCATTCAAAATCTCATTTTTCACTGCTTGTTTCAGATCATAACCTTGGTGGGAACTATCAACTGTTATTGGATTATAAGTAGAATGGACTGGGGCAATGTGAAAGCAAAATGCTTTTTAAGATTTTTTTTTGTGAACATTTACTATTTAAACAAGCAGAAACTTAACATTTACTTGTATCAACCCAAGATTAGGTGCTCTTCTCTAGAAATGTTTGATCTGTAAACAATGTAGTACATGGCAACGCTCCCATAAGCCATTCACACTGATATCCTTGGCCACGCATGAATTGTTTCAGCGTGAATCTTCAACAGAATTTCATCTACTTTTCCACTTGAATTTTCATGATTTGTGGTATAACTACCCATTCATATATGGAATTTTCTAACAGATCATTCATTCTGTCAAAGTAAATTCTATGAAAATGCTATCAAAACTAAAAGTTTTGTGAAGAATAGAATAGAATGGAATAGAGGTAGAGAACAAGTCTTATGAGATGGGATTGAAGGAGCTGGAGCTGGTTAGCCTGAAGAAAAGAAGGTTCAGGGGGCACAATATTGCTTTCTACAAATACCTGAAAGAAGGTTGAAATGAGGTGGGGTAGGTCTTTTCTCCCAGGTAATAAGTGACAGGGTGAGAGGAAATGGCCTTAGGTTGTGCCAGGGGAGATTTAGAATGGATATTAGGAAAAATTTCTTCACTGAAACTGTGGCTAGGCATTGGAAAAGGCTTCTCAGGGAAGTCATGGAGCCACCATCCTTGAAAGTGTACAAAAAACATATGGATGTGGCATTTGGGAACACAATTTACTGGAGAACACAGTGGTACTGGATTAAAGGTCAAAAGCAATGATCTTAGAGGTCTTTTCCAACCTTAACGATTCTATTAATTTTTCTGATTTTATTTATAAATATCATGTTGTCTTCCTCCTTCCCTATCAAAAAAAAAAAGTTTAATATTTTTCATGTGCAGAACAGAAACTTTTGCAGAGGCACAGATCTAACCACAAAGTAGCAAGTGGTGGCTGAGTGGGCTTGAATGTGAAACCAGTGTGGTGGGACGGACATAAGCAAATCTGGACTCCTCATATGAGAAGTGGATGTCCTAACGTTCTGTGTTTTCAGGAACACTGAGCAGGTTACAGCCTGCTCCTTTATGCTCTTCCAGTCACCCTTTCCTCACTTTCGGTGGCAATGGGGATGCTTCAAACACAACACGGATTTGTCATCTTTACTTTTGGTAAGTGCTCACATTTTGTGTATTTCATTTGCCCTCCCTAAGCAATACTTATTGTGATTCTTTCCCACACTATAAAGGATTATTCTAGACTGGATTCAGAACCTGGAAATAACACACATGCACAGCTGACAACGTATTGCTGGTGCTTGACAGGAGCAGACAATGAGCAGAAAGCCTAAAAAATCCTCACCGCTTTGCTCCCTGTTACTTCACTGAATAAAAATAACCAATCATTTGTCAAAAATAAAGTCAAGAGATTGTTTTTCTTACATTGTTTCTTGCAGTTGTTTTCCTTTTATCAGAAAGTATAAAACCAGGTGTAACCATTCAGGATCTAACCCCACAGCCTTTGCATCTAGTACCATCAGGTGTGACAGTGGTCAGTAACAGATGTTTCATGTGACAGTCTAATAATAAAGTCCACAAAACGGACGTTTTATCTGCTCAGAGGGAAAATACTTTCCCAGTTCGTACTGACTGGTATTTGTTAATGCCTGAAGCATAAAGATAACATCCTTCTTTAGGTTTTTGGTTTGGTTTTCAATACGCTTGAGCATTCAGCTTTTTTCACTATCAAAGATACACACAGTGTCTCAAACTGTGTGTCATTCTCTTTGCTTGTATGAGTTTTTTCATTAGTTTGAAAGATCAAAAAACATACTTATAAAAGAGTATGGCAATACCTTAGCTACCAGAATCTTATTCTAAAGGCAGGATGTATGCAACTGGCACAACCTTTCATATCTGGAAGCTGGGAGCCATAAAACATACCAGTCTGCTGCAGGGATATACTAAGAATAATACCTAAAATGTACTTCAGACTAGTTGTTCATAGGACACTTCTTTCTGAATATATAGATCCTGCCTTTTTTTCTCCTATTTTCCTCCCTTCCTGAATAGTATGCACCCAAGGAGACCCCTGCAGGAATCCCTGTGGCTGTATGGAGGGTCAGGCTTGCAGCCACCCGCGTTGTTTGGGCAGAAGCTCTGACAGGAGTGGTAATCTTTTCCTATACACAGACCATGGCCAGTGTCACCCTCTTTGGACAATTATATTTTCATCTAATTTCACCACATGTTAAGTCTTTCCACTTCAGACAGACTCTCAATTATGTGACCTGACCAAGTTCAAACCCCAGACAAAACTCAGTGTTAATTCTTGCCCACTTTGAGCCTGCTATAGCCATCCTGGGGTCCTATCTCTGACAGCCTTACTGACATGGAGAATCTCCTCATTGCCCAGTCCTCTCTCCTGGCAGCAAACCAATTTAGATATGTAAGAAATACAGCAATGAACAATCTAGTTAAATCTGTCCATAGGGACATGCAGGAAACAAAAGGATCTATTAGTTTTAATCCTCTCAGGAAAATGGGCATAACGGCTGCAATTGTGCAATCATGAGTGATATAGCATATACAGTGGTAACACACATTGCAATGTTTGCTGATGAACTGTGAAATTTCAAAAGAACTTTTTTTCCATTAGAAACTTAAGACCTTCATTGCAAGCATGAAAATTGTGTGCTAATTTTACAAATATTTCGTGTCATCACTGCAAGACAGTTTTTACATAGTTTTCATTGAAGCAACAGAGCAGAAATATCATTTTAAGCTTCATAGCCATTCATCTACATTACTTTGTTAATATGCTGTGCCATTGCCACATCTCCAATCGACCGAAAAATATACTGAATAGTTCTAAGAAGATCAGCGCCTTCCAAAATAATTGTTTGATCAAGTATGAAGTGTCTCTTTCATACAGAGTCTTTACATTAATGACTGGGTTTAATTAGGCTGGTTAAAAGTCAGAAAGAAGAAATTCGTTCTCAGTGTAATAAACTGCTAATTACTAACTGCAAGGAAAAGGTTATGGATAAGGAGGACTTTGCTATTAAGGCACACAGCAGAACAACTTTCATTCCCCTCACATTTCCTGTGTTTGTTACAAACAATTGCGAAACTCTTTTCAAGGCTTATTGGTCTCTCTTTCCCTACACTACTCTGAGATAAAGAAACAGCTTTAATGCCAACAGCGCCATTTCCATTTTTATAGAGGGTTTAGAGGTATTTTAAGGAACATTGCCAAGACACTGAAGATAGACTCTCAGAATTTCTATTTTTCTGATTTTTTTTAATTCAGAAACCAAATAACAGATACTCAAAAACTCCAGTAGGATAGATATTTGCAAGCATTATTTCCGAAGGTGTTTTCATTTCAAAATACTGAGATTTGGATCTAGAGAATGTCCAAGTAATCATAATTACAATAGTGAGTGACATTGTAATATGATTTTAAAACAAAGGTAACAGCTGCTTAATGAATCTTTGATTATTAGCTTTTTTCTTCTTAAGTCAAAGTAGTTCCTAGTCACACTGCAGTACAGAGCTGTGCCCCATGACAGCCATCCCTGTCCTGGCTGCACATGCGCATCACCCACGTTTGTTTGCATGCTGGCAAGGCACTGACATGGCCTTCCTCTCCCTATGGGATAATTCAGGCTGGAAAGGGCCTCAGGAGGTATCTAGTGTAGTTGGATCCTAAACATTCTGCTTTACTACATTTAACTAGGACGGTGGTTTGCAGGTTAGTATCTCAGTTCACCACCTGATTCATATCTGAAATTGTCAGAGAGACAGAGATGGAAAATCCTTTAGTTCTTGATATTGCCATGATTTAAACACGTCTTCTCCAGAAACTAATTTCACCTCTTTGCCTTTATTAAATGCACTATTTTATTTGAGATATAGTTATTCTAGCTGTTGCATTTGCTTTTCTACTAGAGTAAAAAAAGTAGAGAAAAAAATAAAGTGTAAAAGAATAGCAAGTAGTTGTGTTCTCACTGAGCCACAGCATCGAGGAAAATCAGGATACAAACTCCATCAGCAGATTGCAGGCTTTATAGTTTTATCTGCAACATGCAGTGTTAAAAATATACTCCATTACAAAATGTCTGTGGCTTTGCCCCTGGAAGCAATAACTAGCAACATCTGTGATGCAACATGTGTCTAAAATGAATGGGCACTGATATTCTATTGCTTTCCAGGTATTTCTATTGACCATAGCATCCTAATACTATTTTCCCTAAGATATTGTGTTCTTGCTGGCAATGAAGCATGTCAGGAAGGCAGCCTTGCCACCCATTTGTTTTCATTTCTCTTTGTTCTTCAATCCTAATGTTGAAAACCATACCTCATGAGAATGACACAGGCTTTAGAAATATGATAAACAGGTAGACAAGTGCATCATTAAGAAGCATTTAAGAGTTTTGTGCAGAATCCACTGCACTGGGAAAATAGGCAAATGTTTGATAGCTAGTTAGAGGTCTATACACGGTGTCAACATCAAAGAAGGTAGAAAACAATCTGCTATGTCTAAATTCCAACAGCTACCTTCTCACTTTACATACTTCAAACCAAAACAAATAGCATGTTTATAAAGTCTCACTACAGTGGGTTGTAACTCAAATCATCCACCAAAACTCCATTTAATGGTAAGACAAACTTTAAATATTGTATACCTGTAGTGTTCCTCAGTAATCCGTGTGTCTTTACTATAGAGGTGGCCAGATGATGATGATGAGCTCCTTTCTGGCAGGAGTTCAGCCCTCTGTCTTCAGATGTCTGTCCAATGATAAACAAAACTTACTCATTACATCCCTGTCAAAGCTGCTGCATAGAACTCGCTTAACTAGAACCAGAACCACTTTCAGCCATGAGACAAAAGCTGGCAACACAAAGATCTGCTAATGCCTCGTCCCATCAGAGGCCACAAAGGTTCATCAGGCATCTCTCAACTTCCAGCAAAGTGGAAGCTGCTGTCAACTTGCCTTAGCTGATACTAGGACAATGCACTTAAGTTAAACCTGCTGCTTGAAAAGAGCTAGAAATAAGTTGTTTCAGATATATAGACACACACATGTCTATGTATGTCTATATGCACTAATGTATATTCACAGATAAAGATTGTACAGGTTCGTTATGCACATATGTGAAAGCCATCTTTCTTTTTCTCTCTAGATAAATATACATTTAAGTGGGAATTTATTTTAATATTTATTTCTTCATATCTCTGTTTAATTTAGTTTAATTTTCTTTAAAGAATTAATCTCATGAATAGTTATGTTTTAATTCAAAGTTTACATATATAAAATCCAACATGAAGGTTAAAATTCAGGTTACACTTTTCTTATAGGGTGTTGAAAACTTGGGGATCTCTTACAGCGTCATTCACTTTAGACCCAAGACCTTCTTTCTTGGGAGACCTGCCCCAGTGCCTGCCTTTGCAATCCATCTCAAGCCGAGGCAAATAATATTGAGATGGCATGTCCTGAAAGCTGTCAGAAGGGCAGTTTCTTCCAGCCAAACTTCAAGCAGGAAACGTGGATCTTTCCATAGAAAAAGCTAACATTCTGGGGGAGTTTAAATAGCTTTAGAATATATATGGTGTTTTTGAAGCACTAAAATAGCTCTTCCCTCTCTCTGAGACTCACTCCTTTGGGTCATGAATTTTAAGCATTTTATACTCAGAGCCCAAACAGTGCTTCTCTCTGGGGTTTTAAGGCATGGTCTTGGTGTGAAAATCTTCTGCTGACCACCCCTGTAGTACGAAGGTTGTGATTCTGCTGCAGAAGTGAGACACGCCCAAAGATTCTGTTTGAAGAAGCAAACAGCTGCTGTGGGAGCTGGGGCAGGCACCTCAACTTTTCAGAGGTGTACCATTGGGAAAACATCACATATTGATGACAGTTTAGAACAAGAGAACAAAACACCCTTATTTCTTTCTTAGCAATGGAAGATGCTGGATCATACAGACTTGCCACACAGCCCCTGTGTCTGCTGTCTGGTGACTGATGAATTGCTGAATGTCATTCCTTGTCCGCTTGCTTCCCAGGTCCGTGTCCAGCACAGTGCCACTCATCATCTGAGCTCCAAAGGTTGTCTGCTCCAGTGTGCCTTGGTTGGTTTACGACAGTTGCAGAGTCACACCAGCCGGTCTGCTCTCCACACAGCCTTCTTCTTCCTTGTGGCTCTGTCTATCTCTTTCTATAAATGTTGTACTTCATTAAAATGTGAGACATTATAATTTGCTAGGAGTTGTCAAGTACAGGTCACACCATGTACTGAAGAATCATGAGCAAGAAGAATGGGAACAGACATCAAGAGCAAGATAAACAAAAACAGACAAATAGGTGCATGTCAGAAAAATTACCAAGTATGCCAAACATCCCCGTCTTCAAGAAGTATATCAGATTCACAAAGGTTATGTTTGCAGCCCAGATCCCACTGAGATTAACAATGAATTCCAATTCACCGAAGCAAAAGTTGATTTAATTTTTGAAGACGGCTATTTTGTTTATGCTACAGCAGAAGTTCAGGCAATCTTTGTTCTAGATAGTTTCTATCAAGTGTATTTTTGCAGAGTGAAAAATTATTTTTTTGAAAGTGCTTACAACGTTTCAGAAGTCAGCAGCTCAAATACCTCTAATCTGAAAAATTACTGTAAAAGTAATATCATAATATCCCTACCTCTTCTTCTTTACTTTATTTCTGATATCTGCATAGTTGATGATTAAAATAAAAAGTACTGAACTCACACCTTTAGAAATGAGGGAGTTTACTACAGCCAGTGAAAATGTGTCTTCCTGAAGCATGATCAGCAAAAGCAAAATGCGCTTTGCAACTCAAGAAGAAACTGTATGTTCTATTTATTTTTTTATAGCAGTGTGTTTTTTTAACCTGGGCACAAATAAGTTAGCTATTACTTCTTCTCCAGAAAGTTTTACTTATAAGAGTAGTAAAAAAAACTCCACCAAAAAAGATACAGAATTAGTCTCTGAAGAAAAAGCACACGCATTTTTTTTTTTGACTATCAGTTGCTTTCTGCATATCTCTTGCCTTCTGTAGAAATGAGCATAATTTTTCCAAGGAAAAAACACTTTAAAATGTTCATCAGCGGATGAAATTGATTTAGTTCCCTTTTCTATATTAAACTTCATTTTTCTTAAATGGAAGATAATCAATTCACATCAATTCACATCACATCAAGGGCACAGTGTTTGGTGCATATCATTCCTCCAGCGACGTTTTCACATAAAAATGGAGACTCAGATGTTCCTGAATGAGAGTGGAACAACAGGAACCAGAAAAATTATCCCATTCTATTTAATGTACTGCTCAATGATAATTACAGAAAAATATACTCCGCTCCTTTCTTCCAGATTCAACAGACAGCTGCTGTCATAAAAGTTATTGACTGTGTAAAGACCATATTGTGGCCAGGTATAGACTACTTCAGTCCAGAAATGGAGTAACTTGAACTGTTTCAGATGCCATTAACCTCCCCATTCCTATTACAGAAAGCAAGAAAATTTATAAAAATCAACCCCAAGCTTATGCATCTACAGGCAATGTAGTTATGTAATTTGAAGTTCAACGTAGAGTACATTCCAATGTTTTGAAAGGCTCAGAGGTCTGAATCAGTGCCATAAATCAGAAGAATAAATTCTGGTACAGAAAATAGATTTCTGCTTAAGCTCAAGTAAAACTCAGACATTTAAAATGTATGCCTCCATTCTCAAAATGACAAACAGAAGATAGTTGGAATTTAATTGTCAGTACAGGTCTGATGTGTGGGCTGCAAACCCTACTGTCTTTATAACACAATGATATCCTGATGACAGTGGGCACATTTGCTTTTTTAACGTGACATATATTATTTTTCTGTAACCAGAGAGACCAAAGTCATCTGATGAAATAGTATCATTCATGGTGACTTTATAGAACAAGTATTTCATGGTATGTACCACAGTGCATTCCATGTATTATGGATGGTTTTGCTGTTAACCAACAGATTCTCTGTTTCCCAGAGAAGTCAGAATTGACATATGATAGAAAATCATGGGAGCCCTTTTATTAGACACATCTTAGTATGTCAGAAATTGTTTCTGTTCCCAAAGAGACCAGTGAATTGTCAAAAGCAATCATGGATGTTCCAGAGAGCCAGTCATCCAGGGAAAATTATGTACAGCACTTACTGGCTGCAAAAGAGTTGCATATTTTTGCTGCTCCCAAGATGATCAAAACCATGGAAAATCAGTTTCATAACAGCCGTGGTGGGCTGTATTTTAAACAACAGCAACAACAAAAAAATATCCCCTTTTATCTTCCCCATATTTTAAACCATCAGTTTCCCTTTTACATTTTTCCAGTTCCATTTCTAATGTACTCAAAATAAAATATGAAGAAGAGTTAGGCCAAGAAAAGTCTATCCAGCCCTGTGTCCTCCAGCATGCCTGGAAGGGCTAGAAATATATTAACAGTATAAAAAATTATCAATAATAATTATTTAACAATATTAACATGGACAGAAATACTTCCTCATAATGCTCTTCCAGTCTCTGCAATCTGTGCTTCGGAGACCTCCCGGGCAGGGATAGAATCTTTGTCTTTGGGAGTCACTAATGCAGTTTTTGCCCCCTTGATTTGACCAGCTGTCTCTTGACATCATGTAGACTTTTAACTCCACCATATCCAGCTGTAAAATTCATTGTGCAAGATGTGAAAAATAGTCAGTTTTTGTTTTGTTTTTTTTTTAATATGCAATTTTCTACTTTCTCTAGATCCCCCTTGCACTGAAAAAGACTGGGAAAATCCATTCCCTGTGGACAATGATGTCAGCTAGCACATTACCTGTGCTGTGTTCCTCTCCATTTCCCACCTGGTGAGTTCTTACATCTAGTTATTCTTCATTTATAACACCATTTCTCTCCTTTGGCCCTTGTCATTGCCTTCAATGGTTCTTTCCCATTTCTACGTTACTGGGTGGAGACCTAAGATCTCTATTAAGTGTTCAGGATGCAAAGATCCTACAGAGTTATAGTGAGCCATGGGACTGCTGCTGTTTTGCTGCTTCTGCTTTCATAATACTTCCCAATACTTGGTGTACCTTCTGAAAACTGCTCCCTGCTGACTTGGTGATGTGAGAGTCTCCCAGCAGCCTGGGATCTCTGGCCTGGGGGATAGCTGCTGTCTTAGAGGAGCCAGAGGCTATGGCCATGTTGGTACTTGGGCAAGGATCTAGGGAGTGGCGTCATGAAAAACTAAGGATTTAGAGCTTGGTTGAATATTCACGTTCAGTGGTGGGACCAACCTTTCCATCATATGGTTTTCTCTGGAGGAAGGCATGGACTGTATTTTTGGACAGTCTTTGGCCACATCAGTAAACCGTCCCCATCTTCACTAGCACACTTAGACTGACAGCAGTGTAACCCACACGGCAATACTGTCCTAGACTTGCTGTTGCAGCTTTAAATTTAAATGTTTTACATTGAAGACATGTTTAATGTTCTATACCCTAGTTATGCTAGTTGAAGTGCTGTTGAGCACAGTGTGATGCTTATTATTTTAATCATATTAAATCCCATTAGAGAACTAAATTGTGTGCAGTTATTGTGGGCTTTTTTTCTCTTAGGTTCAGTTTCCCCGTTTCCTCCAGGAGGGTGAAAGATTTTAATGCAGCAGCCTGTGTAGAGAGTGCTGGCAGCTAGCAGCATGCTGCTGCTCCCTTTCAGAGCAAGAGCTATGAGGCAATCTGGTTGTTTGCTTTTTTTTTTTCATTTTCAGTTGAGGAAACACTTTTATAGAGCTTATAATCTGCTTGCAGGGCTCCTGGACACGCACAAGTAGCCATCTTGCAATGTGAGGATCTAATCAAATTCCCTTTAGAAAGCATTTAAAGCTCTGAAGAACAGACTTGCAGGACCAGTTGAGAGCTGAAATTAAGAAATAAGGCGCACAAATGAAACATACTGGAGCCATGTTGTTTCATTTAACCATGGCATTATAGTTCATTATGCATTTCAACATCATCATTGCTATTTAACAGATTATCATTGGTGTGTTCTTTAACAAAAAATTTTTTTAAAAAATGGCAGATTTTGGTCCATCTTGCTTTTGCTGTTGGGCTTTGACTTGATCAAGAGTGATAAGAAAGTATGGGTTTGACAGAAGGGGACTGAATTTTGCTTTATTACCTTGATATAATTGCAGATATGGAGAGCATACCAGCTTGAAAGAAGTGACTTAAGGGGTTCAACAAGGAATCCACAAAAGTGATAATTATTGTCCTGGACTGTCAGGGAAAGTGTTAAACAAATACAGAAGAAAAAAAACAGGGCAAATAGAGGAATGAGGTTTGCTGTGGTATATAGTTTCAAGGATACTTGAATTTTTTGAATGCCAGGTGTTAGGCTCTTTGCTTGGTTCATATGCTTTGCTTCAGAGGTCTGATGAAAACACCTAAACAGAAGCATGGCAGTGTTCTAAAACTGTAGATGTAAATCCAGCCATGACCAAGTAGAGCTCGTTACTATTTCCAAAACAGACAGACTTTTTCAGGCTTTTATATTCCTAACTCTTTTTTTCTTCTTCACATGCCTTTGCCTTTAATTTTCGTGGATTTGACCTTGGGCAGGAAGGTACTGAATGTTCACCCCTGTGGGTGGGACTTACAGCAGTCAGACCCAGAACTAGCTATGGAAAATGGGGCTGACACCATCAATCACTTGGCACCATTCACTTTCTGCTTCAGATTCATTCACCTTTTAGATGAAACCAGGGAAGAACAATCAAGAGTTTGGCTCAGCGTGTAAGTGTGATATAAATTAAGTACTAATTTGAAAAAAAAATAGCAAAAGTATTTTCATTTCAAATCAAAAGATGCATTGGATCAGTGTTCTGGTTTCAGTTTCTACAGTAGCTTTAGGGTAAAATTCAGGTGGAATAAAATCTGATAGCCTTCTTGACAGCCACAGCCATCTATCTTGACAGTGAATAAAATTACTGTTCATTTAAATCTGAATTTTGGCTGAAATGTATATGAATATGAGCAACCTGGCATGGTAGGAAAACATAATAGTAAATTATCAGGGAGAGTTTGATGCATTTTTAACAGGAAACCAAAATTGTTATTTTATTTTGCTGTCTCTTTAAAATGCCTCTCTTTCCTGTGGCATTCCTTTTTCTCTTTCATAAAGGCTTAATAATTATCCATCCAAGGTAGCAGAAGACTTTCCAACAGTTTTAAAAACTAGAGCACCTTAATTTCTCCATGGACTGTCATTATGAAAATGGGGCACTTATGAAACTGGGGCACCTTGTGACCTCACCAAAGATTTACACTGAAAATAATAATGTTGAAAGCAGATGGACAATCTAAATGAATCACATTTTTATAAAGCTAAAACTATTCCTGTGAAAGTAGGAATGGAATTTGGAGAGTTAGTACATGTACATTCGCATTCAGCCTGTGTCTGCATACACACAACTGGAGTGCTTCCATAAGCCCGTGGGCAGAAAGCCAAAAGGCATTTGCAAATGGCAACGTTGCCACTTCTGAATGAGAAGATCTGAAGTTGCAGCACCCGGGTCAGCACGGCAGCCTCTTCACCATTGGGACCACAGTCTGGTGACATGCCTCAGCAGCAGGGCTGGATCAAGGAGCTCTTCCCCTGACCCCTCTCACCCCTCACTGCTCGGTCCTTCTCTGGGCAGCCCCGTGAACCGTACTCAAGTCACATCTTAGTGGGGAGTTTCTGAGGACCATCTCAGTGATGCCTGGGCTGACTAGAAACATAAATGTGTGCAGACCAGGTCACCAGTGAAGTTCCTCATCCCAGCTGCACTGGGAGCTGCACAAGAGCAGCCATGGGGCAGCCCCATCAGAGAGGCTCATGCTGCAGCCATCAGGCTGAAGGACTCCAGCTCGAGGGAACACACCGGCTGCGTGCTGGAGCTTGTCCTGGGCAAAGGCATCCTGCTCAACCTGGGGCATGGACAAGGCAGTGGGGCTAAAACCCACCCGAGCTATGCCAGGGCATCTGCAGAAATAGTGGCCTAGGGATGCAGGGGAGAATAAAATATAGCTACTTCTGAGGAACAGATGCAAAATAGCCTGTACTAGCCTTTTCTCCAGTGTGTCGAAGAGACAGAGTGAAGGCAAAGGGATCTGAGGGAATCTGTGTAAGTAAAGTGTATGCACACCTAATTTATTAGAAATCTGAACTGTTATGGGAGTCCTCAATAAATATGCAGTTTGAACTCTGTCTGCAGTGCTGTGCTGTTCATCAGCCAGGCAAGGGATATCACTATTTATTCAACTGCCTGAGTGGAGAGGGACACTTTGGGGATAAAAAGCTTTTTCACCTTAGAAATATAAGGGAAAATAGTGTGGAAAATTATTCAGTAGCAGAGCAAAACATCCAAAGCATACATGGTAGCTTTGGGGAAGGAGAGATTAATATATTATCTATATATCTGTTGATGCCTTTGTACATTTCTGTTGTGGGTATAAAGAGTTTACTATGTTTACAACATTGTAGACAGATTGTCTGTGGTATGTTACACATGCACGTGCCCCTGATAAAGCTACACTCTAAGTGGCACTGACACCAGTCACCTTCCCAGAAAATAATGTGCTTAGTTATTAAAGCAGCTTGGAGTTCACAGGTTATGCCAGAGGACTGAGGACACTGGCTAGGGTTGGATTTGAGGACTGTTGTGGCCTCATTTCAGGTTTCCCCCAGTAGGTTTTTGTACTGAATCCTGGGCAGGATTCCCTGTGGCGATGCATGTGGGAGAGAAGGAGAAGAGCAAGCCTGCTTTTCTGGATGTGTAAGGCAGCTGTAGAGCTCAACACTCATTTTCTTACATGTTTGGGACATGCCTGCATAGTAGTGTGAAAGCTGAGCATGGCTGCTGGTGGTCTTGAGTAAAATTCAAGCTCCTTTCTACTACGCATCATAGAATTTTCACACAAGCACTTGAAGCGTCAGTTTGGTTTCCACAATCCCAAGTGATCCCAAATCCTATGATTTTTTTTTAATGGTACTGCCATCATGTAATAGTCTGTCATT
Organism: Cnemophilus loriae; assembly: GCA_013397755.1. Lineage (NCBI taxonomy): Eukaryota > Metazoa > Chordata > Aves > Passeriformes > Corvidae > Cnemophilus > Cnemophilus loriae. The sequence goes on along the minus strand of VZTF01009553.1, from coordinate 447,229 downwards.
ATTTATGAATACAATGCATTTTCTGTAAGAACTTCATTGTGATCCCCAAATTATTCCTGAGATAGTTATTCCTATCTTATGAGGCATTTAAAAAAAAAAGAATTGTCTTTAATCTTTACTCTCTACCATATTTGAAGGACTTTGTCTTTCAGCATTTATATCTTCAACAAGGTAAAAACAAAACTTAAATGGGATGGGGGGAAAAAAGCAATTACTGCTTTCTTGTATATGTCACAGTTTGGGGATCTTACCAGGGAACTGCAGTGCTCTTGATGTATGAGCTCCACTCCTGCCTTTGCTCTGTTAGAGTATTTGGCACCAACAATGAAACTGGAATCTAATGTACACAATGTTAAGAAAAATTGCCTTTTCAAAGCCAGATTCAGAAATATGACAGTCCTTACAGCCTGATTATGGAAGGTTTTATTGTTTGTTTAATTTAAGGACAAAGTACTGAACAAACCAGAGTGGCTTAAACATGCATATTTTCAGTATCACTGTAGTATGACATTTTTACATAAACCACAGTGGCTATGGTGGGACATTGCAACAGAGAATCAATCATGCATCCTGTGAAAATAAAGCTTTGTTTCACAACTACTTATTGACTTTTGTTCAGTATGTAGTGCTAAGAACAAGTATGTTGCAAGAGTGGTTGTTCTGTGATATTTACAGAAAAAAATTCTGGAGTGCTGTAACTCACTAACTTTGATTTTGAGACTGTCTTTTTAAGTGTTAATATGGTCCATTTTCTGTCACTGTTTATCAGTGTTTGCTGGCAGAGCTTAGCATTTGGAGTTAATGGCAGTGAATACTAACTCAGGAGCTACTTACAGCTGTTTGCACTTTGAGAGTGTCCATTTCAGAGGGCAGAAACAGCCTTTTTCTCCCTCCCTCTTTTTGCAGTTGGCTACCACATTTGCAACATCCCAATTAATTTAGATCTCCAAAGGAGAATCAATTTTGCGTGTTTTGACATGAGAAAATTTATCTCATTGCCTTTTGTCTGACCCTGCTTTTATTTTAGTTCTTATTTAAATTCACACAGAGTCTTTATCACAAAGGTTATCCTAACACTCATCTTTTGTATTTGTCACTGGAACAACTTGTTCTTGTCTATTGTATGAATATAGCACTCAGATCTCCTTGAAGATCTCCTTCTACAACATAGTCTTTAACAAGAGAAAATAATGATTTCAGTAGTGTGCCTTTAAAAAAAAATAATTACACAAAACAAAAAACAAACTACCAAAAAAAAACCCCCAAAAAACAAAATACATAAAAACCCCCAAACAAACAGAACAAACCCTTAGCATTCGAGATGAGGACACAGCTGGAAATAGCTTAAGAAAGAGACTGAACCAGCCTTGCTAAATCTGCCAAGGGTTATTACGAAAACTCATGGAATCCTGATGTATTTTGCAAATATGATGGTTAGTGCAGTGTAGAAAATAGCACCATAAAGGATGTAGGCTGTCCCATGTTAACAGCAGTTAATAACAACAAATCCTCAAATGACAGATCTCCTGTTGAGGCTGTGGATGAGAAGGAACTTTACTTCACTTAATGACTTTAAATGAAATAATTCAAAAGCTATATATGAGTTTTTTATTAAACCTTAGAATCAATGTAAAAGAAGAACTATTACCTACTACGTGTTGCTGAAACTGGTCAAAGAGGATAGAAGACATTTTCGAGGATACTGAAAAATACTGAAGTATCTTTTTTTTATTCTATGAATATATATAATAGTTAAGTGATGAATGGAAAGGTATAAGCCAAGATGGCCATTTCCATGCTCTGACCTTTACTGTTAAGGTGCTCAGATTTTCAGACAATTCACTTCGTTCTGTGCCAAGTCACCTTGAAGTCTGTAAAAGACACGTCCAGAGGAAATAGGAGAACCTGCCCTCTAGAGGTAACGATTTTTCTCCATCGACTGTAGAGGGAGCCTAGAAACTAATTTTGACTTGGTGACTGACAGGCATAGTAAGGTGCAGGTTGAGGTGCAATCCCTCTGGCTGTGTTTACAGCCATGCACCGCTGCAGACAGTCAGAGCTGGGTGCATGCTTAAATGGAAGAGATCACCTATGACTTCGTGCATTTTTTTCTTCCTTCCTGTGTCTTTAGTAGTTTTACTCAGCAAACATCCATCTTCACATTTGTTTTTACTGCCATTGCATGACCATTATTTTCCAGCCGACTCCTAAACAATTCTGATTAGCGAGGATTTTCTCGACAAGAAAAAATGGAAAGCTACATGAAGCTCTTAGAGGCCTATATGCCTGCTCTTAGGAGTAGGTGAAGAAGTTTGTAACATAAACACAAGATCTCTTCTCCCTTTTCCCTTTCGAAAACAAACAAACAAAAAAAGCAAACTAAGAAAAAGAAATACTTTTTGGTTTTAATGTGTACCTAATTTTCCTCTATTATTGTGTATTTTGAATTATGATTTTTTTGTTCAAAAATATTCCCGTGTTCTCTATGCAAAATATCATGCAAGTACAAAAAGGTAATAGCAGATGTTAGTCTTGCAGACATGTTCATCAAATCACATAGAAAACCAGATTTATCCTTCATGCTGTGCACTTGATAGCCGCTTAAAAAAAAAAGGCATTCATCTGTATCAGAACATTTTAGCAGACTACACAGCTTGATGTATTTTACTGCTTAAAATTGATTCTTAACCTTCTGACATTTCACTGTTTGGATCTAACATGGCACAAGAATGGAACCAGGCAAGAGTGATTAATAGATTGTATCTTCTGTAGTCTGCAAGCCTCCTCAAGGCCGTTGTTATGAGCCAGTCTTTCAGAAGGTGAAAGATGGTCACCCAAGGTGCCTATGCAGAATGAAACTTTTGTTCATGAAGGATGGGGTGGAACTGATTCATTTCCATTACTTCAAAATTTCTTCCACACCAGAATGGAAAAAAAAAAAAAGCTTCCAGAAATTCCCAGTAAATTCTACAATTATTTGTGAGCTGATAAGCAACATATCATTTTGAGAAGTGAAAACGTAGTGTTTCAGTTTCTCACCAGGTCCAGGAAGCAAAATCACCTCTGGCTTTTTCCAGGGTGTGTCTCTTTGTTGCTCAATCCTGACTCCTCTCCTAAATAAGACTCCTACTGCAGGCTCCTGCAGGTCTTAGAGCAGCTACTTCATCAGCTGCAGTACAGCCTGACCTCTTCTGCAACCAGGACACTGGTCTAGCCTACAACAATCTTTAAAAATAAAGCATTAGTGATTAAGAGTCTTTTCAGCTTTAAATGCAGAAAACAAAATACGTGCACACATCCAAGCTGGCAAAGTTTCTCAGTCCTCTGTCTCGCTACCCCCAGGATTCATTCGCTCCCTGCACCATCTATCAGCCTCCTAGAAAAGCATCCAGCGACCTCAGTTTTTGGTTTGAAACTCTAGTCACAGCGTTTGCCCACACTCTGTTCCCCTTGGCTGGCAGTCACTAAGGAGTCAATGTCCAGCTGTGGACTGTCAGTGTTATCTCCAAGAGACCACAATGTCCTGTCTGTTTCCAGGTGGGCGTATCTAGACTACGAGCGCACTCGGGTCAGCATGGAACTTTCACTCTCCTGGCCCAGAGAATGGTTTCAAAAGGTGATTCTTTAACATCTAATCTTTTACCAGAGTTGACTTTTCATCAAAGCACACCAGATTTTTATAATTTAGCCTTAAAAAAAACCAAAACAAAACTGTAAGCAATGGCTACAACAGAACCAAAGCCCCACTAAAGCACCAAATAAACCAGTCTCTGAAAATCTCAGAATAGACCCTCCCTTGTTACCTCATGCTGGAAGATGGGAAGGGCGACACTCTGCTCCTGAAACCTCTTCAGGGAGAACTGTGGCTATGCCCATGGCATATCTGGGTGCATAAGGGGTGAGGGGGAAGCAGGGAACGAACATGTGGTTCCACAGCACCGGGAAGGGATTCTGGATCACAAATCCTCTAAAAACTGCTGGGCACTTGCCCACTGACCTTTCCAACAAATGCAGGGATATTGAACTAGAAATTTAACTCTATTTTTGATATTATGAGGGAAGAAAATCCAATGTCTTTTTGACTTCAAACATCTAGACTTGGCCTTTTCCAGGAAATTGCCTGCAAAACATCTGATTGGAGAAACAAGCAGACATCCGGTTGTATGCATCCACTACCCACCAGTGACACTGCCAAGCAATTCAAAGGATCATGCCCATAGGATCCCATCGAGAACCTGCTTTGGTCTTGTCTTTCTCCATTCTAATCTCAACCCTAGAAAAGGCCCCTTATCCATCCCAAACTTCATAATTCCAGGTAAGAGGAATGCACTTGGTTTCAGCCATAGTTAAAGCAACTCTTTGTAAGATCCTTGCTCTGGGATCTTGCCTCTGATGCTATTTTTTACCCCAAGAGTTTGCACATTCTGGTTCTCAGTGCATTCAGCCAGGATAATATACTACAGACCAAGGTAAAGGAAGTCAGACAACCTTTATTATACAGAGGCACATCCTGGAAAGAGAAAAACAGTGGTTCAGATATAAGCAAATCTGTGCATTGCCTAGAAATCAGCCATGCCATGATTAAATCATAGCTCTAATATTATGTATATTTATTTTCAAAGAAATTCAAATGTGTACCTTGGTCTTTTTGCATGCACACTTGGAGACCTTGAAAGAATTTTGTTTCTCAGTCCTCATCACTCTTAATTGCTGCCTTTTCAGGGAAGTACACAAAGTCACCAGTCACCTTTCAAAGGTTTGACAGGTGTGTCTTATCACATCAGTCAAACCAATGCAAGAAAACCCTTGGTTAGGAAACCTGCAACCAAGTCCAGTAGCAGCACAGCAGTTAACTTCTTCCCTGCCTCTCTGGCCTCATGTTCACCTCTAACAATACTCCCAGTAATAAACCAATTAAGCATAAAATATTTATAAAGGCAAAAATAATAACAGAGGAAGAAGTGAAAACCAACCATCGGAAAATTGTGCTGGCATTTTATTCTTCGCAGCTGATTTTTGTCTAGAAGATTGCTCAGTCACCCTTACAGCACAGGCACTGCAGCATTGCGTAATGAAAAGCTGGCTGTAGGGTGACTTTTAGTGTTCCCTGTCTGTGCTCTGCTCCACTCTTTCTGTGCATCACAGGAAACAGGACTGTATTTGCTTTATAAGGAATGCTGTGCAGCTGTTTAAAGGAGAAGTAACGATCTCATCCTTTGTTGCTTCCCCTGTGTAAGTCATGAATATCCTTGACTCTCTGCTGCAGTTTGTACCACGGCTCAGCTTAGGCAGCCTTTTTAGAGTCAGGGAGAGAATGCAGAGGGTGTTTTGCCAGCAGACTCGAGCATCTCCTGCACAAGTGGATGCTACATTAGGAAGCCCCGCAGCTGGAGAAGAATAACCAGGACAGTGTGGTCCTGACAATGCTGTGCAGGTACTGGTCACAAGGAGGAGAACACCAGCTAGTGCCCACTTGCAGTAGCTTTTTGTGATATACATGTCTGCAGTCTAGGACGACAAATGCAAAGTGCAAGTGTTCATGGAAAACACCAGGTATGTACAACACAGCAGCTGGTTAGGGGTGGATAAGCCATTTGGATCTCAGGGTACAGAGCTTAACTAACTTACAGGAAAGTTATCTACACTGCAGCTGTAAAACAAAGCTGTAAACAGTCCTGCCGTCTGCACTGGCATCTTTTAAACCACCTATTAAGATGCTCTGAATTTTGCCCAGAACTTGTTTGGAAGCCAGTCTGAGGGCCAGGGAATGGGAAGGGAGGTTTACATCCAGAAGCCAGGAGCTTGAAAAAGGAATTAGTTATTTTTAAGCATCATGCTCATTATAGCTTTTCCCTTTGAGACATCTGCGAGAGAGATAATTTATACTGGATAACTCTCTAGTTGTTTTTGGAAATGGAGGCATCATATGTCAGAGCTGGTTTTCTGACACGTTTCTGCTTTGGCTGACTTTTTCAATGTTTCTGCTTCCCATTTGTTGTTTTGTGGTGTGTGATGAACTGAAATTTAGTTAAACTACATTCAGGAACTGAGCCCTATATTGGTATTTAATGAAGATCTGTCTTGGTCACAAATATTTCTTTTCTCATATATAAAATCAAGGCAAGAGAACTGTACAGATATATCTGCTTTCAGGGATGCAATCTGGCTTTTAATACAAAAAATATTACATGACCATTCCCCACTCCCCCACATGATTCTGCAGTTTGTGCTTTAGGTGTGAACAGCTGCACTGGTATTGTCTCGCTTTCCCCCCCCTGCTTTTGCTACTACTGATGATACAGGAGGTTTTACTTAACAGACAATTTAGTGTTTGCAATTAAGTTTCTCAGAAGTACTAATGACACTAGTAGTCCTCAAGCATGTGTTGAAGTACCTAGGTGATTGTTTAAAAATTGGTAAAATAGGTACTACAAACCAAATTTTCTGCATTTCTTAGTTTTACGAAGCAATCTGGTCTATTCCTCATTCTGTCAAGCAAAATGTGGTGTAATACCAGAGATGGAATCTGCCTGCAAGCAAAAATAGCAGTGAAAGCTACAGTGCTCCCCCAGAGCATCAAGGGAAAGGTTCATGCCAAAGCATCTGGGCTTAGTATTGCAAAAATTAAAAGAACAATAAGACATGATCTTCTTAAATGTAAGGAACAGTACAGTTTAGATTGTGCTTTAGAACATTGTATCAGTTCCTGTGGCATTATGTAATGCTACAGCGTCTTTCCTAACTTAATTCAGCACAAATCCTCAGATGATATTTCAAATTTTAAATCAAAAGGTTAGAACAACATTTTAGCTCCCATTTTCCAATATGAGCTGGAAAAAAAATGAGTAGGCACAATATTCTGGCTAATCCCAGAGAGCATTTTTTCCCAATTTGTTAATGTTTTCAGATACGTGTTTCTCATCTCTGTAAGGGTGAAATAAGTGGAATTTGAGCATAAGAGATAAAAGATCCAGGGACTAAACATAGTATGTGGTACTAATGGCTGGCAGCTAGTCGTGCTAGCTCAGATCTGGTATGATTTGAAGGATTTAGCAAGGAGGCCTTTTCAGTCTTTTTACAGTGCTGATGATTGTTTCTTAAATTTTGGGGCAATTTCTTTCTCTCTGTGCTGAGAAAGTAGGTTCCATTTTCAATATCAAGTATTAAAGACTAACCCTTTCATTATTCTCTATCCATAAAGAAGAATCGTCTTCAAATTTTTCCGGGCACAATGACTATAATTCCCTGATCTAGCGGATGAGTTAGACCTTCCTGAAACCTAGGAAATTTCACTTTAGACAGATGAGGTGCTGAATTTTCTTTCTCTGCTGAGAATCTTTTGACAGTACTAATCCCCGTCTGCAACAGTAAATACACCGAGCTTTAAAGATGACTAAATTAGATACAAATGCACAGGGGATTTCCTGTTACCTTCATAAGTGTATCTCCTGCTGATTAAATGCCCTGTAAACATTCTTAGACAGTTACTCATGCAGGTTGATTGTACAGTAGGACTAAAGAAAAACACCTACTTAGCTGAATAAGACATTCTGGAAACATTTTTGAAGAGGTAACCTGGCTAGAAGAACTACCACAATTTTAGCACTGAGAGGGAAAGAACATCTGGGTGCTGTTGGAGGGGCTGTGCATCTGTCCTGTTCATGCTTCCACCATCCAGCAGTACTGTTATTTAAGTTATCTCTATCTTGTCCACACTCCCACCAGATATTTGTACCTAGACAGTAGGGTAAAGTAGCACTATTGTTCCATTTCTGTGTAAGTTAAAGGAATGGGAGAAATGTAGTAAATTATTCCATCTAAAGTACATAGAAATAGATTGATTTAAATGGATACGTGTAAAAGATGAACATATATTTTTATGTGGAATTATCTCCACATTTTATTTTACCATCAAATTTTCCTATAAAATTTTAAATAGAATCAGTTTTCGCTCAAATGCTTATAGCTCTAATGGAAATTTTTCTGTTTCTCTTCAGTTTTAAGTGCCTATTATAGGGCATCGAGGTGGGCTTTTTAGCTATGCAAAAATAACCAAACATGGCAATGTTTTTGAAAATGAAGTCTATAGTAAATATTTTACATACAACACATATTGTTTATGCTTATATTGGTTTTGGAGTTTGCTTTTGATTTTTTTTTTTTTCTGGCTTTGTGGTTTCATTTGATTTGGGATTTTTTGTTTGGTTGGTTGGTTTTGGTTTTTTGTTTTGTTTTTTTTTCTGGTTGGCTGGTTTTGGTTTTTCTCACAGTTCAAGAACTTCATAAACAAAGAAGCAACACCTTTGAGGAATATCAGTGATGACATAGCAATACTAAAACAAATTTAGGAATTTAACATTTAACTTTTGCTAGACAAGAAATATTTGGGAGATGGGTGAATCAAACAGAAATGAGTCATCTCCCACATGAGTGGAGCAAAAAGTCCCGCTGGAGAATATTCCCAAGTTTCCTTCCCTGACATGTTCCCACTGAAACACAAAGAGTACACAAGGGACAGATGGATAAATATTCCCTCAGCTCAAAATTATTCTACGTCTTCTGCTGAGCCCACAGGATCCAAAAGTCAATCCCACTAAGCAGAAAGAGATAGTTCTCCCCTGCCTCCTCCTAGCAGGAATCTTTGATATTGATCTCAAACACGGATACCTTCTCAGGAGGTTCATACCATTTTGGAATCCTCTTCAAGTTCCTACCCTGGGACAATAAGCAGTGGGATGGTGCAGCTCAAATTGCATTTTGCTGGTCTTTCTTCTTCAGCTTCTGTTTTCTCCTTGTCCTCAAGGTACCCTCGGGGTGCCATCCTTTGAGACTTTAGCTAAATATTTGTATAGACGAGGGCACTTTGTTCTTTTATGATTCATGAAGGTGTACTGGCCCATTAGCATCAGCAAGAATAAAATCCACTTTTCCTTTCATTTAAATAAATCTCTTGCATCTGTATGACTGCATCAGTCTGACAGTCTTAGCGCTGATGTACCTCTCTTTAAGTGTGTACCAAATCGAAGCTAAAGGACAAAATGTCCAGTAAACAGGGAACTCCATAATTCTTCTAACTGCAGAAAAGAAAACGAAACAGACTGAGATTACACAAGGTGTTGACATATTTAGAGTTCTGTAAGGCACCTAAAATGTTAGACTGTACTAAATAAAGGAGAATGAATGATATAAAAGAAGTATGCCTTTCATTCAAAGGATGATTGGTATGTCTCTACCTATAATCATAAGGAGTAAATCATTTTAAAGGGACATTTTAAAAAATTAGATCCTTCTAGCCTTTGGAATACAACTTTAAAATAATTTTCTTATATTATTTTACAACTTTCTGATATTCAAAGACTAAGAAAATTGGAACCATAAAGAGAACGTGGTTTGGGGGTATTCTAATTTTCTCAGCAAAGTGGAAATTTCAGCACCAACTGAAGTGTACTTCCAAAGCCAAGAAAACGAATAAGACTGTAGAAAAACAGTCTGCTGCTAGCCTGGGAAAAAATTCCTCCGAAAAAAACCCAGAGGTAAATATTTAGATGAACATAATTTCTCATGGAATTTTATGATCAAGAGATTCACATGATAAAGTGAATGTATGCATCAGCTGATGAACTGTGTAGTGACACAGTGAGCAGAATTCAGCTGCCTGAACAGGTGTCTAGTGCTGTATGAAGGGCTGTTCAGTATCCAGAACACAATACCAGGGTGCAAAAATATGGCAAAGGACCTACCAGAGACGAATACTCATCTGGGCTGGCAAATAGAAGTTAAGCAAGAGACCATCTAAATTTTTGCTATGCACATAAAATTAGGCAAACAAACCCTACCTCTGTTACTACTGAATTTTAGTATCAGTGTGACTGCTACCAGGACGTGGTATTGCACTCTACTTTCAACATCTTATCATGATGGCTACAGGAAACTCAGCACATATTTTGAGACTTAAAGAAAAATACAACTGACCGTAGGCTAGAGTTTCCATATGGGAAAATTAAGCCTGAGAATACACAGGTTTCCAGTCTAAAAGATGAAATTCTGCTAACTGCAACTCAAAGATAGATGCATTCTTAGCAAAAGATGAAATGGGATTTTTCACACAGGTGTCAAGGGTTACAGCCTGGGGAGAGACAAACAGTTTTGTTAGTTTTCACTTATTACTGGAAAGAGGCAATTACATTTGAAGACTTCCCTAAAAGAGCAGCTCTAGTTCAAACAAAAATTAAGTTTTGGTCCTCATGATGGATGCGGATTGGGTGTTTAATCTGAGTTCATAAAGTGGCTTCACTATACATTACAAGAAAAGCACATTATAGGCCTGGGTTCAAGTTGATAGTGACCTTGAGAAGCAGGAGAAATGGGTCAACCAGAATCTCACGACATCCAAAACAGGGAGAAGCAAAGCCCTTCAAATAGAGAGGAATAACCTCATGTACCAGCACAGGCTGGGGACCCAGCAGCAAGAAAGAAGCTTTGCAGAAAAGGCCCTGAGGATTCTGGTGGACAGCAAGTCAGCCTGTGCCAGTAATTCCCCCTCGGGGCAAACAAGGCCAACAGCTTTCTGGTCTGCATTAGGAAGAGTGTTTCCAACAGGTCTCATCACTGGAGAGACACATCTGGAAGGTCCAGCGCTGCCCAGTACAGCAGTAGAGGGGAGATATGGGCATACTGGAGTGAGTAGAATGAAGGACTACAAAGGTATTAAAGGAATTAGCACATGTGTAGAGGCCCAGAAATATGCCACACACTCTTTCACAGAAGAATGCACTGCTTGGTTTTAAGTGCTTGACTGCACTTAAAGTTGATTTAAATTAACCCTAAAGTTAGACTTTGAAAACACAGAAATGAGATCAGCGACTAACCAAATGTTTAGCTTGTTCCTATAATTCCTTTCAGAGAAATACATTTTTTTTTGAGAATTATTTGAAAAAGAGAGCATATACAAATGGAGGAGTGAGGGGAGTCACAAGCTTTTCTCAATTGGTCTGCAAGCAGCAATTTTGACCTTTCTCTCATGACTGAGCTTTCAGAACATGAAAGGAAAGAACCAGTAGTTGGAAAACTCCAACGAATGTGAAGCATTTTGGAGGATAGAAGCTATTTTCGGACAGTCCTTCTAATAGATGGATTGAATTATTCTTAGCACAGAGCTAGATTTTCTGGTTTACATAAACAATGATTCATTGTTTTGTGATTTGCAGTTCTGCATGGCTGAATTAAATCCTGCTTAGTGGCCAGTCGTTGTGAAACTACTTTATTCTATACACAGGTGTATTAAAGGTGAACTTAACTCACACATGGCAAGAAGAAATGTTGACGACATATTTGATTAACTGACTTATTGAGCAATTTACAGAAAATATTTACACAAATAAATACAACAGGCTAGCAGGAAGAAAAGTGGGCAAGGGACTGAAAAGGAACTGAAGCATTTCAGAGGGTTCCTTCCATCTGAACTCAAAATTTCTGTCCCTGCTATGTGCCTAAGTGACATAATATTTTATTGATGTTTAATCACCATGGAGTGGATTGCATATTAAAAGTCCTGTTCTGTCTTATGAAATAGCTTTTTAACTTTCATTTTTGAAAATTTGTCTGCAATTACTCATCCAGGAAAGCAATGACTATCACCTCCTGAAAGTCTTTTTATCCAGTGTGAAAGTAAAGTACTGAACCACTCCATACTTCCCAAGATGTCTCTGCTGTAACCTCCAGTAGGTTCTCAGCTCATTTACACAGCCACCAGTACTGCCATCCTTGCAAACTGAGAACTGAATTCAAACTGCAAAACCTTTTTGCATTATCACTGATAGGATCAGTCTCATACTACTCACTTAAGACAAATGTTAATTAACTGTTTGGAGGTCAAACCCCTAAATGTTGGTAATTCCAGTTACAAGTCATTTGCTATGCAGCAGAGATATATGCTCATTGTGCCTGGACACAGCTGTTTAATTTAAAATTAACTATCTGCTCAGTCAGGGGGAAGATATTTTCATTGGTACTTTTTGAGAAAGGGAGGGAGGACATAAAATCACTGAGATATTCCACATGTCAGGAGGAGAAGAGAACTGCATTATGAATGACACAAAGTAATCAACCCAGCTGTCCTTTCCCCACCAGCTTCAGCCTCTGTCATCTAAATTAGAGATGCCCAACTGTTTGGATAAAATAAAAATATGCAAAAATTTTTTTGTATATTTCAGATTGCTTAATTTAGAAATTTAAGGATAAAGAGTCTTTGATTTAGATTGATTTTTTTAATTCTGTGAATTTTCTTCAGGTTGTATGATTCTGTGGGAAGTGTATTTTTAGACCTTCATGCTTCATGCTGTAAGGAGTCCTCACCTGGATAAGAATGCATCTACAAATATGTAAGTACTTATCAGATTATTCTGTGGTTTGCCCTTTGTATTGTGAAAGGTGCGGGAAGAGAAGAAGCTGAAATTAAGAGAGGGAAATCTGAAAACATAAAGAATTTTGAAGACACATTCATGTATTTGATGGGGTTTTTTTCCATTCCTTGATAATTTTGCACATCCCTGAAATAATGGGAAGAGATGTACTCTGAAATACGGTTTGCTGCTGCCCTTAGTCTCTGCCTTTGGCAGAAAGTCTTGGTTTCATTGACATGAGATTTTCAACTTTCTGCAGTTTAAGGGAAGGGCTCTCTATAAAAAGATTTCCAATTTGAAAAATGCCAAGGAAGTAGAAGGTGTCAAAGGTGTTAAATTGAGTGCACAGGGTTCATTATTTTGGTAATATACTATATGGAATATAAACTGAAGCTGTGAATAAATTTTATGCATACACATGGTCTTCACATACCTTATCCTCTCATAAAATGACCTTTTTTATATAAGATAATACTGGTTGCCACTATAGTTATACAGTTCTACCATTTTGGTTTAGGAGTAGGCTGAAAACCCTTTATTTTTAAATATATTTGACTTTTACACTCAGCAGTTAGGGTGACATGATTCCACAACTATGAGAAAAGATTGGATTTATAATAAGGCTGTTGTCTCCTATTTTATAACTACCTAAAAAAAAAAAAAGAACTGACAGGCTGTAGAGGCTTGATGTTAACCCTGGACAACAACTAAACACCAACCAGCAACTCACTCACTCTCCCCTAGAGGGACTGGGGACACAATTAGAAAAGCAAAGGCAAAATACCCTTGAAGTCTGAGATAAAGACAGTTGAAGTGAAGCAAACAGGGGAAAAAAACCCAAGTGGTGCAAAGACCATCACTCACTGCCTCCTAATCAGATGCTCAGACTGATGCTCAGTCAGGCTCTGAGCAGCAGCTACCTTGGAAAATCTAGTCCCCTTCCCCAGATTTTACTGAGTTTAACCCAGTTTTTACACATGCCACGTGGTGTGGAATGCCCCTTTAGTGAGTGTGGGTCAGGTGTCCTGGCTGTGCCCCACTCCAGATTCTTGCCAAAGCCCAACCTGCTCACTGGCAGGACAGAGAAAGCCTTGACAGTGAGTAAGCACTGATCAGAAACAGCTAAAACATCCCTGTGTTATCAACACTGTCTCGGTTACAAATTCAGAAGAGCACTACACGAGCTACCAAGAAGAAAGTTAGCTCCACCCCAGCCACTTATCTAAATTAATACCTGAGTCACACCCATATTTCTTTAGGTTTTCAGCCACTGTTTCCCTTTCACATGTTAAAGCATTCAAAACAAATATAAAGTCAGATTGCAGTGTAGAGTCAAAACGGGTTCAGTGTGTTTGATCACCTCCACTTGTATTGACCAGTTATGCTCCTATGTTACTTGTTATTTACCTAGACTTGACTTTCTTTTTCACCACATGGTGTTGTATGTGCTTTTCTAATAACAGAAGATTACTTTTCATGTTCTCTCTTCCGTTCCAGTTGTCAGGCACATCACATAGGTCACAACTGCAGCAGCTAGAAACAGCCTCCTCTGTAGAGAGGCACAGACAGCCCTCTCATTTTTAAGGTTATGTCTATGACAGAACCTAGAATATAAACTCAGCTCACAGAGACTCTTAAAATTGCCAGCTTGGGTCTTGACAACAGTGAAGCCAAGATACCAAGAGACTAAGGACAGACTACGGGGTGTATCAAGATTCCAAAATAAATATTTATCCAGTCTGTATCAAACTAACTACTCAGGTATCTTTACAACTCAAAACATGTAAGTGTAGTAGTTTTTTTGCACAGTAGAGAATAAAAAAGCCATTCTAGTTGATGGTCTGTCATAGTTCTTCTGTGTGGGAGGCTGAAATGGTGGGCAGATGTAACAGAAATAAATTCTGTATGACTGGAAAAATTCTTACCTGAGATATATAGATAATCAAGGTGTTTGGAGTTTTATCTACGAAAAATCCAGGAGCATAGAGGATCTAAGAAGACAGTTTCAAGATGTTGTACTCGATGGATGTCTCCAAAATCTTGAAATCAAGCAGAACAGGAGTTGTAGGATATATAAAGGTGTGGTTTAACATATAAAAGAATGTGCTTACAATAGAGCCTGTTGTGAAATCCAATATCAAAGGTCCAGAGAACCCAACTAACTTCCCAGTTTTTTCAGTAATTATTTCTGAGAATTTTCCCAAACAGAACAGGCACTGCATTAGCTTGTTACAATGAGAATAATTTCATTTTATTGAGTTCACCAAAAGACTTTTAATCCAGAGCATATATACTAGAACAGCCATCAGTGGCACAGGAAACCCACATGCTCACTGCATATTTTATTCTAAGGGGTACCCATTAAACTCCACCACTAACACAAATTTTAATTTCCATTAGCCTTCCATTAGCCAGCAGTTGGATCTGCTCTGAAAGAGTTGATCAGGCTCCTTCTGTTATCAGTGGACATGGCAGGCATCCCCAGAGCTGGTGCATACCTCCACATACATCCACTAGAATTAACGGGGAGTCCACAGGTTAATTGGGACTACATGCAACAGGCTGGATGTCTTCACTGCGTGTCACATTCACACTAGCATTAGTCTGCAACATAAAAAAATCACATTGAAGACCCTGCCTTTCCCAGGCCCACCATAGTACATCAGTGACATTAAAAAAAGTTTGCTTCACTGACCCGAGCCTTGGCTATCAGGGACTAGGACCAGGCAATACCCAGGAACTTAGACGTTTCTGGGGAGAACTGGACTTCAGATACCTGAAACAAAAACACAGAAATTTCAGTGTTAAATGTAAACTAAAATAATAATAAATAAAGAACATCTTGTTCTCTTGTAGTCTTTTTAATTTTTTTTGTACTTCTGCAGCTTCAGGAGACTTTTTTTTGCATTTCTGGTTACAAGAGGTGTTCTAATGAAGGTATTTTTCAAACCTGTTTTGTTTCTTGTGAGCTCCTTTTGGAATTAACAGCTATGTCTTCAATTCTGGCATGCCTCACATCTAAATTTTAAAACATATTTTGATTTATAGACAATGAAGGACATAGTTCTACATACTTCAAGTTTCACAGAACTTTTTTTTTCTTAAGACAGCAGATTTGCTTGAAAAAAACCAAACAGCTCTAATTCACTGAGTATTCAAAGTATACTGCTGGCACAAACTATGACAAAAAAACAACTCCATTATGGTCGTGCTCTACAAATCAGGCTCTTTTTCTCCATGCTATACAGAAAAGAATCTGAACAGTCATCTAAATGTTGACACACAGTTTCTTTGGACATGCAAGTAGCAATTTATATATATATACACTATGCTAAATGTTTGCTGTCTATAGATAAATTTATGAGGGCTGTTTAAGATTTGTAAAGCTGAAAGGCCAATCAAATAATACCTTAGCGAGAAATTTGTACAGCTTTCTGTGTCAATGATGCCGAAATTGTTGTGAAACTCAAGGGAGTAAATTAGCACAGGTAACAACCTGCAGCCTACCCTGGCATTCTTTGCATTTCTTCTCCTTCAAGGCCATCCAAGACAGCACAGGGATAGCAGCAGCTGCCAGAGCCTGTTGTTTGCTGGCTGTGCAGGCAGAGCCCACCGAAAAAATCTTCTGCTTTCCACTGCACCAAGGAAAGGTGTGTGTGTGTGCCTGTGGTTGGTCACTTTTCTGAGCTGCCTGTTTTGTCACTCAGCGGTGAACTGTCTAAGGGTAAGGACACAAAAAGCATGTGTTGCCAGGATTCATTGGCAAAACTCCCATTTGGAGCAGCAGCAGAGCAGGGCTCGCAGGACAAGTTTTTGAAGCTCACATCCTAGGAAAGTGGATGTGGATCACTGACTCCTCTCCTGAATTTCTCCATAGTCTTGGGAGTATGCAACATCAACTATATGAAAATGTACCCCTTAGATACAGTCCTTGAGACTTGGCATGCAGAATCACTAGAATCTGGAGTGATTTGATGAAGTATACAGTGTCAGCAGCTTACACATCGTACTGCAAACATCCAGTGTTAGGATAGGTTTCCCTCCCTAGACAGTGAGAAAAGGAGGCTTCTTCAAAACCTTCCCTCAGCCATTATAGTTCGATGGCCTGAATCTCCATACAACTGCTCTCTGTAGCTAAGAAGGGAGGGTGGTTTAGATGCCTAAAATAGGGAGTTAAGTATGCTTTCTACCTACAAAAATATCAAGCAGAAAGACCTACATGGCTTCCATCCCTGTTCAGTGAAGATCCATTCAGTTCTTTGCAGAATTTTCCATCTGTGACCCTGGCTCTTAACATTCAAGAAATTTTCTCTAAGTGCTTAGCACTAAAGCAAAACTGCAAAGAAAACTCATATATCATGTTTGAGTCACGTGGAACATAAGGCCTATTTTCCTGATGCTCTGCAGCTTATGTGCAATTAAAAACCAACTCATTCTTTTTTATTGGTAGTATGATATAGAGCAGAGAAAATGAAGACATATTACAAAAGTTCAGAAATAAAGCATCTGTCTCAGAGCTTATCTAGTTCTTTAATATATCATTTAAATACACTAGTCACTAGTCTTTGCTTAGGCCATTTTATGTGAACAGCTTCAAACCTTTCTTTAATTCCAGTTGTCTTCAGCAGCTTGCTGTATGGCTCTGTGCATTGTTCTAGTGAAATCCGTTTCACACTCACAAGAAAAGGGGATTTGCCCTGTAGAATTCCTTTGACTTTTTACTGAAACAATCTTAATTTCATTTTTTGTCATTTGAAATAAGGAAACATTCCCTGTGTGTGAAACCAGACACATTCTGTCTTTAGGAATTTGCAGAAGGCTACACATGAACACTTTCAGTGGGGACTATCAGCAAAGCATCAGGATGTGATGAAACAGGGGATTAACCTTTTTGAGAATGAGCTGCTATTGCTAGGGCTCCCAGCACAATAGAATCTTTCTTGTTGTGTTTCCTTGCTGTAATCAGAGTATAAATCTGAAAGAAATACAGTTAATTCTGCAGTATGTTGTTGTGGCATTCCAAATACTCCAGAAGGATTTCAAACCAGCATGCATGAGACTACTGTGGAGGTAACAGTGGTAATTGTACTCAAGAATGTTAATGTTTTCAGTATGATGAACACTTTTGAATACAGTTATCCTCAGTGATAAAAAAAAAAAAATTAGAAAAGCATGTGTGATTTTAAGTGACAGTATAATAAAATTGTAATGTCCCTATTTTTCTGTTTGCTGGAACAAAATGAGCTCTATGCAGAACAGCAGACATTTGTATAAATGGCTGGCATCTGTCAGCCTAGGTGCGAAATCCTCTGTGGAGTGTGGCCTTCTTTGTATGAAGGTGAAGCCTCTAAGTGCCAAGATAAAGGGGTGCCAAATGAGTTACAGAATGTTTCCAGTAACATTGTTAAGTAGTCATCAGCTAAATGTTTGAACAGGATTATCACAAAACGTTTCACCAATCAATATTTGCAAGTTCAGGTCCCAAACTGCAATTAGAGGCTAAAGGCATGGCACGAGTCAGGTGGCACGTGGTGGCTGTGATCAGCCCTGTGCCCAGCCATGGCTGTCAGCTGCCAGTCTGTGCTTTCTCAAAAAGCTGGGGGACCTGGGGGCAGAAAAGGCAAAAGTTGTTGACTGACCAAAATCTCCCAAAGTGTTTGGCTGGTGTAGTGTAGATCTGAATTGCCAATAATGCTTGGCAGCTTTATGGTCACTCACAGGAGAAATGTGAGTGAATGCACAGTAAAAGGAAAAGAAATGCCACTGAGGTATTTTGTTTAGGTATTTATGGAATGCTTTCTATTTGTATTCTACAATTAAGAAAAACAGGAGTTGAAATGTGAACTAATAGAACAAAAGGAACATCTCTGAATTCTGCAGTATAAATATGAGCACATATTTGGACACTGCTACTGCTGGCCAAACCCTATTTTTTTTCAGCTCAGGATTCCAAAAACAAGGGAAATTCCAAAATTATGTAAGTATTTATTTCCTAGAAGGAGCCCTAGATGATTCTAGTAGCGAGAGACCTACAGGCAAGTGTGAAGCTGTTGGTAGGATGAAAGGAGCAATTTTCTCTGAGTGGTAAAAAGCTTCTTCCTCTTTTTAGCTGTCTCTGTCACTTAACCCATTCTCCTTGGTACACTGCCCCTGCCACTTGCCCTGCCTGGCACGTTAGTGGTCATAAGATAATGAGCAGTAATGAGTTTCTGCAGTGAATGTTATGACTTGGCTGAGATTAAATATTATGAGCAGCCACTTGAATAATGAATGATAAAGGACATGAAGGCAACCTGTTGTTAGCACTTTGGCCTTTGAATGTCTGAAGTTGCTCATTATTAGTTCTGACATTTAGCACAGGTATCGTGCAGCCAGCAGAAATCAGCAGTAAAAGTGAAGAAAGTGGTTTCAATATGCAAGCCATTGCATAATTTGAAAATCGTCTGTTCCACACTGGTTTTGCAGAAATTTTTTTCTCGATAATGTTATTTAGCTAAATTGTCTGTTTTGACTATTTAAGCATATAGACTTGTGGGAGAAGCACTTCAAAATGAACTTGTCAAGGTTATTTTTGTTCTGTTCCCCTTCAGGAACAGCTGTGATATTTTTGGATGCAGTATGGAAAATAACATAACTAACAAAAGTGAGTTGTCATGAGCAGAACCTAGTGATTTTTAAGTTTGATTTAAAAAATGCTGCTTAGGTTAATTCAAAGTTATTTTAAAATTCTAGTCAGATTCTCAAAATAGTTTTGAACAAATAAAATGATATATCAGAAACTTTGAAAGAAACCATCCTGATAGGTTCTGAAAAAAGTATCTCAAAAAAATTTCAATGCTATTTCAATAAACCTGGAGGCAAAATGGAAGAAGAAATAAGAAATATTTATTGGTCAAAGAAGGAACTGAAAAGTCATCTAAAATGTTAGAATTCTTGCATGAGAAGTGAGAAGTTTGCATTTCAGTTCATGCTTTCTTTGCTATTAAATGTTTAATGAGAAATTTTAAAGCTGCAGCAGAAGAGAATGAAGAAGCTTTAACACAGAATTCCATCTAGTCCTGCAATGAGGGTGTTCAATTAGGGATGTGTTATAAAACTAATTTTTTTGTTTTTTAAAAGAGTTCTTGATTAAATATTTTGCTTATCCACACCATTTTGATTTGATAACTTTATTGACAAAATTGTTTGAAGTCAATTTGGGAAAAAAATATTTTAAAATTCTTTGGAGTACCAACCAAAAGCCAATCATGGCCATAGCCATAGCTGTAAGTGTCAAATATTCTTAACGTGGAAGGAATTCTTTTTGCTCCCACCAAGAAAGAAGCAGAGCTAACTGTTAGAAGAAACTGTTTTTCTTTTTTTAAAACCAAGTGTCTGCCGTCTAAATATATTGCTGTTTACCAGAACCAATGAAAAGTTGTTTACTTTGGTTTTCTGCAAGTTTTTGACCATGAAAACAAAACCAGGGGATATATTATACATTATTATACATAAATGGAATGTTTCATGCTTGCATGCACAGCACTAGAATGGATTCACTCCTTTAGTTACACGCTTTTAAGCGTAGGCCTGCGGGTGTGTGCGTGTGTTTGGTTGGTTTTATTAACACTGGACTTTGTCATATTGTCTTGGGTTTTTTTCCCTCATAACATTTCTAAATGATTAATTCATCAGTATTAATCTTTATCATAATAATAATATAAATTTGAAATAATTTTATTTAGATAATCTTAGACAAAAAAGTATTTCCAATGGACTTCGCTTTAATTGTATGATGTGTTTTTGGGGAGGAGTGGTTAATTGATTGTCATTTCTTCAGGTGAAAATATTGGTTCTATTAGCTTGGAGGATTGGTATGTGGCCTTCAATTTACTTTTGTGTCTATTCATGTTTGTCACCAAAGTCTGACTGATGTCCATGCCTCCCTGCTGTGTTTTCTGTCTGTCTTCTCAATGTTTGTCTGTGGTATTTTGGACCTTTTTAATTCTCTGCATCTCATTTGCATGCCAATACTAAAGAAAGTGTTTCTGTATGGCTTGGTCTCTCTCTTCTGTTCTACTAAAAAAAGCACCATTTCTTATTATCCATAAATGAAATATTTCATACCCACAGCCTGAATATGAGGTGGTATTTATACGATCTCCATTTCTGAGTTATCAGTATATTAATTAGTTCCACGTCTTGCTTTTGTTGTCTCTTTGTTTTGCACAGTAGAGCTAAAGAGTTAGCTTGAAGTGTTTCTATAATATAGCTATTTAAGTTTCCCTATTATCTAATACATCTACTACCATCATTATATAATATTAATGACAGCCATATTTCTTTCTGGACAGAGAATTATTGTTATTACTGCAACACTTTCTAGTATGATCTTGGCTTTTAGTGGAAAGAAGTAATAACAGTGCAGGAAAGGGCCAAAATGCTTGGTTCTTGGATGCATGCCAAGGAAAATAAATTCATGGTTACCTTTCTTTATCAGGTAGTCTTGCCGGTGCTGAGTGAGACATAGAAGAAATTGCTCCTCTGCCATGCCTAAACACCTTGGCTGAAAGAAACTTAAATGGAGTAACCTCAAATACATACTTATCCCGAGAACCAGAATCCAGAGGTTTAGCTCTTCTGCTTATTTTCAGTATGCTTTCCATGTGAGAGATACAGATGAAATAGATGTCCACCTGCCTTTCACAGCCTCTGCCATTCAAACGTAGACTTAGACACTTGTTTGAAAACTTGTTGTATGTCTGCCCAAGCTGCTTCTGATGGAGAGATACTTCTGATGGGGACATAACACTGCTCTTGCAAGTGGTGTTAACTTAACACTGAAAGCTGTATTGCTAACTGACTTTGTCATCAATTTATTCTTTTTACGGCTAACTGATGTTTCTGAGAAAAACACCAAAGAAATCAGGTAATCAGAAATCATGCCTCTCTGGACCAGACCAGGAAAGACACTCAACACTTTCCTTGTTCTCTTTAACGACTCTGGTAGGTTGAAACAAATAACACTAATTTCCTTCATCTTTCTTGTTTCTTATGGGTGAAGAACTTATTCACTTTTGTGAATATCTTTCAGATGTGTAACTCAGCTGACTTCTGCCAGTTCTCACCTTTCTCAATCTCAGGTGATAATCATCTAGCAATTAAAATCTGTCAGTGAAGGCATAACTTTCAGTATTTAGACATATCTACAGTCATATTATAGAGATCCTTGATCCATATATATATTTAACCCTCAGGGTTTTTCAGTGATTCATCAAATTGTCTCAGAAGAAATTTTTTAACATCCTTTCCTACATATCCTCCAACTTCTAATCTGCTACTGAACCCCCCATTCATCTAAGCCCTCTTCAGCCAGGTTTTAATACTACAGTGATTCAGAAGTGTCACTTCACTTGTCCTCTCTTCCATTTCTCATTTTTAAGTCATCCACATCACAGCCCAGTATCCCAGACACCTGCATGGTGTCAATCTTTCACGATAAACTGTTTTTACCTGATTGCATACCTTTTGCTGGAAGTCAGATCTTTTCCATCATAATCAACCCTTGTTGTTTGTTTTTAATTCTTGTTGCTATGCACTTAGATTCCTCTCTTGGGAATGGATGAATTCCAGACATATAACTTAAACCTTCTCTTCTTTGCACCTTCTAGCCTAGTGTAGAAAGTCTTGACCCACTCCAGTGTAAGTTCTTGTCCTGATGCCAAGAACATTCAGTAGGGTCCTGCCTGATATTTCCAAGAACTCCAACCCAAACCTGCTTCTCAGATCTTGTTTTCTTTACATCAGCTCCTGTGATAGGATTTTCATTTTACTTTTCTTAATTAGGGCCTTTTCTTGGTCCAAATTCTGGTTTTCTCTACACTGGCTACCAAAGACTCCTTGGCTCTCCACTCCTCTTTCATTTGTGCACTACATGTGCTGTCTGTATTTTCCAACTTATTTTGTGTTCTCACCACTTCTTTTTCTTCTTCGTGAAGCAAACCTCTTCTCCAGGTCTGAGTTCTCTCTTTTCCTATGTTTCCAGATTCTCTTTCTTATTCTGGAGTTTGCCTTGTAGTTCTGCTATGCAGCACATTTGCTGAACATAAATATGCCCAAAATTCAAGGGATCTACAGCTCAAGCGTATCATCAAATGTTACATCTTCCCTCTTTTGGACATCCTCGGATCCTGAAGTCTGTTACCACCTCTGGTTATGCCACTTATTTCTCTTCTTTTCACTGAGTTCCAGCTGATGACTCTACAGCCAGAACAAATATGTGTGCTTGTATACTGCTGCTAGGAAAAGGAGAGGAAATTATATCACCAAAGGTTCTAATAAAGTAAGAGCAATTCAGCAGTCTTGGTCTTTATTGAGAGACCTTTTTTTTCATGACAAAGGCTTTGTAAAACTCATGAATTCACGTTATGTTCTGGAGTCTTGAAACAACATGAATGATTATAGCACAAATGCATAAGTCTTTAGCTTTAATTTCTAATATATGTAGGGTAATTTATATTTCTTTGTGTGAGAGGGGTTAAAAAGAACTCTGGCATATATAATATTTTCCCCTGCTTTATTTTCTTTCATTTTTTTTATGCTGCAGAAAAACTAGTATCAGGTTAAGATCTGTGCAGCTATAAACCTTTGCCACTGGCAGGAATCTAGCAGTCACAAACAATTAGTTTTTTCTGTGAATGGTTCAAGGTTAATTTTAGCCTCCTAAACTGTCTCCTGCCAGATCTGATAAGTTTTCTGCTTTAGCTCCAGCTGTCTGGTCCCTGATGGGATTTGGCTACAAGGAGGATGGCATTATCAGCCCATTAACTATCACTAGCAGGACAACTGTGATGTTGATGAATATTGATCACCTGTTCTACGGGGTTATCAGATGATGCTGAGTGAACCTGACGCTTGGTTGTTTCTGTGGGCAGCTTTTATTTTTTCCTGGCTGATGGCACTTCTCTCCATGGTTCTGCCCATGGAAGAGGGAGCAGCACAGCAGGGCATCTCTACTTTTACCATCAACAGTTTATGTTTGACTGCAGGAAGGGATTGGAGTGAGCGCTTTGCCCCCACCCCTCATCTCCCTTATCGCACAGATTTGCAAAACTTTTTTACTAGTGGAGCAGGGAAAGTCCCAGGTGGTTAGAAAGGATTCTGAATGGGCTTGCAGGCACTGGAGGGATCTGTGTGGTGCTCTCTAAACTGAGGATGATTTCCACCACTGTGGTGACTCAGCCGTAGTCTCAGGGTGGGTAGGTGCATTTCTACTGAAGTTGTGCCAGGGGAGGTTTAGGTTTGATACTAGGAAAAGGTTCTTCACCCGGGAGGTGGTTGGGCACTGGAAGAGGCTCCCCAGGGAAGTGGTCCCAGCACCAGCCTGACAGAGTTCGGGAAGCGTTTGAACTATGCTCTTGGGCACGTTGTGTGATTCTTGGGGCTGTCCTGTGCAGGGCCAGGAGCTGGATTTGATGATCTTTATGGGTCTCTTCCAACTCAGGATATTCTATGATTCTAAAAGATGTGGAAGGTCTACCCAATAAGAGAGCAGTGTGCAACCCAGATTCCTGTGGACGCTTGAAATCAGAAGGTGTGTTTGGTTGTTTTGTTTTTCAGAGCAGACAATTATGAAAAAAAAAAATCTGTATACTGCCAACATTTTCTTCCTAATCATAGCAATATTCCTTAGGGTTCTGGAGGCTGAACATTACTTTGGGATTTTTTTCTAAATCAGTTTGGAAAAAATAAATGTTTTATTATTTTTCAAGGCATAGCAGCACAAATTCTGGGACTAGAATCAGAAACAATGCATTATTTATTAATACAGAAAATATCCAACCAACTATTAAAGTCATAATTTGATAAAAATCCCTTATTTTGGATATTACTTACCCATTTATTTCATTACTTTGGCAGTTAAAATTCCTTCAAGAGATGGGGGGGAGACAGGAACAAAACATGGTCATCATATTAAGACAAAAAGTCATGAACAAATGTTTCCTAGGAGTAAGTGGTGCCTTGGAATAAAGATTTTAAAAAGTGACTTAACATTATCTTATCAAAAAGAGAGAAGAAAAAAACCCGAAAGAGATGGTCTGAAATTTTCTCACTGTTTTGGTTTTTTTTGTTTAATCTTGCTCCAGTGCATGGTGAGAGAGGAGTAGACTTTCTATTCAAGATAAATGAATCTCCTTTTAATTCTAAATTAAATGCCCACAAGATTTTTAAAAATCGTAGTAATAACTGTTTCAATTCAGTTTGATAGTTTTAGGGAATATTAGAATAAAGTTGTATTTTTTTTCTTTTTTCCTTATGCTTCTTTATACAAGCATCTAAGAGGTATTGTCTTCATGTACAAGTATGATTTCTAAACATGGAAAATTCTAGTAGCAATCAGCATTTCCTCAACTGTTTTTTTTCCAGCTTAATCAGTAAAATGGGTATCAGTTTTAGCATGGGAACATACATATATGAACGATGAAGGAAAAAGAGATTAAAGTGTCTGAAATGGAGATGATTTAAGTGTTGCACTATTACTTTGGAAAAAAACAATCTGAAAAAAACCTCTCCTAATTTAGAAAGGGAAAAAAAAAATTTCATGGCCTCCAGCAGGAAGCTTTGGAAAGCTTGCAAGCTCCAGCTGCTGCCAGCTGGCTGTGACCTGTAGGCAAGGCTTCCCCAGTATCTTAGCAAAATCTTGCTCTGCATTTTGAGAAAGAAAGCCTGCCCATCAAACTTGTACCTCTGCTCTGCTCAAAACATATCACAACCAACACGCTTCTACATGTACATTTGTTTCGACACATCAGCCCATTTTATAAATACTTGAGTTTCTGTGAGAAAATGTCTTGTCAAGAGACTCGGGTACTTCTGCGTTTAAACTCAGCAGCACTAGAAGAATGCAGAGCGGTAGATGAGAAATTGGATGGGAAGAGAAACAAAAAGGAAAGAAAACAGAAGAGTGACATAAGGGTCTGTTGGGTTTTGTGTTTTGTTGTTGGGGTGGTTTTTTTTAAGTTAGAGATCAATAACACTGAGATGGTCTTGATTACTCAGTGGAAATAGTTTGAGGAAAGCACAGAAATGTAAATTGAAATGCTCAGCCTTCAGTTACAAATGTGTTCCTCTTGAATGCAGATTATTTTCACACCTATAATTGCAAACACTGTTTAGATGGACTTTGCATTTCCCAGATTTTTGGCCTTTATTGGCAGAAAACCAACTAAACAACCAAACAACATAACCCTGAAACAAACCAAATGGAAAACCCCCACAGAATCAACAAGCACAAAAATACTTGAAGAATGAAATAATTCAAAACCAATTTTTGTGTGATTTCTGTCCAAACTCCTGTTGCCCACTATCTACAGTGTTTTTGTTTTTCCCAGCTGGGATATCTGCAATTTATTATAAGATGTAGTTATGACACCTAAAACTCGAAAATCACAAAAATATCTTTTTTTGATCAAGTATCACCCATCATAACAGAAGAAATTAGAAAAATATCAAGAAATTGTACTTTTGAGAGAAATGTCACAGATGAAATCTAATCTTCCTTGCACTTCTTAAATTTTTGACAGCTAATTTCCGATTGTATATTTCAGTAACTCCAGCAGGATCATGTCAAGCTCCATAGTGCTTTTGTAGATCTTACATATCTGTGTTCCCGTGTGAGTTTCAAAACAGTCAATCTTTCCAGGACTGCTAAATGCTAGGAAGGCTTAATTCAATTAATACTTCCCTTTCCATGCTACAAGCTATTCAGACTAGCAGAAGCCAATCCACCATGAACATGGAGTTTTACCTTCACAAAGCATTTTCGGAGTCCCAGAGGCAGAACAAACAAATACATTAGAGATCCTTGCTGAGTGGTCAAGGCTGGACACAGGCTGTGCTTCCAGACCCAACACATTTGAAGGTACATACATTTGCCCATAAAGGAGTGACTACTAGCAGCTCTCAGGAGAAGGATTAGAGCACCCCATACGCCGATGTCACAACAGTACAGTTCAGTATCACCTCAGGAGATGCACTGTGACACCCATGGGCTGTTCAAGAAAAACTCCACGAGCAAAGAAGAAAAGAAACAACACAACACACACACACACACACACACACACTCACTCACTCACTCACTCTTATTCTTGTTTCACATTACTTTTCCCCCTCTGTCTCAGACCATGGCAGAACAAATGCATGTATATGGATGCAGTCAATATTTTCTACAAGTTCTTAGAAACTCTCTCAGGACATCACTCAAGTCCGATAGACCAGAACAACTTCTGGAGGTGACTGAGTTCTCTGTGCAGTAGAGGAACACTAAATGACACAGACTTGAGCTGTCTCTGGAGAATTGCAAAGGTGTCTTCCACACCTCATTAATTGTGTGACTGTGACTGATAAGGGACATCAGTTAGGAACCTAAACAATGGGGCAGAATTCTCTCCCATTCACTGATTTTTCACAGCTCGTCTTAAAGAGAAAATAAGAGCTGTCGCTGTTCTGTTGGTTTCTCTAATAGAAAAGAATACAACTTCTCTTTGCCTGACAGTACACATTCAAGTTTATTTCTATGCAAAAAATGGGAATTGTGGCTCCCATGAAAACATTCATATCTTCCAGAGTGACTTAATCTAACCTGGACTTGGTCCAGCTTCCAGTTGAGCAGGAACAGCTCAGCCATTCTGGAACAGCAGCATCCACCTGTGGCATTATTCAGATGCAATAACTGTGCTTTGAATTCGTAATTTGTTTAAATGTGATTTAGCTTTCAAGTGCAAAGAAGCACTAATGTACATGCAGTCAGGGATAAAAAAAACCCAAACAAATTCCAGAGAAATATGACAGAGTAAAACCATCACAATAACCTCACTTGTGGACATCACCTTACATTGGAAAATTCAGGGAAAGTAATTGATCACAAGTTTGGTTTCAGGCAAAAGCTTCTTGAGCCTTTTGAATTTTGTGTTTGGAAGCTTTGAAGTTGTCTCATGCTCTCATGCTGAGCCTTGTAGGGGATGGATGTGCACACTGTCTTTCTGGCCTTTGAATCTTCTTAAACCTTATATATGTTTAATGTTTTTGAAAAGCCATCAGAAAGCCTATTAAACACAATAGCTCAAGGCATAGCTATGGAATATATACTTCAATGGGGCATTACACATCAAAGGACTGTGACAGAGAAGGACTATGAAAACACTGATACTGGGACAAGTAAAATACAGCCATAAAGTAAGACCATGTTACTCTGTGACCTCAAAAGTCCTTGTCCAACAGGCAAAAAGAGTATGCAGTGAAGTGATGATTGTAAATGAAAGGCTCAGACACCCAGCAGCATCAATCCGTTCATAACATCTTGAAATGTTTTCTAAAATTTTCAGAATTAGCTCTCATTTCTGTTTCTGATTAATCATCTGTTCTGGCTCTGCTAGGGGTGGACATTTTGGAACTAAGGCACCACCTTTTAAACATGCATACTGATATTACAATGCAGAAAAAGGCAGCTGCACACTTCTTGAGGCTATTTTTGTGCTCTCTGTTGTGCTCAGCTTGCCTTTGGTGATGGTTAAGCTCAGCACAATCAAGTTTGGACATAAATCAGGGATCAAAGTCACAAGTAAAATGGGCGAGGGGTCATGGGCAAGTCGCTCCTTAATTTCTGTTCCTTGACACTGACGTGGTAAAGAGATGCTGATTTTGGAGTTGGATATTGCGCCTGTTTAATGACAGACAGTGTTTCCTACCCCTCTCTGCCCACTGCCTGTTATTGTCTCCTTTCCCTTTGCTGTGAATATTTGCAGCATTTGTTTTAATTTGGATGCAGCGGCTGGCACTCCAGTGGGGAAGAAGCTGCTTAGGAGCTAGTTATTCCACATAATTCTCTGCCTCTTGGTTTGGTGGGGATTATTTAGCATAGGAGTGATTATGCAGAGAAGAACATTTCTGAGCTGCTGAAATAAAAGCTTCTCTGTGCAATGTATCAGAGAGGGGGAAGCTTAAAGGGGCATGCTTAAAATGGTTTCTTCTGAGAAATTAGGAAAGATCAGACAAAATAACTCTTAACAGTATAAAAAACTTTGGCAAACTGACACAGAAGGATAGAGCTCTAGAAACCAGTTCATGCATTAGAAAGGCATTGAGAGAAATCACTGACAAATTACCGTACCCTTAAAAGTTCTGGAAGTCCCGGACAGAGAGCGATTCTGCCGCTCTACATATGGTGCCATCAGCACCTTGCACCCACCAGTTTCCTTACCTCAAGTAAGTGCCCTAACCATTTGTCACAGTTACCAGAAGTCCATTCTGCTGTGAGGAATCCTTCTGAAAACATTTAATTGCAACCATATGTTCCCATCAGAAGCTTGCACAAGTCAGCATTTCCTTTGCTTGTCATCAAAGCTTTATCACCCAGCTTTAATTGCCAAATCTATCAGAAGAGGCTGTAGAGACAACTAAAGGAGTGTATTGCTCATCTGCAATTAAACCTTTGCCTCAACACTGATTGCAGGTGCTGATACTCTGCCAAAGCTGCTGTGAGTCCTTCCTACTCAAAGCAAGGCTGCTGGCAGGCTGTGGTGTGGTCAGGCTTTGGGAAGAGGCAGGGGAGGCCACCTGTAAAAGCAAAGAAACACAGGGCACATGTGCGGGGACTGACTGTACTTTTTTGCCCAGGAGTATGTCACCCACATTTGTTGTTTCTTTAGAAAAGTTGAACTAAGGCAAAAAGGTAGAAAAGAATTTTCTGACAAATTACTGAAACGGTAGAGTTTTAGCTGGCAGCTCGAGAAGAGCTGCCTGACAAGAGCTGTTGTGAGGACAGAGCCAGAAAACATCACAGAGCCAGCCTTAGAGAAGGCTGAGGAGAGTGACAGCTGAAGGTTTGGGAACAAGATGCACAGGAATGCTTATTTGCTATGAAGGAATTTCTGCTTTTGCTCAGAAAACTAACTTTAAATGGTGAGGTTATTCTTTTCATCAGCTCCTACTACAAATATTTCTTTACACAAATTTGTTTAATTTCTACAGAAAGCAGATGAATGTGTTTTGTCTTGTTCATTAAATTTGTCCTAAATAATCTAATATTATGCTTACAATAACTGAAATAAAAAATATTAATTGATTCTTTAACCTCATTTCTGACCATTAATGGTACCTGCTTTCCACAGCCTTGTATATTTGTGATAGCTACCCTATGAAGGCCTCTGGCTATAGCTGTGCTTTCAGGCTGTACTCCCATCTGCTTAATTCATTTCTCAGACTTTAAAACTGTCACATCTTAATAATCGACTAAACTCTCTAAGAACTGTGCATTGCTTATGTCTGTAACCATAGAATTTTTCTTTCTGCATTAATCACGATTTGCTTGCAACACCAATAAGGGAAAATTTTGTCAAATTATACTTCACTAAGGAAATTTCTGATGCTCACAGAAGAAATAAACACAGAATCACAGAATATGCCAAGTTAGAAGAGACCCACAAGGATCATTGAGTCCAGCTCCTGGCCCTGCCCAGGACTATCCCCAAGAGTCACACCATGTGCCTGAGAGTGTTGTCCAAATGCTTCTTGAACTCTGTCAGGCTGGTGCTGTGACCACTTCCCTGGGGAGCCCGTTCCAGTGAACAACCACCCTCTGGGGGAAGAACCTTTTCCTAATATGCAACTTAAACCTTCCCTGGCACAACTTTAGGTCATTCCCTAAGGTCCTGTCACTGGTCACCACAGAGAAGAGATTGGTGCCTGCCCCCTCTTCCCCTCATGAATAAGTTGTAGACTATTAAAAGGAAACTACAGTATCTGCAATAATGAAAACATCAGAATATTTTAGTAGCGTATAATATCATTCAGATGATGGTGCTAGATTTATTAATTTCAGCATTTTAGAGATTGAACAGTGCTGTGGTAGAGGGTTGAATGTTGCCTGCTTCAACAGAGAGCTTCTAGGCTCCGTGGCAATCAGCTTATCAGATATCTATAAAAGGGGATCATGGGTAAATAACTTCACATAAGAAGCAATGTACCTGTTTTAAGGGCTCCAGGCATTTCTGTCATCCTGTTGCAGTTTGCTTTGAAGCTAGATATTTCTACCAGGATAAGATACTGCTGGGCCAGTTGTGTCCTGGGCTGCATCAGAAGCCGTGTGGCTGGCAGGGCAAGGGAGGGGGTACTCCCCTTTTCTCTCATGAAATGCCAGCTAGAGTACTGCATTCAGCTCTGGGGTCTCCAGCATAAGAAGGACACAGACCAGTTGGAACGAGTACAGAGGAAGGACACAAAGATGATCAGAAGGCTGGAGTACCTCTCATATGAAGACAGGTTGAGAGCACTGGTATTGTACAGATTGAGCAAGAGAAGGCTTTGGGGGGAATATAAAACATCCTTTGGTAGGTTTAGATGAGATATTAGGAAGAAATTCTTACCATGAGGGCAGTGAGGCCACAGCAATATGTTGCCCAGAGGGATTCCAGATGCTGCATCCCTGGAAGTGTCCAAAACGAGGCTGGATATGGTTTTAAGCAACCTTTGCAAGTGAAAGGTGTCCCTGCCCATGGCAGGGAGCTTGGAACTAGATGAATTTTAAGGACCCTTCCAACCCACACCATTTTATGATTCTATGAAAAGATTCAGTCTGGTAGGTAATGAAAAGCAGCAGCTACAACATGCCAGCTCTCTGACTGTCAGACTTTAGGCATTGCAATTGAGGTAAGTTTTGAGAGGAAACTTGTGTAAGGACAGTGAAGTCACTTTGCAGAGTTTTCTGCCATGCAAAGGGATCGACATGATAAAAAACCCCTGTGACACATTTCCCAACATGTAATTTTGAGTAGTATGGCCTCAGTTTTGGAAAAATATTTGATATGGTGGATAATGAAGATTTCAGACCCCACATGATTTGGGCTCCAAATGTTGCTGCAATAAATGGGGCAAGGGAACTATAAGAATTTTCAGGAGGTTTAACAAAGAAATAATGTCATGAAATGAAGATGATGAATATGGGAAAGTAAACCCAGGTTTTATTGACAAGGCTGTGAAGATTCAGACAGATAATTTCAGGGCACATATGAAATGATCAATCACCAAGTAACACGGAAGACCTACACTTGTTCTTTTTAAACTTGAACTTTGCCACTGTGGAAACGAAAGAGCAAGCCTCAGTATTTCTGCTGATTTCATTGAAGCTGACTTAAATAACTAAACTATAACACACTTTTCTTATCTTCGTATCTCCCTTTTCCAAGAGAATAACTATAAAATGCTGAAATTTTTATTTGGCTGCTAATAAGAAAATAGAAATTCTAACTGAGAAAATGGAAAAGAAGATTAATTAATCCTTGTCTCTTTATAGGGGAAACAGAATATATAGAATTACCTGTCATTTGATTTGTAAGTACAGAATAATACTAAGGTTTCATTTATGTCTTATCTCACCATGAGCAGTAACTTGTCACAGAAGAAGGTCCCTGGCAGAATGAAAAGGATGGGACAAAAGCATTAAGGGAGCTACTTTGCACCAGGGACTTAAAAAATGGCCCTCGTTAAACACACGTATTTTTAGCACTATGCGCAGGAGAGGATGAGCACCAAAGCACCCAGCTATAAACTCTCTGAAGCTTTCTCACATGCTCCTATCAGTAGATTTTTCATTGCCCAGGTAAACAAGGGCTTGTCTGCACTTGGCTTGCTCCACAGCAGCCCCTTGACTACAGGAATGTGAAGACCAGGTGCACAGCGTCATCCAGACTTGTGATCTTGAAAAGCACCAGGTAACCCTGGAGGCATCTTGTGTGTTTCAGAATTATGCTTTGTTACAAGTCCAGAAATGCCCCAGTTTTGATGGGACTGGGAATCTCAGCATCATGTTCATGCCTAGCCTTAATTGTTATACAGAAAGGAGGCATTCCTCCATCCCTAATCCTGGAAGGATTGGTCCCATAAGTGTGCACAGAACACATTCCCACTGCTGGTCTGCATCTAGTACGGCTACAGGTGTGCCTTTTAGTGCAAAGCGAAATAAGATGACTCATGTCCCATCTGCTCTGTGTTGTAACAAAGGTCCTACAAATGCCCATCCTGAGTGTTTTCCAGCCCATACCAACCTTCTCCCATGAGAACAGCTACATCAGAAGGCTGTGTGCTCTTCTGGGCCTCTTCATCCACAGAGAAGGACCTAAGGCTCTCCAACAACACAAGGAAGCTATGGTTCCCAGCCTAGAACTTTGGACACTCACTCTTTACTCCAAACCCTCCAACAGATTTTTTTTTTACTTTTTTTTTTGTTTTCTGACTGTTTATTGCGAAACAGAGAAGTAATGCTTGAAACAGGTGGCAGGATATCTGAATTTTCTATTTTACCTCTCGATGGCTGGACTGTGCAAAACATTTCCAAGATCTGCATCTTTTGTCTGCTCATTAATACCTGTCTCCTGCATCTTTCTTTCTTTTTGGTTTTGTAGAATAAATATCTGTAAGAATTCAAAAAATACACCATCCTTTTCCACAGACATTTTAAAGGCAGTTCAGGGTCAGTGTGACTTTACTCTAAGTTGATTCTGCTGTTGTCAAGTGCATAATCAAATACCTGAATGATTTGTCCTGGTTTTGGTTAGGATGGAGTTAATTTTCTCCCAAGTAATTGGCACTGTGCTGTGGGTTTGATTTAGCATGAAAATAATGTTGATAACACACTGACATTTTGGTTATTTCCAAGAGGTGTTTACCATAAATCAAGGATTTTTTAGTCTCCCATGGTCAGCCAGTGAGCAGGTACACAAAAAGCCGGGTAGGAGCATGGCCAGAACAGCTGTCCCAAACTGGCCAAAGGGATATTCCACACCACAGAATGTCATGCTCAGACTATAAACTGGGGGGAGTTGGCTGGGAGCTGCCAACCACTGCTCAAGGACATGCTGGGCATTGGTCAGCAGGTAGTGAGCACTTGTTTTTCTCCGTTTTCATTCCTCTCTCTTTTCGTTGCCTCTTTTTGTTACAATTATATTACTACTACTAGTAAAAGTAACATTTTCATTTTATCTCAATGATTAAACTGTTCTTATCTCAACCCATGGGTTTACCTTTTTCTCCAATTCTTCTTTCCATCCCACCATGGGGGCATGGCAGAATGTGGGTGTGAGTGAGGAGCTGCATAGTGTTTAGTTGCCACCAGGGTTAAATCATTACATCAATTACACTTCCAATGATTTGATATGAATCAAGATAATGATCCACGCTATTTGATTGCAAAATAAAAAAATTAAATATCAAAGGCGTGTTTAAATACCCGGTTTTAATTTTTTTTTTCATTAGTGCAGCAGTGCAGTTAAAACTAAAGGAGAATAACACATCAGATTTGAGGTCTGAGAGGTATTTTTTGTGAGATCTCCATTATGCCCTCTAGGATTCTTGCTTTGCAGATCAACAGCGGTGACAACACAGGATACGACTTGTTAGATGCATAATTTCCATTTAAAATTAAAATAGTGTCAGTACTGACTAAGTCGTTCCTGGAATTTGTATACATTTCCCAACCCAACTGACAACAAACTTCAGCCCTGTTATGCTTCTATGATCTTTCCTTCATTAAAATGTGTAAATAAATGATGTGGTAAATTATCTCATGTCTAACTCTTGTCTTGTTAGTAATCTAGAGGGAGATTAAGTCCTTAGAACAGGGCAGGAAAGACAGAAAATACAAGATGATTAACTTACCTTCAATTTCACTAACAACAGGATTTTTTAAAATAGATGTTTGTTCTTTAAAATATGTTTTTCTAATTGCAGAGGAGTGATCCTTTTATGACAATAATCTTTTACCTTGAAGTGGTAAAGAAAAACACCCTCTAATAGAGGTTCCCACAAATTGAAATTAACCCTGAAGGAGTTCTCCAGAGCCATTACAGGAAGCTCAGGATGCGGATTTTAACCTGATTATTTGTATTCTGAATAAAAATAGAAACAAAAACACTCCATTGCTCACTCCTATATAAAAAAAAGTAATTATTATTTATTCATTCCTCATGCAGAAGATTGTTGCTGCCAACAGGCAAATAAAATGAAGCACTCTGTCCCAAAGAGTTTATAATTCATGTTTGCATATAATGGATGGGAGAGGGATAAGTAAAATGGAAGAATAATGGCCACACAAAAATGTCCCTGCGAGCCCTTTGGTTTATTTTGCATATGTCAAGGTAATATGACAAATAAACATACATCTGTATGTATGTTGCACAAAGTATACATACTATGAAATCCTAACCATGGTCCAACTAAAGATGTGAGAAGATTCACCCTCTGTTTGTGGGCAAAGGACTCACAGTCAGAGGTGAGCAGCCATAAGAGAGCATCAATGAAAAGCCAGTGGAAAAAAAGCACAAAGTTGATGGGGAGGAGGAAGAAGAGTGGGTGGGAACAGGAATGCATCCCAGGAGCTGGTATCACAGGACAGGGAAGCCTCATCTCTGCCATGCAATTTAGCTGTAGGAAGATCTACGGGCTGCGTCAGCAGACATGTGGCTTCCCCAATGATGGTCCCCTTCCTGCTGTTGTGGAGAATGGTCTCACATTCCTCATGCTTCCCAAGAGCCCAGAGCCATCTAACGTTGACAGTGCAACAAACTGGTGATGCTGAGCTCAGATATGCCAAGGTGTTTTACAGAAAAGGATCTCTTGGAGCAATTGTTAAAGGTTTTTTCAGACAGAAAGAATAAATACATTCTACATCTATCAATAAAATTAAATAATATAATAAGGGTCAAGTCGCATGCAGAGCACTCAGTACAACCTTCTTCGGTGACTGAAAAATGAACAAAAAATATTCCTTCTGGCAAACCAAATGAAAAAGTGAAAATTAAATACCAGCATCTTTCTTCTACAGCTGCACAGGCTCGTTTCTTTAATGAGGAATCCCTTTGCTCTCTTATGAAAGAGAGATCATGAGAGCCAGGAGCCAAACTTCATTTCAGAAAAATACTCCCGTATCACTGAAAAGGATGATTATGCACACAAACCCTTGGAAAAAATAAAATTAAAAAAAAAGTCAAGAACAACAAAAAACCTTCCTGGCCATGTTGCCTACAAGAGCGGACATCTGTCTTTGCATTTGAAAATGACCAAATAGCGCCAGTTGGCATTTTAGTTTGGCAAAACGTGCACGAGTAGGGCACAGGCTCAGAGTGGCTATTACCCCACTGAATATGTAATGAAAAATCTGTGCGCATGGGTGGCTTAAGGATATTTAAACATGATGATTAAATGTAAAATGACTGTAATTTAAGAGTCTGTCTCGGTGGACATATTTAGTCTTGTAAAAATTCCAGAGCAACCAGGCTGGTTCCTTAACTGTAGTTGTAGCTGGTTGTGTAGACAGCTGAGGGAGGTTTGAACGGGCAACCCAGGATTGCACGGGCAACCCAGGATTGTACAGGCAACTGCACATCAGACCAGGGCAACGGTGTAAATAGAAAAGGTGATTCAGCCTTTCCGTGCCCAGCAGGGAAACAAGCAATAAATGCCTCTTGTGCTGGGCCGAGGAGGCTTAGAAGCCCTTGCCTGCCTATGATAATGTCACAGCTTCCAACAGGGTCCGAAGAAGCAGATTTGTAATTGCTTACCAGGAGTAGAGGGAAGGGACAGGCTTCTCTCCTGGACGTTGGTGCTTCCCTGCCATGCTGAGGTGGGCATCTTTGAGGAACTGTGTGTTTGGGACCTCTACTGCTCATCAGTCTATTTGAATACTGGGGGTTTGGGAGAGGGGTCTCGAGAGAGGAAAGGGCACTGGTTGACATCCAGCTGACTCTGTGAAAGGCTGGATAAGGACAATGACTATGGTTGCCTCTCACTCAGGAGTCTAACAATGACAGCGTCTGGCCAGGACACACTGCTCTCCAGCTTCCCACATTCCCAAAGTGAGGGTATCCCAGAGGGCCAAGGCAGCTTCTTTTCTGTATTTTTGGGCAGCCATGGGACTGTACAACTTTAAGAGATGGGAGAAAAGTGCAGAAGTGAAATATCCCATTGCCTTCAGTTTCCATCACTCCCTGTTGCATGCTTTCCCCCCGACGTCCCTGTTCGACATTTCAGCCTGCTTTCATAGTTCACAGGGAGTGCACAGCAACACCTTCCCCATCGGAATGCAGCCGCTGTGCTGTGCCTTCTCTGCTTTGCTGAGAGCACCAAACCAGCCCCCAGAGGGATGTCCAGCAGCAGATCCACAAGGGGTGACCTTCCTTGCACACCTGGACAGAGGCACTCTCTTTTCCTGACTTGTGATGCAATATAGAGCAGAAACACATCCTTGCCCCACAGAACAGAGCCTAGAAGTCAGAGGGCTCTCTGCAGTTTGCAACCTCCCAGAACACTGCAGTCTCTCACTGGTCAGCCAGAGACTTCTGAATCATATGAAATACCGTAGCAATATCTCTATAAGGTATGGGAGCAATTTACCTCATTCTCTAGCTTATTCTCTTGACTAATGCTAAATTATTTTAATGATTTTGATGGCAGCAAATGCAGAAAACAGTACAATGGTACTTTATAATTAGACTGCAATATTGTGCTTTTCTCCAAGTGCGGCAGCCTGTTTCTGAGATGCTGAATAATTTCTGCTTTCAGAGGCCTGAAATTATTTTTCAAGACACAAATCAAAATAATTTTCTCTTTCAGCCTTTCTTGTGTCTAATGTTTGTCAATTTTACTCTTATAAAGTAATTTATAAAGCTTCTTAATTTGAACCACCCCTGCAAAAACATTTTGGATATTGGTCAAAGCATATTAAAACATAAAACACTGTTAGAAGTGCCCATCAAAGACCTGATAGAGATGTTTAGCTGTATTGATTTCACTGAAAACTGTGAAGTTGCTAATTTATATAAAATTAGTATGGCAACTAAAATGGAAAACTTAAATTACATAGAAAAGTCATAGTTATGGAATCAAGTGATTGCTGTAAACACCTGAAGAGCAAAAGAACATTCCCAGATCATGTCAGGTATAGCAAATGTTAATGCAGAGGGATGGCCAAAGGATATTTCATTCCTCTTAGTGCATTTGAAACACAGGTTATTTTAAAATGGTCCTTTTTATTTTTTTTTTTTTTTAAATAATATGTAATTTCTTTTTGTTTCTGTTTTTAAAAACTCAAGTTTTAAAACATGTTTGTCTTCAAGTTTTTTCCTTTTTTCTTCACTCATTCTTTACTCTCATTGAAGAGAATAAGAGTTGGACTTTGATGATGCTTGTGGATGCCTTCCAGCTCAGGATACTCTATGATTCTTCAAGAATGCAAAATTCAAAGTCTGAAACATGTAAAAGCAGGAAAAATCACAAGAAGGGTAATTTTTAAAAAACTATTAAAAAAAAAAAACAATCACACACCAAATCACTTCTTTCCCTGAACTAAGCATGGAGGAAAAAAAAGGCACTTTTTGGATGGAAAAAAATGAAATTGTTTAAAAAAAAAATCAAGGTAGCTAAAAATCTTCATGTCAGGGATTTCTAAAAGTTTTTTTACATTTTTTAGGAAGACCATTTTTTACTTTTTTTTTCCTGTTTTCCTATTCAATTAGTGTAAGAAGCAGATTTTTCTAAACTAGTTTCATTACTTTGTCCTGTAATGGTAAGCCCTGGTGCAGCCAGCTAATCAGAGCCCTATTCAGTTGGGCGCTGCATTCACTGGGACAAAGTTGCTTAATTTGTAAATCTGACAGTAAAATAAGTTGGGTTTTTTCAGATCGGACAGAAAGGACGTAAGAGGGACAAAACAAGTCTTTTGACAGACTTCTCATAGGCAATTCAAGGGCAATCCTTTCACTGGCAAATCTAATCATTTAACACCAATCCAATTTAGGTTCTGTTGAATATTAGGAGCAAGCAGTCTCTTATGTGGAGACAAAGAACTTCCTTCATATTAAACATTTGCGCTTAAAAATGAGAAGTAAATTATTGTCCATCCTGTCTGTTTCTAAAAATTTATTCACATGACGTTGCACCAGTTTACTTGAAATGGGAGATTCTGGTTTTAAGTGATATTGTGACACTTGCAAATTGGTGATGGTTCTGTCCTCATTACTGATCTTATCTAAAATTTAAAAAAAAAAAATTCTCTGTAACGAGTTTGCATCTTATTTTACAAAAGTTCAAGGAATCTAATAGCCATAAGGACCGTGTGGTTCTTAGCCAAGTCTGTCTGTCTGTCTGAATAGACTGCTGGCAGTGGCATTTTCTGGACATTCTGTCTACTGGCTTGAATTGAATTGAATTTTAGTTCTAATCATTATTCCGTTAATGAAAGAGGGAGGTTGTTGTTTGGGTCTGTTTCCCCTTCAAAGGCTTCTGTGGAAATGAAATCTGCTGTTGTGCATAGACCATCATAAGGTATAGTCCTTACTTTGTATTCTTGACCTCTACCCCTCTCCTACTCTCCTCTGAGGATTAGCATAAAATTTCGTTGATGTGTTGGCTTTCTGCTGATCTTTTCCATAGGGACAACCTTCCTGAATTAAACTTTTGAAAAGACAAGTAGAATTGGTTTCATTTCAGGGATTAATGACAATTTTAAAAAGACCAATAATAAATTCTTCTAGGTTGCTTAACTGCACTAGGGCATATCTGAACCACTGACTCACTCCAGGCTACCACTTTCTGCTGAATAATTTTATATGAAAGTTATTTTAAATGTGACCTACAGTACCCCAAAGTACCCCAGGCTCATCTGCTTTTATATTATAAACATCCTGTCTCTTCAAGAAAACGTAGTTATGCAACTTTTGAACAAGGATCAAAAAAAAAAAAAAAAAGGTTGAGGCAAACAAACTGCAAATACAGCTCTTGTGTCACTGGAGGAAACCTTGCACAGAACAGGTAGACCTTTCCATGTCAGATACAAGGCACTTATTTACATGTATGTTATAAGGACCAAAATTTGGCAGTGGTAGAAATTGAAAGTGCCGTCTTCTCTTTTCAAATCTGCCTTTAATATGCAGTATTCTCTAAATAGAAGATATTAGCATGTTTCTAGCCTCAAGAAAATTATAAAGGGGAACTTGGGTATTCACTGCAAATTATTTCCTGACACTGTAAAGGTCTGGGATTTTTTTGGCACCAAAGTACTGCTATGCTACCCTGTGATTTGCCTTTTCCCCTTGGTAATTCATAGTGACAGAGTTTTAAACAGAATTACATCCCCCTAAGCAGTTTCCCGTTCTCTGGTAATGGGCAGGACAGCACAAACAATAAGGAAACATGACTAGAATACAGACATGGCTGTCCTTGTTTGGCATCAACACAGAGATAGGTGTTCAGCCTTTTTTTCCAACAATGAAAGAACCCCCCATGCCCTCCCCATGTTTTATTTCAGAGGCAAAATCAATGTGTTTGGGAACATGCATAAAGAGATAAAAAAGTTTAGAAAATAAACCCTGAATATACCACTGTTTCTCAAAGGCTGAAGGTTGCTGTTCTCATGAGATCGGACCTTTAATACAGCTGAGCTCTTTCACAAACCTATTGTTGCTCTGCCAGAATGCTGTCATTGGGGACACATATTTTATCCCATCTCCTCATCCCTTATGTTTGTGCTATGAGTTCATAATTGAGAGGCAATATAGCAACACACCTTTTAAAAGAGCTCTGGAATAGAACGTCTTACTGCCACACACGGCTGTAATAGAACAAAAGGCCTTTCTGAGCATTGAGCTTTCTGTGGGGAAAGAAGGAACCATTGTCTTTTAGGCAAAGAACAGTTAACACATAGCCTGGAACATGCCATAGTTATCTTCCTCCAAAATCAGTATGTCTATAGGGAAGATAACTGCATATTTTTATGTCATTTACATATACAAACACGTTTCATGGCTTTGAGATGAAAAAAAAAAAGGATAAGCCTGCAGATATCTAGAAGCCCCTGTGGGGCACTCACAGACATTTACTATTAAAGAACTATTACATGTTTTGTGTTATTTCGTATGTATCTTCCCCATCTTTTACGTACCATAAAAACAGAAAATAGTATCACAGTAACAGATCATGAACTGGTATAGCTTTATCCACTTCCACCTACTCCCATGATAGGATTTACTGTTATAAATTGATAAGACAGGTCTGACTCTAGCCTTAAACTTTTTTCCTTGCTTTCTCATCTAGAATGAAACAGCTTTTCTGTGATGCCAGCCAACTATCCGAGACAGCAGTGAAAGCTGCAACAGAGAATTCATAATTAGCCTTTGTGGCTCTATTGCCAACGACCTTTTAATCATCAGAGATTCTTTCTGAAGAAATTGGTTTTTGCCCTTGTTGCAGAAGAGGAAGGATCTGATTCTGCTCATAAAATTTATAAGACTCTATGTCATTAATTTATCTTCCTTTTTCTTACAATTTTTCCATCCTGCAGCACAAGATTCAAACGCGAACTTGCTTATGGTCAGACACAAACACGCTGTGGATTGCATTGCAATAGTATGGAAAGGTCACATATGGAAGAAAGGAGCAGGATGGGAGCAACTGGCACTGAGGCATCTTCCATGAGGAAAAAATTAACAGAAATCTCTTAGGTAGAGCTCCGGCTTTGGATGGAAAACATGGAAGTCAGACTCCCAGGTCCCAGTCTGATCAAAGACCCTGGTTCCTCCTGGTCAATTTTGAGGCCCTTGGTCCTCCAAAGCTGAACCCAGCCCCCTGAATAAGTCTCTGTTACGGTCAAAATTTGGTCCCTTACAAAGGGAACTAAAAGGGAGAGTTTGTTTGAGTCAGGAGCTATCTAAAAGTTTGCATTAATGAGACTTTGAGCCTCATTTTCCAGGTACTTTATTCAGCTCTGCATTGAGATGTCTCTATTACAGATATGCAGCCTAGAAGACTGTCATAAATGTTAAATGCTGTTACCCTTCACTTAAAAAGGATGAAAAAGGCACACTGCTAGATTTCTGTGGTGGATGAAGTGCAAGGCTAATCTTTTTTTTTAAACCCTGGAGTCCTTAGATCCTGGGCACTAGTGTCTCACCTAGACTACAGTTTAGGCAGGACAGGTCTCCTGTCGTATGATTAACACAAACTTTAAGAACCATGGACTATATTTTGACTGATTTTAGCATACTTTTCCCCTCCTTGCTCCAGACTTAATGGCCAGTTGAAGATGACTGGACCTCAAGTCATGTTTCTCCCAACCCACAGAAGTTCCCCTCCCTTCCTCTCCCCTGCCCTCCCCTCTTCTGCCCTCCCCTCCCATCCTTTTTCTTTAAAAAGGACAAAGTTTGGCATCAGGGTACTCAGCAGAGACATGTGGACTTCACAGCCTCAGTGAGCCCTTCCAAGTGGAAGGGATCTCTACAGGCCAACTCTCTGCTCAAAGAAGAGTGAATTCTGGCTCAAGGAAAGCTTGCTTGGCTTTGTCCATCCCAGGCTAAGGCATCTCCAAGCCCCTCTGAGCAGTCTGGTACCTCTCAGGAAGCCACATACTTCGTGGCCCTGTCGAGTTACACTAGTTCTGCTCTGAGCCTGCCTGCCTGCCTCCTTGGCAGGAACACCCAGAGGGAGATTCATCCAGCCTAAAAGCTGGATATCTGACCCGGACCTCAGAAGGCTTCAGCCTGTGATAAAGAAATAGGTGCTTTTAAAAGTGAATTGTGTGCCACTTTTCTCTTCTTATTATGAAGGTTGCAGCCTATTTAACTCCTCAGAGAAAAGCTCCTTTCCCAGGTTCAGGGGTTTCAACCTAAGCCAAATGAGAAGAAAACACCAAGCACTTCAGCTTGCTTGAGAGCAGAATGTGGGCAGAGACATAATTAAAGCTAGCTGAGGAACTTTTAAGCTATTTTGGTGGAGTAATGTGGCAGCAAATTGGAGAAGAGGATCTCAGGATTACCATTTTGAACTAGAATTGAAATTTGAGAAAAAGACCCAACTAACCCAGCACTGAGCTGTAGTTTGTTTCATCATTTTTAGTTAAATGTCTGTTAGTAACTGAAGCTTCACTTTTTCTTTCAGTTTCAGAAGCACAGATCCAGAGAGAACGTTTGCTTCAGTTCCCTCTTTCAGATTTCATTATAAAATCAGGGCAGTAATTTAAAAGTGCATCAAGCAAACAGAACATGTGAGGAATTTACTTCCAAAACAAACAGGACATCAGGAATAATTAGAATTTCTCACTCTTTTGCAATAAAATAATGATAAGCAAAAAGTGTTGCTCTCCAGGCAGCAATGTCTGAAGCAGCCTTTCAAGACAAAAGGAAGGTTTCTACTCGTTTACTCCATTTTCTTCAAAGTGCTTAGCTGGGATTATATTCTCTTTTCTTCTTCAGCTGCCTTCTCCACAGTCTGTTTTATCCCTGACAATTTACTTTTTCCTTCATATCTTGCATCATTCCTATTTCTTTATCCCATCCCTTTCTTAGCAATTGCTGTCCAACCTCTTGTTTCATTTCTCAGCCAGCACACTTATTTTCTGCTTTTATTTTCTGCTGCGTCTTTTCCCACTTTCCTATTGCAATTTACCCTTGGTGAGCTCCTGTTACCCAACTAACACAGCCAGA
This sequence comes from Cnemophilus loriae, assembly GCA_013397755.1. Classification (NCBI taxonomy): domain Eukaryota; kingdom Metazoa; phylum Chordata; class Aves; order Passeriformes; family Corvidae; genus Cnemophilus; species Cnemophilus loriae. The sequence goes on along the minus strand of VZTF01009553.1, from coordinate 404,328 downwards.
CAAGATCTCCTCTGGGGAACTGCAAAGACTGCTCTCATTCTCAACTGTCTCTGTGGTGAGCAATGGAGTTACTGGAGTTCAGAGGCTGGTTTCACTAAGACTCTGGAATTTAGAAGCAAGCTGGGTGAGGGGAACTAATATTTCTTCTCATACAGACTTTTTGAAGTTTAATCCCTTCATTCTACTCTTTTTCAGTTGTATCCTCCGGCTTTCTCCAGATGTTTTTTTTCTCCAACAGTTCCTACATCCCTTTTAAGACTGTGCCTGCACAGACAGCAAAGCCCCTCTCAAACCTGGATTGGTTTGAACACCTCACGTCTGAACATAATACCCTCTTTCTTTGAAGCATTTCTGTTTCAGAGCTTCATCTCTGGCCCTGCAGCAATACTGGGGCACCACAGGAGAGCAAAGTCTCTGAACTCTGCTACACTTCCCACATTGGAAAAGTAACTTGGATGCAGTAAGAGCATCTCTTGGTCTTTCTGCATTCACATATAATTCAGATACATAAGTGAAGCCTTTAAGTAAAAATGTTGCTCTATTTTTCCTTCTCTCAAATGCCATTTATTTTGCCTAGTGTTAGGAATGACCCAAACTCCCATGTGTTAGTCCATTTTTGAGCTGCTGATCTCTACCCTTTACGCCTACAGACATGTTTTTTTGTCCTACTTCCACTCATAGCAAAAGTTAAAAAGGCAAAGGCTGTACCAAAAAGTTATAATTTCATCTGATCTCATATGACCTATCCTGACAAACAGCCATCACTCACTATCCGCATCCTTGCACACAAACCTGTAGAAGGTGAGCAGGGACACCAGGAGCACCCTGCCAGCCCCAGCCTTCCAGAGTCCCTGCTGGCAGCACAGTGTGCTCAGTGCTGCCTGCACCTCATCAGTCATTTCTGAGAACATAATACCAAGAAAATAATCTATTCGGGAAGTGTGGGAGGGGAAGAGACATTTTTATATAAAATTAGCCAACAAAAAATTCTTGGAAATGCATGACTGAAGTCAGGAGGAAAACTGAAGGAGTTTAACCACAGGAGGTTTCCCCATTTCTTGGAATAGAGAGCACCAGGCTTTCACAATATCATGCAGGGCTTCTGGGAACCTTCTAGCCCCAAAAGAATCACCTATAATGTGGTCAAAATGTGTCAAAACCTGTATTATATAGACATGGATTTAAAGCACTCAAAATCAGGATGATAATTCAAGAGCTGCTAAACTCAATTCTTACCAGACCCTACTCCCCACCCCCATTCCCTCCCTCTCCTCCTGCCCTGAGAAGGCTAATTCAAATACTTACAACTTAACTGTTTATGGGTTGTTTACCTGTATGAGGACTGAAAAATCGCTACAGAGAAAGACCAGACACTCTGTTCAACAGCAGCTTTGTAACATGCTAGAGACAAAGTTGTCTTGGAAAGAGAAGAATCTCCAAAGTAAAAGTAGGGGATTCCTCTGTTCCCTCGTTATACTTGGATGCTGAGCTACAGCACAAGCCTCTAATGTGGTTTAAAGTCAGAGTCTTTCTTTATTGCTTTCTGAATTACACTTCTAATAGGAGCCTTGTTAATTTCTCCTTTCAGTTGCAATCCTAAACAGCACAAGAAATCTTTGCTAGAGGAAGGCTGTCATTCCTAAAAATCCTTCAACAGTTTTCATGAGTAACCAGCATTCACCAGAATGCAAACTGCACTCCAGAAAGTGTGATGTTAAACATGTCAAGGAATTTAGGTTTGCAAGAAGCCGCTCATGTCATCAAGCTCAGGTCCACTCCTGTGTATTTAGTCATTCCTGCTCTAATGGGACTTCAGTTTTAAAAATACTTAAATTTCTTTAATTCCGCTATTCCTGGGACAAAACCCCAGATCATAAGAAAATTTCTATTGCTGTTCAGCCTAATTTATCCATCACTGAATTATTGCTCTTAGTGCCACCACCCCTATCTTTTAGCTTAAATATTCCTCTTCCCCATGGTGTTTACAGATGAGAGCTAGTGTTTCCGTACAGAGAAACAGGCACTGGGCTGTTTTGAAGAGTCACTCCTGTACCCACTGCATTTGAGATGTGTTTAGACACTTACCATCTGGGGCTCACCTAACACAGATGCTGTTTGTAATTACCAGTGTTCTTTTGGAGGAAAGAGGGAAGGAGAATACACACAGAAAGAGTGTAATGGCCATCCCTTGCAACAGTTTGGCTTTTGCACTAATTTCGTATTTTTTCCAGGGATGTTTCTGTTGGGTTTGATTGCTTCTTGTGTCTCCTGCAGTTCCTTTTCTTGTTCTGAACAGGGAGGATTTTGGATGCCCAGGGCAAGCAGATACCCTTCAGCCCTCTACCAGCCACTGCCCTGCACTGCTTTCCCACCAGCGAGCAAAACATCTCAGAGCTGGCTGCTCTAGCACTATGCTCCAGTGAAAACAAACCAGCCAACCAAACAACCAAAACCTCTAAAATAAGAAAGGGATGAACAACATAATATCAAAATATTCCACCACGAATATTCCTGCTCAGGACTTGCCTAAATTTAGGAGCAGTCTAACTCATTAGAAGCCTCCCTGTCTCACCTGGGATTCCCTCAGGCACCTAGGAATCTGCTAATGCGCATGACAAGGACCTTCTCCATCTCGACAGCTGATGCTTCTGTATGAACTCTTTTACCCAGGAATTAGGCAGATCCGCGCTTAAATCTTCTACAGTCTGAACTATATTCAGAGCTCTCCTAAGTTTCTCTTGTAAGGTTTGGACCCCCACAACAGGAACTGGGACTGTTTTGTTCATAAATTACCAAGCTCACCACCTCGTCAGTGCTAGGGGAGTGAGTACCCCCTCTATCCTCCCTCTTCCAATTAATCTCCCTCTTTCCAGGAGCACAGCACAAACAGCAAGGAGTTAGCTGCCCTGGGCAGGTAGGCTTCTATTTCACAGCCAGTGCTGAAGTTCTGCCAAGCTGCAGAATGACACAAACACAGAAGAAAAGCAAAGCAATAAGTCTGAAGCTCTGCAGCCTCCTGAACACACACTCACCTGCAGCAGGGAGGTGCCAGTCCTGCTGCTTCCTCTTGTCTGGAGCATCATCTCAGCCCACGTTTATTTTAAGCTTGTGTTAACTTTCATTGTTACTAAGAGAACTCGCACACTGCATTACCCACATCTCACCCCACTAGACTCACCAATTTTTTCTAACATCTACAGAGCAGTTTTCTTAGTTTTTGTTCCATCTCAAGCAACATTCAGGCCACTTAAATCCCATAAAAACTTATTCTGCTCCTTGTTTTCCTCTGCACAACTATCTCCATTCCCTGGGATTGAAAGCTCTTGTTTCCTTTCGCCAAGAAGACTTCTTCAGGCCCAAAGCTGTCTGTAAAGCTTTCTCTTGATCTACCTAATTGATTAACATAATGAAGTTAAACTGAGAAGACTTAGTCTCAAGATCAGTAACTGTATTTTTTAGACCCATGGAAGGCTTTATGAGCTTCAAGCCCGCCTGTTTCTCCCCACAGCCATACCAGCTGGTCTGGAGAACGATGTGTACTTCATCTCACTCCTGTTTATGAGCCCGACAGCTATAGCACAGGCTCATCTCAAATACACAATTTCAAACTGTGTTTCATAATTTGATGTGCATTTTTTGGGAGGTGGATGGAAGAGATGGCAAGAGGCAGCTATTATTTTGCCTGGCAGAGGGAAGGTGGAAAGCAGGCCAGCTGCAGGTAGTCAGGGTGGAAAGCTGCTGCTGTGCCATTTTAAAACTGGCAATTTGCAATCGGTAGAGACATTTTTTCTATCCTGCCAGCTGGAGGCTCTTGGCAATGTGGTTATGTTTTTAGAAACCAAACAAATCAATCTTTCTTAGTTTTCCCCAGAGTTTTGGATTTTACCTCATGAGATTTGATCCAAAGGTTTTTATTGCATCTAGCTAACAAAAGACTTATTAAAAATGAAAGAGGGCACAAGAAAAATGGGAGGAAGTACAAGTGTTCATCTATATTCAGCAAATCAGCTGCTTTTGAACATATGAAATCCAAGTGGTTCTGAATTTCTTTATTTTCCACTCATGAAATAAACCATTTCATGTCGGCATACAGTTTCCACTCCAGTTTAAGTCTGTGTAAAGAAGTGCAGAGGTTTGAGTTGTTTTGTAGTACTGTACATAAAAACTCTATGCCTCTTGTCTTTAGTGAGCTTTGATGTGTGGTTTGAACTTATGGTATATGACTATTTGTTCAGCAATAGAGCATTACTTTTGGTTTTCTATTCTTAAAAGGTATTTTAATGTCTGTATTATTTTTCTCTGGAGATTATGAAGACAATGATTTTCTGATTGAAATGGATTGAACTAAAATTTTTAAAGTTTAAACTTATCTTAGCATTGGTAATTATGAAAATCTGTCAAACATGGAGACCATTTGTCTTGGTCTTTATTTCAGAGGACAATTAGCCCTCCAACTCGTACTGTGTATTATACCTACTGAGGTGTGATTTCAAACCCTTTTTGTCACCTGTCCCACATCTGTAGCTCAACACACTGTAGCACCAAGTCAGTAAAGCATAAGCTGAAATTTGAGCATATGCTTAAAAGGAATTTACTTATTAGAATATGCTCAAGCACATGCTTTTATACTTATGTGCTTTACTGAATGGACATGAAGAGTAAACTAAGTGCAGTGTCCCAAAACGTCTGCTCTCAGGGCAATTAGGTCATGTAAGTTCATGGAACTTCACGGAAAGGAAAAAATCACAAATTCAGTCTAACCTCTTTCCCAGATCTTTTCCCTGGCATTAGAAGAATGCAAGATAGAAAGGTATTTGTAAGATCAAAACATTCATAAAACTACTTTGCAGATATTCAAGTTCAAAAGTTGTTCATATAACTGTGGTGCTGTCTCCAGACCTCAAAGACTTTGAAAGAAAAAATTGAATGATTCCACATGAATTTGTCACTGAATTAAGAGGTCGGTATTTCAAAAAAGAGCAACATCCAGCATTTGACCTTTTCAGCTGTACTGAAAACAGCAGCCACTTTGTCTTTGCAGCTATGGTGAAACAAAGGTGAAAAAGCACAGAAGCTAAGACTCTTTCATTTTAAGAGAAGGTAAGTCATACCCTTAACAGATGGGACCAAATTTCCCAAGTCCTGTGACCCTGAGAGCTACTCTTCAAGGACATAATCAAAACTGAGATTTAGAATCACAGAATTATTTAGGTTGGATAAGACCTCCAAGTTCATCCAACCACAAACCTAACACTGCCAAGTCCACCACTAAACCACGTATGTTCCTGTGTGCCACATCTGCAAGTCTTTTAAATATCTCCAGTGATGATGACACAGTCTAGGCAGCCTGTTCCAATGTTTGACAATTCTTTCCATGAAGAAATTTTTCTGATATCCAACCTAGAAAAATCCCAGTGAACAAATCAGATATGTGAAGTACTTTGTCTGATTAACATTTGGATAACTGCTCTTTTATTTTTGCTCTTTTCCAGTGGAAGCAAACTGCTGCTAATTTCCTTCCCCTGTTTTCATGCAGCCTTCAGACATGAAACAAGTGGAGGGAGAGGAGATGAAAAGCATGTGTATTTTATCTTTCTTTCTGGATCTTCACGGACCCCAGCAGTGCAATGTGGAAGAAAAATTTCTGTGCAATGAATCCTTTCCTATAGTTTAAGTTGTCATCATTGTCAAAAGGGAAATCTCTTCAAAGTACAACTGCTAAAGATAGAGAATTTCATTTTCAGAGCAGAATGAAAGGCCTCTTCCCTGAGCTTGTTTTAAAAACAACTTCATTGCAAAATGCTGCACCATTTAAACAAAATATGAGGAACACGGTCATATTGATCCAGATTACTTCAAACTTGAGCAAAATTTGGAAGCTTGAGTATTTTAAGATTTTATTAATACCATTGCCTTTTCAGTGTTATCTAAGATAAACCTTTGGATTACACAGTTTCAGTTTGCCAAAAGAAATTATTCAGAACCTGTGTTCTGCAGGAAATACCTGCATCTTGGGTTTTTGCTCAGACACAGGATGAGAATTGTACTTTTCAGTATTTCAGAGAATGAGCTGGTGGTAAAATGGTTTCTGCTGTACAAGAAGATGGGTGATAAATGCAGCAGCAATTGTGTACCAAGTAAATGTGGTATGAAATGTGGTTTAGAGTTCCATAAAACAGATGGTAATGCTTCTCCTCATAATAAGCACAGAAGCTGTGAATTTGCAGCTTGAATTCAGTGTCCACAAGTAAGACCCAGCAGGGCAAGAGGCAGCTACAATACTGCAATCACAACTGCTCTGCCAAGTGAGTGTGTAGCATAAACTTGTTTCCATCAGCTTTGGGAGAAGCCCTCCACCTTTACAGAGGGCTATATAGGGAAGCCACATATGAGAGGAAAACAGAGGTTAGAAAAAAAATATTAATATTAAATTTTAAAAAAATCTCTGAGAGCCTAATCTGCTTTTCTAAATCACTGTTAGAGCCAAGGTTTGTAACCAAGTTGCTGAAGCTCCAGCACTGTGCTGAAGTACTCTGTAATTGCTGGGGGATCTCTTCGCTTCAGAGGTGCAGAGCAATATGCATTTATCCTGCTAGTTCTGTCCAGGATGAGAGAGAAACATCTTCTGGGAGATTCTGTCAGAGTGATAAATAACAGAAATAATGTCTAAAACAAAGGAAATTACTGATTTGGTGAAATTTGTTATGTTCCAGATAAAGCCAGTCACTGTGCACTATTTTATCTATGACTTCAGCTGCTGGACTAGGGCATGTTTTCATAATGTCAGTGCTCTGACTCTCAGTCCCTGTTGCATCTCCTGACTCAACAGCTCCAGAATTTTCTCAGACACTCTTTAGTGCAGATTTAGGGCCTTAATGGTGGAAATAAATCACAATAAAAGAAGCATTTCGAGTTCTATTAAGTCATGCATCTTGAAACAAATCAAGTGGGCTGTATTTAGAGGATAAGACTTTGTGTGTTTGAAAAAAGGCTTACAGAATCTCCAAATATGAGTTGCTGTATGATGCTTCAGGGAAGAAAGTCTATATGGCCTTGGAGCATAGGAACAGAAAAAATAAGCTGACTAGTGAGGCTATATTACCAATGTATATCAAAATGAACTGTTAAAATCTCAAAAGCAGGAGGAAAGTTGAAAAATCAGATGAGATTCACAAAGAGATAAGAAGACGGTTGCAAGACATAAAAAATGACTTCCAATGAAAGATTCAAAGAGCTTGATTGAGCTAGTTTACCAAAAATATGCCAAGAGTTGCCTTCTTCCCTGCCTATCCATCTCCACCGGGATCAGAACATGGGTTCTTCAGCCCAGCAGATAAAAGTGTAACTACATCAAGTAGCTGGGCGCTGCAAAGCTGCTCTGATTCAAAAGTGAAATAAAGCTCACTTTTTTAAAGCTGAAAACAATTTGTGGCTGGAAAGAACATATCTGAGGTGCTCTGTTTCACCGGAAAATTTTAAACTTGGGCTGACAACTATCTAGAAGAGATGATCCAGCCAGTTCAAACCAGGGTTAGATGATCTTTGTTGTGCAGAAGATCATACTTACTGTAGATTAGATATAGCGCCTTTTGAGCTACGAAACTGTAGGGGGAAAAGAAAAAGACAAACAAACAAACAAAAAAAGACCAGAAAGGAAAAACTTTGTTCTCAGGCAGTTTAAGTGCATGGAGAGCTGGCTGAGTCAACAGGACCTCATACAGGTCCTATAAGGAGAGGCTGAGGGGGCTGAGGTGGTTTAGCCTGGAGAAAAGGAGGCTCAGGGGTGCCCTTATCACTCTCTACAACCACCTGAATGCAGGCTGTAGCCAGGTGGGGATCAGCCTCTTCTCCCAGGCAACCGGCCACAGGACAAGAGGGCGTAGTTCTAAGCTGTGCTAGCGGAGGTTTAGGTTGGACATCATGAAGAAATTCTTCACAGAAAGGGTGATTAGATATTGGAATGGACTGTCCAGGGAGGGGGTGGAGTCACTGTCCCTGGAGGTGTTTAAGAGAAGACTGGAGGTGGCACTTAGTACCATGGTCTAGTTGACATGGTGGTGTTGGATCATAGGTTGGATTTGATGATCTCAAAGGTCTTTTCCAACATAATTGATTCTGTGATTCTGGGATTCTACACTGTACAGATACTGGACATTTACCTTTGGCTTCTACTCTGTTTTTCCTCTCTGGACAGCCAGAGTGATGGCATCATGGCCCATTTCCCACTCAAATAGCGGCCAGAAGAACTGTCCCATAGGAGTATTACACTCACTGATCACAGATGGAGCCTAACTCATAGGCTGAGACCATCTATCCTGTTTTTAGATGATTTTAAGTGAGATAAATGCTACTCTCTCCTCTCAATACACCATATCATTGGAATTTTTAGGTTGCACATTTTTTTAGACTAATTTCTTTGAGACAAAGAGAAGGTTTTAATGTATCAGTAGAAGCATGAGGTCTCTTTCACTCCAGAGATAATGTTCTGAGGCATTATCAAATCGAAATGATACAAGGTTTTTATATCTTCCTCTGCTATTAAGTTACGTGTCTTTGTACAGTGGTTCTGGGATGTCTCATTAACTTCAGCAGAGCCGTGCAATGTAGCTAAGAGAAAAGTTCTGTGCAAATGCTTTACATTAACTTTCTTGAGCATGGTCTTACTTTCCTTGTAAAGAACTGACATTATCTTCAATGAAAGCTTTCCCTGAGAAAAAAAAACATAGGATTTGGTCCTTAGCTATCCCGTGCATCTTGAAAGGAACTTAGTCTTTTCCTTCAGTATTGTAAAAAAAGCCTGAGGTGGAGCACACATCTTCAATATATGCAGATCAATGTGGACTAAATAATCAGTTCCATAAATGTGGGCAAGCTGAAATAAATTTTGTTTCTACTTTCAAAACAGGGAAGATAAGTGATAGATTAAATTGATCTGCTTGCTTGTTTGCAAACAGTGATGTTACTCGAGCTACTTTTGAGAGTTCAGGCAATGCCAAGATAGAGGGGAAGGAAATGTTTGTTGATCTGTATTCTCTGGAAAGGACATAAGGCTGCTTACCATCTTAATGTGTGTTGCATTCTGTCCGTGAAGAGGTGACCAGGTTTAACATCATTCAGAAAGTTCCACAGCCTGTTTTTTTGCTCCTTTTTCTTTTTTTCCTTTTCCTTTTATGAGACTAGGAAGTCTTGTATTTTAAAGTGATTGGTATCAATCTAGACAGTTTGTCTAAATAAATGAGTCAGTGCTACATTTTGATGATTGCCTGTGTGAAAGGGATTCTTGGCTAAGGTCCATTTCCAAAGGCAGAGGAGCCAACAAGGGTTGATGGGTACAGTATGGAAGCCAATAACTATATGTATTTGGAAACAGCACTCTTGGCCACTGGTCTGTTTTCTTCCTGTTACCTTCCTTCAATGCTGCCACAGTAGATTGCCAATGCACAGCAGATTTGTTTTAAAAAGGAATAAAATTAACTTCAAGGAACTGTTTGTGGCTTACCCGCGTTGCCTGGCCTGATGTTGTACAAGATACTGACTTCCTCAGTTATTGCGGATGGGTCAGTATCCTCAGCCTTCACCCTCTTAAAATCATGGAAGTTTTCTCTTATCTGTGACAGATTTCATGTTAACTTCACTGGAATCTGATTTTTGTCTTTCCATGGAGGCAGCTGAAGCATAGAACAAGCAAGATCAGCCTACCATCAGAACTGAACAAGAGCCTGCATGTAAAAAAATTATTTAGGATGAGCATTTAAATATCTACCATTTATTGCTATATTTAGAGTTAATACCACTGTGTATTTGGAAGAGGCGGTAGCAAGACTGATGTTAAATAACAAAGTCCTTTGTTTCTACAATACTGATTTTCTCTGTGTACTAAAGGAATTGATAGTTGTGCAAAAAGTGAACTATAAAGTCTAAATATTTATAAAATATCATCGTAGAAGTGTGGCCAGTGACTCCACATCTAGCACTTAAAATCAGTATTGAACTGGAAGCAAGAATGTAGCTACTTCATTATGTGCAAATAACAATGTATTCACACACAAATTACAGCACTTAATTTTTCAGTTTATAAATAATTTCCCCACAGTTTACAAATAAAGTAGCTAGTTATTGAGGATATTACCTTTTTTTTTTGTCTTTTGCTCTTTTGTGCTCTTTTGTCAGCACCTTATTTATTTCCTGTTTAAATCATTGATCATTGTTTAAATAACATTGCCTTATCAAATTCCTAGATAACTGCCTTCATTCCCATAAGATCCATTCATTCCCATAAGATCTATATTTATTTGAACTACCCTTCATAACAGGAATCATCTTTTTATGGTCCTTTTTTAGACAATTTTTTTCTTTTTTTTTTTTAACTTTAAATTTTTAATCCTTTTTTAAGAGAAAAAAAAATTGGTTTGACATGGTTTCACTCCGCTACCAAAGGCAATAGGCTCAGATCACCTTGATACTTAGTGGATGCTTCTATTGATCTCAGACTTGAACTGGACCATAGATTTTGTGTGCCTTTTTGTGACAAGGCAGACGCACTTAGATTTCTGAACTAGACATTAGCCCGGGTGGAGCGCTGGCAGGGAAATATCCATTTTAGAAGTTGTGAGCAATGGATCACTCTCATACTAATCAAAATAAGTGCTGTCATTGTGGACGTGAGGAAGAATTAAGTACGACTTCACTGCCACTGACCTACTTTTCTCAGGAGTCTGCCCGGCCTCTTTGCCAAGTGTCATTTCAGAGGCATCTTTTAATTATCTTCAGATATCAGATCTACGTGTTCCGATATGAAATTACTCTCAGAGAGGATCTGTTTTCATGTTGGAAGGTTAATTTGTTTACCTTCAATTTACCATTACTGGGGGTTGTTTAGCCTTTCTTTGCAAGGTTAAAGAGCTACCAGGTATTTTTTCTATAGGTATGCACCTACTACAAAGCCACCTCTCAGCCACGTATTTAGTGAAGTGAAATACAGCCTTTCTCAGGTCTCTGGAAATCCCATGACCTTAAAATGTGAAATTAAATCAGCTCTAACCATTTATCTGTGTAAAAGTAAAATCACTGTCATATTTTTACATGTTTCATATATTTTTTCCCTAGATAGATATGTTAAGAATTTTTTTGGATTTTTGCAGCAGTATCACAAGTGATTGTTCTCATTCACACTGGGAGTACTTTATAACATTACTGAGGTTTGCTCCAGATAAGCTCACATGCTTATGTGACATTGCAAAGCTGACACAGTTTTCTGCCTTTAGCTCCCGAGATAACAGTTTTGCAACTAGCTCAATGGTATTTTCATGAACTGCAATGCTCTAGAAATCCCTGGCTTTAGGATGCTTATTTTTTTCCCTCACTCAGGCATATCTGTGTTCTTGGTTCTCACAAACCCTGTTTTCAATGTTTAAAACAGATTTCATTGGACTGAGACTGTTAATAAATTGTTTCAGATTACACTGAAAGTGTGACTAGCTGTCTTTACTCTTTGCTAATTCACTAATCCCTATGCCACTTGAAACTGGTTGTGCAAATATTGTGGAGCTTTGAAAGAGTTAAAACTGATGGTAACCTCATCTCATCTAGTTTGAGTAATCCTGGACACACTTTTAGCAGCAATGATGTTCCATGGGAATGCTATGGCAACATCAAAATGTTGGCTGTCTAGCAGGCTTACTGCATCCTGTGCATGATCCGTGAATAAACAGAGGAATTTAGTTCCCAGAGTGTCAGTCTGGCACATTTCACAAGCACTACATTCACTTACCAAAAAAAAGTCAGCCAGTCATACACAGAAAGTGCTACAGTGACTGAGTGATAAATCTCCTGCTGCTAAACCTTGTATATACTAACTCTAAGAAGCTAAAAATAGATCATGCTTGGCTTACTTTAGACAGGAAATATGCTCTCCCTCAATTTGTTTATTATTTTTGTTTCCAGATGCTTTTCTTTGTTCATACTTTTTTTTTTTTTTTGTCTGTGCATCTCCTTCCTAGTCTCTGGACATACGAGTATGCTTACTTTCACTTAGATGTGATCTTCCTCTGAACCAAAGGCTGGAGATAAGGTCACTTGGAGTGAAGTACCAAGTTTGAGATAAAAAGCCCAAAAGGGATATTAGTCCAGGGTTCAGTGCATAGAAACGTGTTCGTATTGTTTCTAGTCTGCTGCGAAGGAGAGCACAGTGTGTTTGCACTGGGTTCTGTCATGCAGTGATTTCCAGCTCCTCTAAATGAATTTAAGCTTTATGCCCAACTATTAGTCTCTTTCCTTGTGTATATCTTGAAAAAAGAAAATGCAAGGACATTTATAGGATTATGCAGTTTTTTTAGATGGCACCTAAAATCCACAAGATGGGAGTAGGGGACACCTTACTCCATTAACAAAAAGAGCTCAGGCTCTCTAGACACAGATTCCATGCTTGGAAAGACTCATTGGGAAGAGATCAAAGAATCACAGAACAGTTTGGATCAGAATGGACCTTAAAGACCACCCGTTTCCAACTCCCCTGCCATGGGCAGGGACACCTTCCACAAGACAAAGCCCCATCCAACCTCACCTTGAACACTTCCAGGGACGGGACATCCACAGTTAGTGTGGGCAACCTGTTCCAGTGCTTCAGCACCCTGAGAGTGAAGTATTTCTTCCTAATGTCTAATCTAAATCTTTTTTTCAGTTTAGAGCCATTCATTCTATCACTACACTGCCCAAGCCCCTCCCCATCTCTCCTGTAGGCTCCTATAAGTACCCTAAAACTGCTGTAAGGTCTCCTCAGATACTTCCAAACAACTTCACTGTTTTTGTGAGACTTACAATCTTGAATGAAACTGTCTGGGGAGGTTTCTCTGCAAATTATTCTCATGGTTTACCACCATTCCCATTAAATTATTTCTATCTTCAATCCATATTTTTTTTCTTCTAGATATTTGAGCTTGTATAAATTCAGGCTATCTTTGTACTGCCCAATGTCTGTTTTGTTTTTTACTCCACGAATGTGAACATCATTCTTAAAGATTCACTTTTGTAGACATAGGTAGAGTTCCCTGAACTGTACACAACTGAAGTGTGTTCAAAACTGACAGCATCTGAACCGACTGCTATCCCACTAGAGGGGCAAAATTCTAGTGTTTGCTGAAAATAGCTTCGTAAAATATATCAGCTCCACACTCAGAGAGAGTCAAATAAAATTAAAACAGCTGCTAGGAAATTTTAGGAAAGACATACACAACTAAAGGGAAAATACCCTCTTGCTCCTATGTAAGTTGGATGATGAGTAGGCAGGGGCTACTCTTAAAAATGACAAAGACACAGTTTAGGGAGGATGCATTGTACATCTCCAGAAAAAGGAAAAGGTGGGCTGTCATTAATTGCTGTCTCTTCCAAACCACAAACTCTAGTTCTGAAACTAATATGAACTAGGATCAAAACCAACAAAAGGAGGTGATTCTTCATGCAACAGTACATGAGTGACTCTCCTTGTCAGTGAAAATGAATGAAACTGCAGATGTAACATTACATGGGTTCAGGAGAAAAGGGGACAAGTAATCTTAACCCACTAACAACAGGCCAGCTGCATCCTCTCCCAAAGCCAGTGTTGCCATTATGATGTTTGATCCCTTCCTCACCTTTATAGGAGAGATGAACTTAAACTGGAAACAAGTGAGTTCAATATCCTGTTTGAAGAAGGTCTTATTTATTTACATTTTTCTGTTGCTCTGACCTTCAGTTAATACCTCTGGATAAAAGCTGACATATAAAACTAACCATAAGACAGAAACACCATCATGATAATGAATGCCAAATTTCTGCATTAGAACAAGCTGACGAAAATGTCTTAAAGATTAATGAAGCTTAAGGAAATAAAGCTGCAACTTTTCAAACTGATTTAAGAGAGTAACTTATAGGTACAAAGGTAGTTTAAGTTCAAAATCTCCCAGCACAACATGCTCAAGCATTGTTTTTGTTGAACAAAACAATGAAAACTCATCTCTGCACGTGTTTAAAGGCTGTATTTTAATCATGGACTGAAACAGAATGACTTACAAAACTGATGGTTAGATTTAAAACCAACCACTACACCCTTCTCTGGGAATATTCCCCCCACACCCTAGCAGATTAGAGATTCAAGTGAAGAACAGAGCTGTTCATGTTTGCCTTTGGGACTGAACAGTGATTTTCAGGATGATGACTGATGCTGCAAGAATTCGCCTAGGAAGCTTTTCAGTGCATTTCATTTACCCAGCTGAAAGTGGATTCTTCTAGGGAAGCATGCTGGCTTCATCAGAAATCCCAACCATCTTGCAGCTTTCTGTCCAGAGCCTTCTCTGCAGCTCCTCATCATATGCTACGTCAGCCGATTTTGTCCTTTCCTCATTGTAAAGGTAGCAGCCACCAGCTCCTTCCATCTCAGGTGATACTGCTGCATAGATGCTTGTAGAGGCTCCTTCCTCTGCGGTCTGCAGAAACAGAAAAACCCAGATTCAAGTGAGGCAGGTACAGCAGAAGAATTATATTACCACCATAGGACCTTATCAGCGACAAACATCTTCCCTAATTTTGCTTTACACTTCTGCTCCTTATGCAAGCCCGAAGCTTGTAATAATAAGAAAGCCACTTATTCAATTGGCAGAGTCAATTTCTTCAACAGTGCTATTTTAAGACAGCTTAAAGCCAAAACAGATATATGGAAAACTCCAGTCCATTTTTTCAAGAGTTAGTCAGATGGAGCACACAAAATAATTGATTTAGTTTTCACAGTTAGAGCTAATAAACCCAAAAGCAAGCACAAATATTAAAATCCTAGTTTAATTATTCATTTTGCAAGGATGAAAGGACTGTGCCTTAAGAAGATCAAGGCTATGCTGTACAGGCAATGTGTTCATTGTAACAAAAATGTGACATGAGCAAAGGATCATGGAAACCATGACAGCAAATTAAGATTCTGCAGTTCAGTCCAAGCAGGCAGGTAAATGAGGGAATTACATTTTAGACAGAGCACAGTTATCAGGGTTCTGCTCTGTCGTAAAGCAAAATGGTGAACGATCTATAACGTCTGATATACCATGAGTATTAAATGAAAATTAACAAGTGAATAGCTTATAGTGATAACTCCTTTCATCCTGAGTATATGCAAAAATGTTACATTCTGCATTCAGAAGGATCACACAGCTACCACTGAAATTACTTCCACGGCATTTTTATTCTAATTGAAGCACATATTTAAAACACAACATTTGATATGCTTTGCATTTATCAGTGACATAATTATGATCAATGCCTGCTAGATACCAATGTATCATTTTGCAATCCTTGCAGTCATTAATCTGAGGCATTACCAGTACTGATGCTGCTCAGAGCTTTGTCTGCAGCACCTGACAGGATGTCTTTTCCTGAAGAACTCACTTGATGAATGAGACAGGAGTGAATAGGTTACTCAGTGCCTTATAAAAACTAATAAATCTAAGTAATTGGCAGCTTTTTGTTATGCTTGGGTTTTTTTTAGAAAATGACTGTACTATGAGATTCTGTCTAAAATCACTTAAAAAAAATGCTCATTTACCTTGGTTTAGTACTCTACTACTACTTCACCCCTCTTTATCCTAAGGAAAATAGTGCTATTCATACCCAGTACATTATGTAAATAACATAAAGGGCCTGCACAATTCTTTGCTCACAGAGTGGCTAATATAATGATCAACTATGATCAGCAGCATAAAATACCTTGATATTGTAAAGTAGCAGAACAATGACGAGCATTCATATTTTATACAACTTATTCTGGACGACACACGAAAAACAAAAGTTTTTTTACATACTCTTGTGCTCTAATTAAAAAAAAATGATGACACAGATAAACCTTTACTTCATGTGATGGTTCACTGGATGTTAAGTTCCTGAGTTTAACAGCTCTCCAGCACAAACAGGCATAAATGTCAATATCATGACTCCCAAAGCTTAATGACAACAGCTCAATACTAAAATGCTTTAGAAAAACTGTCTGTGGGCAGAATTTGTGTGATTATGTTCTTATGAGCAGGGTTCTCTACAGCCTCAGAGACTGGTCTATATGGATATTGTTACAGCATCAAAAATACCACGTTGCCTCTGCTGATTCAATGGTAAGGTTCTCTCAGGATATGTAGGATTTATCAAGATTTTTACTTTTGACTGTATGTCAGATAAGTTCCCCAGCAGAGAAGGTTTATACCAAGAGGGTGGTCAAACACTGGAGCTGGCTTCCTAGAGAGGTGGTTGGTGTCCCAAGCCTGTCAGTGGCATTTGAACAGGCATTTGAACAATGCCTTTAACAACGTGCTTTATCATTTGGTCAGTCATGAATTGGTCACTGTTGTAGTTCCCTTTCAACTTGAAACAGTCTATTCTACTATCTTCTATTCAAAATAATATCAAGTATTTTAAATAAAGGTTACGCACTAGTTGAAAATTCTTACACACCCACACTGTGACTTATAAGCACGGTAACACTGACCATGCATTAAAGTCAGCTCGTGTAACTTTAAGTAAGATTTACTTTGCCCCTCCCATCCACCATATCTAATATGCTGAGTTGAAGGTTCTATGCAAAATTCCTATTTAGTTTCTATCACCTGTTGCTAGAAGCAATTACCTAAACATACATGGAAAAAAGCCCAACTACACTACATTAAGGAATTAGCCATCACTTCGAAATGTTCAAAGCCAGGCTAGATGAAGCTCTGAGCAACCTGGTCTAGTGGAAGATGTCTATCCATGGCAAGTGGGGTGGAACTAGATGGTATTTAAAGTCTCTTTCAACCCAAGACATTCTATGATTCTAGGATTCTAGATATCAGGGACATATGATAAGGAAAACAAATTTTTCAGTGCCACAGTGAGTGAGTTCCTTTAATGAATTGTCTTATTCCATCTTCTGAGTACTTAATTAATGATGAAAGTTTTAATTTTCCCTTTCTTTAGAATCTCTTCATTGTTTTGGCATGTTTTCTGTTTTAATGAAAGTAAAAATGAAACCCTGCACCAACAGTGCCCTGACCTTCCTGCTGGGTGGTTGACCCATCTGTTTTGAGAGGCTGGAAGCAAAGCACGTGCTGCGATTCCACCTCTGGATCTTGTCCATGCCTACTATGACAGCACTGCACATCCATACGCACAGTCAAGACTCTTTCTGGGAAAGCATCAGGTCTACTACACACCCACAAACCAACTGCAACAAACAAAAACACACTGACACATGCAGACATCTGGTTGGTGTACCACTGCCTGAGGAGCTCTTGGGAAGGACAAAGCTGGCAACAGGCTGCAACCACTGGAGCAACTAATGTTCATCTGGACAAGGAGCAGGATGAATTGTTCCGGCAGTGGCAGACTCACTCCTGGTTGCCAGCTTTCCTTTGAAGAGCTTTTCCGTGGCTCTTCTTTTACCACATGATAGCCCATCAAAAGATGAGGAGGAACCACAAAGCCCTTGGAAAAGAAAATGGCCACAGACAGGAGACTACTGCCAAAGCAACACATCTGACCCACCCTTTGATGCCAGTGGCTTTCTAGGAAGGAGAGAACCTGATAAAGGACCAGAGAAATCACCAGCCAGTGAACAAGTATCTTGACCTATAAAACCCCAGTATGTTTGTCATGATGCTCTATACAAACATACAGTGAAAAAACTCAACTACACTACATTGAGGAATTAGCCACTACACTACACTGAGGAATTAGCCATCACTCGAAATGTTAAAGGCCAGGTTGGATGAAGCTCTGAGCAACCTGGTCTAGTGGAAGATGTCTCTTTCCATGGCAAGGGGTTTGGAACTAGATGGTCTTTAAAGTCTCTTCCATCTTTGGGACCCTGAAGTATTATACCAAGAGTTCCAGGTAGACTGAAAGTAATAACAACTATAATTCAAATCACAAGGGAGGATCCTCTACACATTGCCAGTGTAAAAAAGCCTTAAAAAAGAATAATATTCGTACATATAGAATCAGTAACATCTTGTTCATTAATTGGCTGGACTTGTCCTAAGAGAAAGGGGATGCCTATAAATTGCACAATGATTCTTCACTCTTCAGTTACCAACTTATGGGTGCTGAACTTTTTTTAGATTGGGTTTTTGTCTGCAAACTGTTATATTATTAGTATCCAAGGAACTGTAATTAATGCCTTTGTAATATACAAGTAAAACCGATTTCTGCTTAACTTCTTCCTAATGAAATTCTGAACCTGTATTTCCCTTTGCTTGTTATAGTATTGATCACATCTTTTACTTTCTTTTTCAATTAACTATATGTTTGTCTTCAACAGTAAATAAAGGTCTGATTGAAAGTACACACCTTTGCTCATTGCATGTGTAAGCTGTGGAAGGAGACAAAAGCATAGCATGTGACCAGCTTATTTAAGCAAAATGTAGCCTACATACATAAAATGACATTATTTTGGCACTATCTATTCCCAAAGAAAAAGCCATTTTCTTTTTACAGAAACTCTGATATTTCTTTTTTTTTCTTAAATATTCATCAATTATAACTCATCGACAAACAATAATTTTCCCTTAGTATGAAATGGAATATTCCATTCTAGGAAAACTGGGACAAGTGCTAAGATGGTTTGTATTTTAGTTTTGCTTTTTTAGGACTCGCTAGTTCATGCATTTTGATTAATGCAATTTTAAGGGACATATAATTTTGTCCATTCTAGGTGCTAATGCTTGCAAAATATGTTAGCTGACAACAGTCAGTTCCTACAGCCCTGTCACCATGACATCCTTTCCATTTTTCTAAAACAGGAGCGACAGCTTAACTCTTTAGAAATCATGTGTCTGCATCAGTTATACAGGATGGCTTTGTGGTGCTTTCCATGATAATTCATGTAACTCATCCACTTCCACCTTCACCTGAATTCAAAGCTCAGAGTCCCGGGTAGACAGTGTGTTATGTTCATCAGAAACCACAGAAAACTTCACAGGATAAAAAATTTAATGAGCTCCTATAATTCCTCCTTTGTAATCCATTCATTTTCTCAGTACCACTTGCAGTAACTACCAGCAAACAGTGATAACTGTTCTATGTGTCTTAAACACTGTGACAAATAGCTCGAATGGACACCATGCATACACTTCAAATTGTACTGGCTAACAGAGTTGGCCATATCATTGAAAGAGCAGCAGTGATACAAGCCATGGTATCAGGGGACTTATGACTTTGGAATAGCTTCCCCTCCTCCCACTCAATCAGAAAATTGCACTTGATTAGTATTTCATGACTTCAGGATTCTGCCATCTCGAGAGATTATAGGAGAGAAGGCTGGGTGCAGAGGACAGAGAGCAGGAAGCAGCCGGCAAAATCACTTACTGCCATCACAGTTGAGTTTTGAGGGACATGAACAAGGGGTCAAACAGAGATGTGCACACAGGACTGGCTGGTAAGCTGGAAGATCACTTAATACTGGGGAAAAACATGTTAAAACACTTTTATCCCTATAATTTGTGCTGCAGAATACATCAAGTATTGATGGAATAACCCCCATCAGCCACATCAGGTGGACTTCTGTAGCAACTCTTATCAAAAGTGGGCTTATAATACTGGTCCTACCTCATGTACCATCCATTATATCATGCACTTTTCAGTTCATGTGGGAAATCTGCTCATGAGCTGATGGGTTAAATGAGCTTGCAGATGTTCTTAGGTTTGGTTTTCTTTTTGCCACAGGTGTTCATGGTGTTCGCTCTGTGGATTTGCTTTTTTAAATGAGTGAGTTCAATCAGGCCGTTCCTGGAGTGGGCAAAAAATTCCCTGGTTCCAGCTAGGAAGACGCAGAAAGCACTGAACAGGCCATCTTCTGGGCTTCAGTACTCAGGCACTTTTGCCTCTGTTCCTTCACTTTTCTCAATGATAATTATTCTGGTAATATTTTTTAAACACTGGTATATTACTGACTTGCTTCTGTACTGAAAAATTCTGTATGCGCAGTTTTCTTCTTTTTCTGTCTTCCTTCAGGGAAGACAAGGATCATCTGTGATCCCTGAACAGTACTATGCATATACACTGTAGGGATTAGAAACAACAAAGAGAACATGAAATGACTGTTACTTGGTACAGCTAAGTCTTTCATCTACTTGGTGGCAGCTAGTGGAGGGGTGACACCCAGTCACCCTCAATGAACTGCTTGACTCTCAAGAACAAAGGCAAACACAGGACATGGAATAGTTTGAAAAATTTCAGAAACAGAGTAGGTAGGATTGTGTTCCATGAATATTAAAGCAAACAAGCTTGTGAGAAACAAATTACTTGTGTTCTAGGGTGCACTGATTACTGTGATCTGTGCACCACTGAATCAATTCAAAGCCAGGTGCCTTGGGAAGACACCAGGTTACTTTCTGGTGCAAGAGTCCAAGGTGAAATAACAACAGCTGCTGTAGTGCCGCAGCCTCCAGGTGAAGACAGGGGCTATGTGTGTTCAGCGTGCGTTGTGTAACTTGCACTGTCTAGACCTCCTAACGTGACTGTTGCTTTGAAAATTCCAGACAAAAAGTAATCCATTGAAATACTGAGTATGAAAACAAAGGCTAGAAAGGAAACCATGACGCAGGTGTATGGACGTGTTCAGCCACCTTTGATCAATAAGGCTGTAACAGCTGACTTTATGTCCTGGTGAGACCAGTGGCCAGGATCAACTGTCAGGTCCCTAGGAAGCCAAAGCTGCCAGAGAAGTGTGGCAGCGCAGCTTTTCAGCAATCTCTGCCTTCACTCAAAAGCCCTGGTTTCCATCTGTGTTCTCTCTTTCCTTCTATTCTTTCATATGTAGCTTGCTATTATGCTATTTCTATCCAATTTCTGTCTTGATAATAGACTAGAAAGAGATATTTTATTGAATATAGTTCTCCCTAGATGCCCAGTCAGCACCACCAAATTAATTTCTCTTCAATCCCCAACTTGTGGCAATGAGAATTCTTTAATAAATTCACTCCATAATAAAATTCTTCAGATTTTGTCTTTGAAAGAAATAGCAGAAATGGCTCAGTTAAAGTGTGAAGCTTTTCTCCTGACAATGTTGTGGCCACAGAGAAATAATTTCCTAATCAAAGATATAAATATATAATAAAAGATGGAACTTCGATGAATTAAGAACACAAAGCAATTCTCACACTAAAAATGTATCAAAATTTGGAAGGAAAGGAGCTTTTATAATATGAATAATTCATGACTATTTGGGGAAAAAGAGAAGCTTTCCCTGAGCACAAGATACTGAAAGAACAGAAGCAGAGATAGCTGGCAAATAGACACAGAGAGTATCAAATTCTGAATCTTCTTTTCTTTTGAAAGCAAATTTTCTGGAAAGACATTAAAAAAAAAATCAGGTATACAGAAAAACTGGGAAGTCCCATCTTATCTTCACATCAGCCCCTGCATAGGTAGCTGGGATGCCTGTAGATAAGGTAGACTACAGAAGAAAGGAACTGTCCTCAAAAGACTGTCAGGGTCAGCCTGTTGCTCAGGGAACCCAGGAAGCAGGCATGTGCCTAGGTCTGAATGCCTCATTTCCCATGAATCTTTTGATGGAGTTGGTGGTAGAAGGTTTTAATTGGTTTTGTGTCAGAGTAATGCCTGCTGAGAAATCCGTTTCGCTGAAAAATGGCCAAGTAGCTCTACTCTAAAGCCATAGGATGAGTCTTGTTGCAGATGCAAAACATGAGCAAAGTTTTACTGAGGAAGGCAGCAGCCATGACTCTGAACCCTCTTCTAAAGCAGCTACTTCAGGCTAAGCAGGTGTGCTGCTTTTGGCTGGGGTAGAGTTAATTTTCCTCACAGTGGCTGGTGTGAGGCTGTGTTTTGGATTTCTGCTGAACACAGAGTTGATAATACAGAGATATTTCTATTATTGCTGAGCAGGGCTTACACAGAGCCAAGGCCTTTTCTGCTTTTTACTGCCAGCTAATGCTGGCAAGGAACTTGGGGGTGCATGGGAGGCTGAGACAAGTCACAGGTGGGACAGGTGACCCCAAGTGACCAAAGAGGTATTCCAAACAAAATGACATCATGCTCAGCATATAAAGTGGGGGGAAAAAGAAGGGGGTATATTTGGAGTGATGGCATTTGTCTTCCCAAGTCACTATCATGTGTGATGGGGCGCTGCTCTCCTGGAGATGGCTGTCTGCCCATGGGAAGCACAGAATCAATTCCTTGCTTTCCTTTGCTGGTGTGCACGGTTTTTGCTTTTTTAAATTGTCTTTATATCAACCCATGAGTTTTCTAGCTCTTACCCCTTCTATTCTCTCCCCAGCTCCACCGGTTGGGAGTGAGCGTGCTGCTGCACGGGGCTTGGTTGCTGACTGGTGTTAAACCACAACAACAGGACATCATGGGTCACGTCAAAGAACATGAGATACCTGTGTTCTCAGGCAGCTGAATGAAGCTCCTCTTGGCTGGCCAGCTTTCTGGGCTACACTGAAGAAAACTCTATTGATTTCAAAGAGAAACTCCAACAGTGAACTCACTCGTAGGTATTATAAATAATAATAATATATATAAAAATAATAAAATTATATTTGTGTGTCTTAATTTCAAACTGAATCTCTCTCAGGTTAGAAGTGCAATATAACATTGGTGATGTGAGCAGGAGTGTTTGTGGATCCATAATTTGCATTTTCTAAGATATTGAATGGAAAACTAAAAGAACAATTTTCACTTTTAAGCAATTTTGAAATGGAAACAAGAACCCAACTTTACATCACTGAATTTGAGCAGGGACTTGAAACTTTGGGTCAAAGTCATTAATCATAACTGAGTTCTTTATTCATTTTGTCAAGTGCATTGAGGAATATTAGTTTGCCTAGAAGTTGATCCCTAAGCTTGCTCTGCAGCAGACAGTGGTGTCTTCAAAGTCAGAACTGAGATATCGCTGCAGCCACTGAAATCACATTACACTTGTTACCTTGCTCAGCTCAGTAACAGCATGCAAAATTTGACAGATAGGAGCCTGCTGCCCTAGACGTTGCATAAACATCCAACCAGAGACACTCACTTGCTGGAACATCCAGTCTCTAGGAAATAAGACAGGCAATAACAGGCAGAGAGAGCTGAGAAAGTACATGTATGTCACAAAATACTGAAGCTTCTTCTGGGAGCATAACACTCTGTCTGGTTAATAAGCTCTCTGGAAACCAGGTGATGTCCTGCCAGGTACCTTTTGCTGAGTATGCCTGAGTCAAATCACTGAGAATTGTCCTGGATATCCTCACATAATCTGGAATTTTCTGCAACACCTCTATTCAGAGACCCGCGAGAGCTTTATTGAAACAAATGTGCAGGTCAGAAGAGATGAGGAAAGAATGAGTCTCCTAAATCCTAATACTGATGTCTCATGCACTAGCCTGTAACTCCTTTTCCTGTGTTTGTAAAGGAAAACACACAATTTATTTGTTTACTTCCAGCTTAAATTTTCAATGCATTATCTTACACTAGCACATGGGTCATCTTTAGTTCCTTGAATTCTTTTAAAGAAGATAGATTTTGGCAATCAAAACAACATAGCAAAGCTCACAGAAGTATTTGTGTTTGGAGTGGTAGCTGCATTTTTAGCAGCCCCAGAGAACAGGAGACACAGCAATGCTCAAGGTGCTGAAGGTGATGCTCCCGAGTGCATATACCTCTGAACAATTTATTACCTGCCTGCTCATGCAAAGTAAAATATCTTTGCTGGCTTTTGGTGAAAACACAAGACTTCAGGAATAAGATCTATGGCAACTTCTGACTTGTAGCCCCCTACCATCATCTCTACTTTTTTACTTACTGTTTAATATTTGACAAGTCACATATCTTGTTTTCCCTTGTTAGAAAATAGAAACTGACACATCTCCCACTTCACAACTTTCTTATAATGACTATTATTTATTTTTTAATTATTATAAGAACTCAGGATGGGCATGGAACTCTTAAATATTTAAAAGAAAACCACAATATAGAAAGCCTTTATGAACTATGATGAGATCAAAAAGCATAAAGACTGTACAGAACACACACAAAATGAAATAACCCAAAATTACATAAGCCAGCAGCTATTTCACTGCCCCTTCTGTTTTAAATTGCAACAACCTCCATTTTGCACTCCAAACAGCAGCAGAACTATTTCCAGCTGTGGGCTCAGCCAGGTGGAGGAGGGCTGGGAGAGAGTGGCTGCCAGCCTTGGTTTCTCACCTTTCCCGCTGGAGGCACCTCCTGAAAACAGACGGCAAAGGTGTGAAAGTGCAAATCTTCTCCTGGATCTCCAGGTAAGGTCAATGGAGAACACTTCTTCCCCAGGACTCAGGCAGGCCATATGCCTGCACTGCCAAAGATGAGGACCAGAACCAGTGAAGTGTACAAACTAACTCAAAATGACTACGGGGTGCTACATCTATGCATTAATAGCATGCAAGATGCAAATATGTCAGGGAGGATGGGAGAGATGAAAGCAAAAGTACACTTTCCCCCAGATGTCTTAGGTCTACATTGCAGTGGCATGCTAGCTGGGCTGTAATACGTCCTGCTGATGAGTCTGCTCCACATGAAGCTTCTGCATGGAAAAAGACCTTCACCTCGCAGTGCTAATCCTCACCCTGGGCCTCAGCCTTTGTCTCCTTGTCCCTTAGCTGCCGGGAAGAAAGGAGTTTAAAGCAGGTCACCAAACATCATTGTCGCAGTTCAATCCCAGCTGGCAATTAAGCCACTTACTCCCCTCCCATCCCCACAGTGGGATGGGAAAGAGAGTCAGAAAAAGATAAAATCCACAATTGCTCACTACCCACTGACTGAGGCCCCCTGAGCAGCAATAAATGGCTCCTGGCTAACTCTCCTCCGTTTATACACTGAGCATGATGTTCTATGGTATGGAATATCTCTTAGGCCAGTTTGGGTCAGCTGTCCTGGCCATGCTATCTCACAGCTTCTTGTGCATCTTCTCACTGGCACAGCATAGGAAACTGAAAAGTCCTTGGCTTAGCATAAGCACCACTTAGTGACAGCTACAACATCAGTGTATTATCAACATTATTTTCATACTGAATCCAAAACTGTACCAGCTGCTAAGAAGAAAATTAATGCTATCTCAGCCCAAACCAGAACAACCATTTAGCACTGTCCATGTCCCAGCTGCTCTGAATTTCTGGTTTTTATAGTGTTATTGTGCTTAAATTATAGTTTGACAATATTCCCCAGACTGAGAGGAGAAAGCCCAAACTGGAAGACAGATAGAAGTTGTGGGGAAGGAAGGAATCTTATTCTGGAAATTTGTTTCACTTAATTCCAGTTGCTGGCAATTTCATCATTTAATCTTGAATGATAAACCAAAAAGATATAAACAAGAGGGTTAATTTACATCTGTCCCTAGTAACATGCCATAAAGATGGAAAACAAGAAGACTAGACTTATTTTTTATAGTTATTTTAGTGGAAGACCAGAATTAGGCAAGAGTGGCTTGGATTTTCTAATTATATCTTTTTAACAGATAGTTAGTTATTTCAAGTAAGTAATTACAGATTTTATGTCCTCGGTTTTGCCCAATAAGGCTTTTCCATTTGACTAATTTAACTCTTGAAAAATTACAGTTTTCTTCATTTTAATTAAACTCTATTTTATCAGGAAGCAGCTTGTAAAAATAAATAAAAAAGTAAGTCATCTTGTAGGCAGACCTACCACATTTTCTATCACAATGCTATCAGATTGCTAAAGTCATGAAATAACGGATAGATTCTGAAACCACACGATTATAGAGCTGTATATACAGCTGAACGCCCATTAACCCACCAGAATCAACTTGTTTTTAACAAAATAACTAAAAATGCAAATGCAAAGGAGGACTGAATCTCATTATTCAAATCAAGTTTTTTGTTGTGTAGGCTGAAAGCGAATTTAAGCTCTGTAACTTAAATCCCTTTGTTTAAATCAATCAACCCCAGGGCTCTTTACTATCCACAAAGGAATCTATTGGCGGCTTAAATTCAGAAGAGACCCAAAGAACGTGTATAACTTCAGACAGGCAAAGAGTGCCACTGATTTCAATGAGATTAGTCTCTAAAACTATGTCAGACAAGATTTGAGGAATCATATCTTTAACTGCAGAGCTCATTATACAGAGAGAAAACGTGCAGACCCTCAGCCACACAAATGTTTCCCAAGGTTTTAAATGGAAGCAAAAACTTCCATCTTGAAAACAATTACTCAAGAGTTTAAGCTCATCACATTTAATCAGCTAAATGGTCTGAAAGAAAGGCAGGCTGGTACTCATAATGCAGAGGGGAGTAAGCCTATGGAGAGGTGATATAGCTATTCATCTGCTATATAGCAGGGGTGCTAAAGTAAAAACAAGTGTCAGTTCTTCCCAGTGGAATAGATAAAGGAAAGCATGAAATGGCAGGTACGTAAAACTGTTAACTACTGGTGAGTAAAAAGACCCAGATCTACTATCCACTGAAGTTGTTAAATTTAATATCTAGGCTTATTTCTAAGGGGTTTTTGTAAACCTTCATTAAGGTAGCAGATGGAGTCAAAAAAATTTGTGTATCCATTGCAAAGGCCAGGATTGGATTTGGCGACAGATGTGGTCCTTGCCATGTTCTTGTTTCCTTTTCTGGATGACAGAAGCCACAGCAGAGGTGTCACATTGCTGTACAGGTGACACAGTGTACCCCATTCTTGTGTGTATGACTACACTGACTGTCCCAGCTTTTGTTGAAGGAAGAATTGGTTCAAATTCCAAAAATGAGATCCATAGTAAATGGTCAAGTCTCATTAACTGAATGGAAACAATGAAAAACTGGAAAGGAGAAAAACATTTAATCCCTTTCACATCCAAAGTCTTTCCCCAGTTAGCTATTAAAAAAGCAAAAAAACAAAGAAAGAAAAAACCACCAAAAAAAGAAGTTGTGGGTCATGAATGTTAAAAATCCCAACAATCTTCTTGCAAGTCTTCTTATTCTTTTTATTTTATTCTCAGGTAGCTCCTGTCTCTGCAGAGTTTCTGACTGGGGTTTTGATACTGGACTAATTCAGGGCTTAGGTAGCCATGGCTCAGAGACTTGCTCTTGCAAAACTATTGATAGACAAAATAAAACAGTGAGAATTAACCTTTTCGTTAAGCTCCCCAGGAGAGTTTCTGTTGCACTGGAATTCATAGGGCTTTTCGACATAAAGGTTAGAGCAGTTGTTTAGAATGGGAAACAAGTACTGTGAGGTTTTGCGGTTTGATGAATAAATTTTACTGATTCATCTGGTGCTGAAATAATTCACTTTGTTTAGGAAGCTCAGTATTGAACTACGCTCTTTGGTAATGTCATTTTGCTACACATGTCCTTTGGCTCTGATAGTTCAGTCAATGAGCTCCCCCCCCCACCCTGCTCACTCACTCACTGGAGATGATACACTGCAAGCAGCAAAGCTCCAGATGATTAAACTTCTGCTTCCCAGGAAAAATTCCAGCTGAATTAATGCAGAACTGTGCTGAGGTTTAAGCAACTGCTTTTAACTCGTAAAAGCACAGGCTGAGGTCTGAGCAGAGCTCAAACATCAGTGCCAGCTGCTATCCCAGCCCGCCCCTCTGCCTCTCCTACCCTGCACTTGCTTAAAATTCTGCTCTTCACCTGCAAGTCTGCACAGCTCCGCAGCCGCCTATTGTTATTTAACATGTACTTCACAGTGGAATTGAATTGTTCCAATCAAGATTAGGTTCTGTTTCTCTGTGTAGTATGCAAAGCATGTCTGCAGACAAAACTTTCATCCATTTCTCCACCCTCTCTTTCATTGTGCCCCACAACAATCTCACTGATAGTCCCAGTGCTTTTTCATTCCCTTTCTTCATGAATTCCTAAATGCCTCTTGCCAGTCCCTCACTGCAACCTCACTGAGTGTGGCTGCTACATCAGTGTGCCACTTGCCTCACTGGCCCAGATCCCTTTCTGCAGCCCATATGCCATGTGGAGGAGGAAGGGGCTCAGGGTAGAAGGGTTTCCCTGTGCAGCACCAACACTTCCCCACCTCAGATCACCCATCCATGTCACCAAGCCCCTTCAGAAACGAAAAAGGGGTAAAAAGCAGACTTCAAAGCATGATCTTTGGGGTAGATGGTATTTACAATCTGTGGTGCAAACAAAGGAGTGAGCCGAAGCCTTATCATAGTAGAAAAAGGAGAGGAAAATACTAGGTGAAACCTTGTCAATACATTGACCCAGCCAAACCTGATAATTCAGGAGAAATGATGGGCCCACAAGCGGTGCCGAACTCCTAGAGCAGGTTAGACAACAAGGCTCCTCTTTGAAGCAAAAGAGTGGTGTGAGAGGATGTTACATTGCTGGACATGTGGGGCTGCAGTAAAGGATTGCGAGCGAGGCTGGTGCCCGGCCACCAGCATCAGCCACAATCCCTACTGCTGCTTGGCCCTTGCCAGGGCACGGGACACTCCTGCAGCTGGGGGGACAAGATGCAAAGCCCTCTTTACTCTGCAGATCTGCCAAGGTGATGTGGCCACAATCAAAAAGCAAGAGTTTCCAAGCAGCACAATCTTTATATAAAAGTAATCTAAATGTTTGGGGTTTATCAACTGCATAAACTCTTTAGCGTCCAAAACATAACTGACCTTTGCTTTTAAATCTGTGTTCAATAAAAGAGGATTCCAACTGATTGTGAACTTTGCAAAGTCCGTAACATGGTTCAGGGAAAAATACACTTAATTTCCCTAAGAGCTGCTGACAGTCTGTGAAACAAATAGTTTTAATTATTTTCTCCTTGGTGAATTTCAGCTCTCGTCATTTAATCAAAAAGTAGCACATTACCAACAATTGAGATTAAATGGAGAGACATACAGTAGGGAAAATAGGAAATTACATTAGCACTAAACAGTGACAAATATGTCCTTCTTATTGCACTCTTGTCCTGATACAGCAGAACATTTACAATGCCCTGATCAAAAAAAACCCTTAAAAACCCAAATAAGCCCTTAAGACTTTTCCCATTTATCCTGAGACTTATAACTACTGAAAATGTCAATGCGGTCTCTGCAATTTAAAAAAAAAAAATTTAAAGACTCCTTTTACTTGTTGATGAACAATGTACAGATCTTACGCATTGGTGTAAAATAAGTGTTATTCATTTTTTTACTGGCACTACTGATGCATGAAAATAACTACAGAGCTAATCAATAGGTAATGACTGTATTCCAAGAGTAATGCTCTGTTCAGAGGAAAAAAATGACTGCAATTCGCAAACAATTATTGACACCATGAAGCACATGAATCAATGCCCACTAGAGATCTGCACGTTATTTAAAATTTCTTCAGCAATATTTGTCTTTGTTCCTTAGTCCCAGTGTAATTTTTCCTGCCTGTTATACTGTGAATATATTAAAGGTCAGTGTGAATATATTGATGACAAGTAGAATAAAATGTAAAAGCTAGACTTATCCAAGTCCAACCACTAGCAGTGGCTTGACTATTACAAGCGTACTGTAGCCATGGGATTCTGTGCAAAGCTCTTTCTTGCACAACATATTTTTTGTTATAAAATGATCAAGACCTCAGCTCTTAAAGGTCCAGTATAACTTTGCTGGAATTCAAATTTTTTAAGTCTTCCCAGTTGCTTTTTCTGCCTGCAATGGTTTACTGCTGAGAGCACCTGGATGTACATGAGGTGGCCAGAGCTGGAGGTGCTGTGCCTCAGGGCTTACGGAAGTGTCCCAAGGAGACAGATTTATCACTGGCTGCTACAGGGAACCAATGAATTCCTAATGGCCTAATTCTCTAAATATAGCCCTTTGCCTTGTTTTTATTGTTATCGCTGTGTAGAGCAAGGGAAAAGCATGAAACAGGCCAAGGTACAAATCCGAATTCTCATCCATTAACACAGGAGAGGGAACAACCCATCTATTTTTCACTTGCATAAATGAATATCGAAGATGCACAGGGCAGTGAAGAAGATGATTACCACTGGCTCTCACATTTTTCTTTTTGATTCACATGTGGCTTGAGACACGGCTGGTTTGCAGCCTGATATGATACTCCTTTACTTGAGGTTTTAACAGCAAATCAATTCTCCTTAGCCCAGAACAAACATCTGGTCCTTACTTAGAAAATTAACTGAAACAACATCATGCCTGCCATCAGAGCACAGCTACCCGAACATCTGACAACAGTTACCAGCAGCACCTGATAGGAGGAACAGATTTTCAAAAGAATAAATGCCCAGCTGTGACTAGAAACATATTTGGGTGTCTAACTACAGTTCTGCATAAGAAAACAGCAATATTTTTTAATTACTAATGTAATAAAATGAGGAAAAGCGGTTTGGCTCTTGAAAAATCAGGGAGATTCCTCTCCTAGTCTAAATTAATATTATGAAGAATTTAAAACCTTTTCAGATGACCGCAGCAGAAAAAACGAGCGCCAAACAACAAACATAACCACAAAGAGAAATCCAGAGAGAAAACAGCACTAAGGTACACATCTTTACACAACATGTTTCTCTAAGGGAAAATAGATACCCGAGCCAAGTATGTTTTTTAACTCCTTCTCTGAAAATATAAACTCATTTCCAAACAGCTCACTCAGGGTATTTTTTCCCTTTTATTTAGGCAGGTATGAGAAATTATAAAATAAGATTGAAAATTTTCTCAGCATACACCTCATTTGCAAGTAGTGGAGAGCTGCTCAATCTCATAAAGCTTACTTTTGTGTTGAAAAGGAAATAAAATCTAGACATTACTCTCGCAAGAGCTAACTCTGCTACATTAAATAAGTACAAATATAACTATTTCAAAACTATAAACGATGAAGTAAGCTCAATGAAATGGAGACGACAGTGTAGCCCAGAATATATTCACATAATTTAAAAATAAATGTTAAAAATGTATTTACGGGGTGATGAGCAGGAAAGGAGCTGCTCTTCTAAAGCTCTGAGCATACAGCCCTGCTGGCTCCTGGTTTTCCAGTTTAATTTAGAGAAAAGGTTACAATCATCGATCTCATTCCACGAGTTGTCAGAAAAGCCAGCCCTACGTATTTCATGATTAAGAAGCCCCACTGAAGAGGTGTTTTAAACACTTGCAATGGAGGTTAACTGACTGCTTGCCAGCTGCTCTGTAGCTCAGCCCTTTCTTCTCATTCAAAAGCATATTAACTGGAGGAGAATTGCAGATGTTCGCATCCATAATCTACAGTGACAATAGCAAACAGCAGATCAAATTAAAAGGATCTTGCAGCCTTCAAAAAGATTCAGCGCTTCACATATTGTTAGGGTTATTTATCTATCCTTCCTAAAAATTCTCAGGTACTGCAGAGGAGCAAGGTTAAGAGCGGAAGAATATTATTGAAAACTACTCAGTAATATCTGTTTAACTTGTAAACCTACAGTGGGTTACATTTTTGGTTAGTATATTATTACAAAGGAAATTACATTTTATTATTATAATTTTGTATATTAAAAAGTTCTATACTTGAAAGTAAGTAATATTTTAACATGAAAATTGTCTAGTCTCCACAAATTTAAGAAAAGGGACTCCAAAACATGAGAGGTACTCCAGTCTCCTGAATTTTAGGTACATCTATTTTTCTGTGATAAAGGCACTAAGTAACTGTAGTAATACTTGCAAAAGTCTGTTAATAAATACCCACTGTCATCCACAGTTTTACAGAAATACAAGCTGATAGTGAAAACATGGAAAAACACGAAATAAAATTATATGCATTTGCTTAAGAAAAATACCTTCCACCTACCACACATAAAAATTAAGAATTTTTTATGCAAGAAACATGTTTACGTGAAGAAATACCTGGTAGTACAAACGACCCAACAATGTGGTATTTACCACAGAAACTATGCAGTGTTTAATAATTCCTTGAAGTGGCAAAACCACATGCATCTCAGTGACATGATTCATTGACAGATATTTCCATCATAAATATAATAGAAACCCTACAGGCTGCTGACAGCAATGAAAGGTGAATGAGAGATTACTGAAATATAGCTAAATTGAGGGCATCTTGAGACCTATGTTTCAGTTCACCACACCATTTATTTCTTGACAGTTCAAATTTTCTGTATAATCCAAAGGATTTATTTTGAAATCTAGACAGTCATTCATATCAGGGGGCAAACTTTTACTCAGTCATTTGGAGCACTGACACATTTCAGCTCTCATAATAGATCCATGACCAGTAGTCTGCAGCAAGTCTATTGCTCTGATTTGAAAGACCCACCCAAGAAAGATCAAGCACTCAGTTTCGACCTCCCTATAATATCACACCATTGTTTAAATTAAAAAGGCCACAGAATCACAAAACAAACCAAAAAAAAAAAAGGAAAAAAATGTTTTTTAATTTTAAAGCATATAGTATAATTTCTCCATAAGAAAAATATGGCAAGTAGCAGTGAAAACACCAATTCAGGTCAAGGAGAGCTGACATCACAAAAGAGGAATGTAAGAGTAACTTTCCTTCCCTTAGAAAAAATCCTGACCCAAACTCTGTTCTGGACATTTTAGAAATGGAAATCCTTGCCTTTCTAACTCCCTCTAGTCTACTCTGGACACTCAGTTGGATTCAGCTCCTCAGCTGCCTTCCAGCAGGACTACAAGGCTCCCCAACATCAGTCATCCTGAAGGTACTTTAGATGCAAACAAGGCCACTGTCTGAGGGAGGACCTCAGACAATGGCCTTGAGCTGTCTGTGGAAACAAGGGAAGCTGTGGTCTCTCATTCAAGGGTCACACTGCAGCCCATGGTTGCCCAGCCCCTCTGCTGGGAGAGGTCTCTTGAGCATTGACCAAATTGTGAAAAGCACTGCTGTAACCCAGGTTAGAGACCAATGGCATGGCTATGTCAGTTATCTCTACAGCTCCATTTGCAATTTATCTTGGCTACTTTATTTTATTAAGAGCACGCATATATTTCTTGACCAGGACAATGAAAGATCTCATTTTCATTGAAGGCTCTTCAGGCTGATCCATAGCTGTCATTTTCCCTTTTTCTCCTGTAACCAAAAGCAAGGACTAGACCGTTGGACAGCTCAACGTGGCTCATCAGCAAACTGGAAGAACTACTGTCAAGAAAGGCAAGGACAGAGGCGAGTGCAAGAAATGGCACATCTTCAGCAAAGGTTTTCCTAAAGAAGAATTTGCTAGGTACTCAAAAAGTTCAAAATAAAAATGGACATTACTTGGAAAATCTTCACTTTTGTACTCTTATACTGGATTTCTTTTTTCTTTTCAGCATGAGAGAAAAAGACGTAAATCTGAGGCAAAATAAAAAAGGATTCTAAATACAAAAAGAATTCAGAAGCAACAGTCCATCTTGGGACATCTCTGATCTAATTTTGCAGATAACTTATCAGCTGATCTTCTTCTCCAAAACCTATTTAAAGTCCATCATAAAAACAACACTTTTCTTATAGCTACCACTCTGTGGAAGCCTTACCCAGAGTATGATTCCAAAGATTAGAAACAAGTTTCTTCTTTTTTCTTATTTCTTTCTCAGTTTCTCAAAGTAAATACATTTCCAGTCACTTCATTTTAATTCATTCTTGTCTTGAGTAAATTGTTTCCCTAAAAGCATTCTCACTCCTGTTTGATTAGAGATTATTGCTAGATATCATGATATAAATTGACACTAAAAAGAAGAAAAAAAAAATGCCAAGAGCTTCTACAGAGCCAAACTGAAACCACCTCACAAAAGGTGCGTTGTCTTTATGGTAACAGTGACAGAACTGGTTCCAACCTTGAGCAGGATGGTACCTGCTCACATCTACAAAGCCTAATGACTCTAATACTGCAAATTCTTTCTTTCCAAGCAGAAGAGCGTGTGACAGATTGTACATCAAATGTACAAGTGCCGCTTCTGAGCACTGGAGGTACTTTATAATCCCCTTGGCTCCTTTGAGCAAACCACTGTGTAGTGACCTGGAGATGACAAATCCAGGTACCTGAGCACAAACACATTTCATATTTTATCACTTTTTCAAGAAGCTGGAAATAATGACAGCAGCAATCTGCCTTTAACCTAGAACTATAATAAGTGGGTCAAAACTCTCATGGGAGAAGTTGTACAGCCAAGATATCGGGTAATGGATTTATTTTGCAGTGAAAATAGTGCTTGAGGCTTGCCTCACAATGAGGAGAAAAAACCCCACCAAAATGAAAACCGAGCACTAAGTGTATATAAAATAATAGTAACAGGGTAATTATATTTAAAAAAACCTCCAAAAACCTATGCAAAATACCCTGCTTCCTGTCTTCCAGATCTTCTTGAATGGATTTCAAGCAACATCAGCTGAACCTAGTAATATAAACATTTGAAGTACTTACTACCTCTGGAGACTTGCAGGCCCTCTAAAGCGATTAGGGTTCAGTGTATCTGTGCCAGCCTTAATCCACTTCCTGAGATAACAGGCATATAAAATGGGACACATGTGCCACAAACCTAAACCAGGCAAGAAAAATAAAAGGCCAGCCCCAGATCAAGGAGAACCTCTAAGGAGCAGGATCAGACATGCTTTACAGGCTTTACAAAAGAACAATACTCCACACAGAGGATATGAAATCAAATCAGATAATCCTTGGTAGAAGAATATGCAGTAAGATTCGGACCTGCATGCTTTTACGTTCAGATCTTATTTACTTCTTTAGCAGGTTCTGATCAGCTACACTTGTATACAGGCACTGATGAAATACCACAAACTTCACGATGATGGAAGTCATCATTTCACATGCAAAGGAAAATGGGGACCTAACTTGTTGTTACTGGTTGGGATGCATGAGACTTGTGATAACTGAACTCCTCTCTGAAAAATTACCAAGCTACATTCACAGCTTGGGCAGTCATAAAAATAGCCTTTGTAACTGGACAATGTACAGCCCTGACAGACAAAACAAGTATACTGCCCCACAGTGTCCTTCCTACATAATTTTTAGAATCAGAACAGTTTGTGTTGGAAGGGATCTTAAAGATTACCTAGTTCCAACACAACTTCCATGGGCAGGGACACCTTCCACTATCCCAGGTTCCCCAGAGCCCCATTCAGCCTGGCCTTGAATGCTTCCAGGGATGAGGCATCCACAACTTTTCTGGGCAACCTGTTCCAGCACATCACCACCCTCACAGTAAAGAATTTTTTCTGAATAACTAAACTAAATGTATACTTTCAGTTTGAAGCCTGTCCTGTCACTACATGTCCTTGTAAAAAAACGTCTCTGTCTGTCTTCCTCGTAAGCTCCCTTCAGATGCTGGAAGGCCACAGTTAGGTCACCACGAAGTCTTCTCTTTTCCAGGCTGAACTATCCTAATTCTCTTTGCCTTTCCTTGTAGGAGACATGCTCCATCCATTTAATCATCTTGGTGTCCCTCCTCTGAACTCGTTCCAACAGCTCAATGTGCTTCCTGTGCTGGGGAGCCCAGAGCTGGATGCAGCACTCCAGGTGGGAGGCACCCAAATATACTCACAGTCTGTATAAGTTTATTTTCAAAACTCCGAGCTCCAAAAACAACAAGACAGCTTTTCTCTTTCTACATTTTTAACCATCTTAGGATCGTATATGACAAGTGACAGACTGTGGAAGACTGAATTTTGCATCTTGAGCTTGGCAGGCAACAATACTGAATAAGTCTCCTCCTGAGACACAACCAGCCTCAGCATACTGCTGCTGGCTGCAGGGATGTGACGTGGCTGGGGCACACAGTGCCTCTCACAGCAAAGCCCTGGGAAAACAGGCCTGCCAGGTACAAGGCACCAACTCTGGCCCCTCCTATTCATTCAAAAAGTAACAGATATACTAAATTGGGTAAAATACTGATAAGACAGTAAGTGAGGCTTGTAAGTTGGTGGTGGCTAGCTCCAAGACTTTGATGAGCAATTAAGAGACATGGGGAGCAACTCATTTTTTCAGACCGTGCCTGAACCTAGGACCAGCAGCAGCACCTCCTTCCTATTCCAATGACAGAAAAGTAGGTCAGCACGATGGGGCCAAATAAATACCACTATAAATCCCATCTCTGATAAGCTGTCCGAGTTCATTCTTGTTTTATTGCACATTGCTCTGGTTTCATCCAAATCCTCTTCTGCATATGTTCTGTATTTCCTGCAGAGCGCCTGGTCTGTGGTAACGTAACCTCTGTAGTTACTTCCCCTTTCCCCAGCACTGAGATGGCACCACACAGATGTAGTCATTCACCCTGAAGAGACTCGCAGACACAATTTAAACAGAAGGTTTAAATATGTAATAATGTACGCAAACCACTAGCTCTTGAGAGATTGTATTAATGATGTGTTTGTGCCACATCTAGGATCAGGTTCCTTCTAGAAAAAATGAGGACTAGAGGCACTAAACCAATTTATCTTCTTGTGTTTACCTGTTAAAATTCACCAAATCCCAAGTATTTAGCTCAGAACATAATGAGAACAAAAAGAACCATGTGAACTACATCTTGAAGTATCTCAGTAGTCTTTCTAAAATGCAACACAGAAGTTTGTGGCTTACAATCATAATCATTATAGTCATTACCAAAGTCAGAGCTACTCATGTGATTTCTCAATTGAAAGTTTTCATAACTCACAAATTGGGTGGCAGATGATCCTGTTATACTAAAAAAATGTGTTTACTGTTTCCAGTTTGTCCTCAAATAGCGGATGGTGCTTGCTTCCCATGGTTCTCCCTTGTTACAAACACTGGCTATTATAAATACATACAGGGAGTACACATAACTACCCATGTAAATGCATGGCGATATCTGCGTGATAAACTGTGGAGGCACACCATGAATTGTAAACACTTATGAGAAATACACTTCATAAGTAACTGGGATTTCCTCACCCATGGCTGCTATAGTGAAGGCACACAATGGACTATAAACATATATGAGAAATACATTTCATAAGTTAACTGGGATTTCCTCATCTGTAGCTGCCCACGAGCACATTTCCCACTTATACGGGAAATGGTCTAACACCTTAGAGCTGCCATGTGCAAAAACAGCTTGATAGCAGATTATCTGTGCCCCAGATCTAAGAACAAACCTTTACAGTTCCTATTCTCTCCTGTGCACATCCAAAATGCTATCATCTTCAGGTCATTTTTTAAAAAAACCTAGAAAATTAACATTGTGTACCTTTGGAAAGGCTTCATCTTAACCAACTTTATACCTTCATACAGCACAGAAAACTACAGCTGAGCTAGTCACCAGAGGTCTCCTTTGTCATTCACAAGGGTAAACTGGCACTTGAAGGACTTAATTCAGCTGTCCAACTGTAAATATTGATCTTAGGATAATACAGGTCCCGTAGTAGCAGTGACCATGAGGAAATCACACCTCTGATGCTGGCATTCATACTGCAGACATTTATGAACCAGGAGACCAGTCAGAGGTGACTTCCAGGCACAGATGCCTTAGACCTCTAGAAAAGGGGATGTTTTCAGCTTCTTGGTAGAACCTGTCATTTTAGGTCAACCTTTGAAAAGTCAGGATAAACACCAAAAACTTGTGTCTGTGTTGTTCATGGAAGAATTTCCTCACTTCACACTGAAAGGTTTTTCAGTCTCCTTCACTTACTTGTAACTTACAGACTGTCATATTCAGAGGGGGGAAAGGAGGGCCTGTAGATCTCCAAAATCTCCTAAAATTATTTTTTTCTGTAGTGAGTAGGGTCTTAAGGTGATGGGGCTCTGCAATACAAATTTTATCAGCATTTTTTTTGTTAGGGACACATAACTCACAAATAGCAAAGCAATGAGGAATTTAGATAGACTCTATATATATATATGATTATGCAAATATATGAATATATATATATATAAAATATAACTGAATATGCACTCCCCACAACCTACTCCTCTGCATCTTTTTATTTTAATTCCAAACTGCTGCTCACCTATAAGCTCATTCGGAGGATTTTCCAAGGGAAGCCAGTGGTCTTTCTCCTTAACTCTGTTTTACAAGGCATTCACATGGAAGACAGAAACTGCTTGCAACTCCTGTTCCTACCCTTGCAGAATGGATTATTTCTTTGGTGCTGGGTTTGTTTCTTCTCTCTTTTATTCTTTCTCTGAGAGATATACTGATGAGAAAGACTAGTGGCTGCTCTGTATTCTGCTGCTAGTGGGTTCAAGTTTCCAAGTAGTGTTATACTACCTGACCAGAAGAAAACAGAATTTTAAGAACGTGGTGATTGACTTAGAACTTCTCTGGTGCATGAGGAAGAATCACGGTAGTGTGATGCTCTAACCCGTAATTTAAAAGATAGTGCTAATTGTCTTGTGGAATTTTCAAGATTCTCTAATTCCCCAATCTTTCAGCTTCTTTTTTGAGACCTTTACATTGGAGGCATTGAGGAGACCTTCTTTTAAACTGAGAGGAATCAGTCTAGAGTC
The DNA here is from genome assembly GCA_013397755.1 of Cnemophilus loriae. NCBI lineage: Eukaryota > Metazoa > Chordata > Aves > Passeriformes > Corvidae > Cnemophilus > Cnemophilus loriae. The sequence continues at coordinate 365,958 of VZTF01009553.1, read as the reverse complement.
CCTGATATGTGTTTGATCCACAGCAAAATTATCCTCCTTTTTGGTGTTTTCTCCATTTTCAACAAGTCTGACTGGGAATAGATTACCACACAAAGGTATTAATCAAATACTTAGGAAAGTTCTGCAAGGAATAGACTGATTGATGGAAAATGTCTTTCCTAACTAACTCTGTGGTTTCTGAATATGAAACCAGTTACAGATTACAGGCTGATAGGTGCTGATGTGCTAATACTGGTTAGGCTCATATATTTTCACAATTTCTTAACTGTTTACTTACTCTTTCCCCAGTACAGCAATGGAGGGACTATTTTTCTCACTCTTTTGGATACAAATTTAAATGGTTTCACATAAAATGAAATAATCTGCCTGGGCTGTCAGGTTAAATCAGCAATCCTCTACCACACTAGAGTTAAGGATAAATCCTTTCTTACACAGTAAGACATACAGCTTCTGACATTTCAGTTGCTTACCAGTCCCAAACAATTTCACACAAGGCAAGCATGGGTTTTCACATAGTGCACAGTGTAGCTTTAACCTGTTTTACTTTAGAACATTTCCTGGGCTAAAAAGGGTGAATCCTGCAGGCAACATTAGACATGGAAACAGTTTCCTGTTCTGTGAACAATTTTGAAAGACGGAAGACAATATTCCCATTTCACACTGTCAGAAGGAAAAAGAAAAGAAGGGATGCTTCTCTTCTTTTAATCAAACAACTAAAACTGCAGGACAGGACATGAGATGGGTCTCTGTGCACACTACTTCATTTTTTCCTTGCTCCATGGATATGTTGCAGCCTGTTCCAACTGGCACCCTCCAAGAGGAAGCTTGGGTGTGGTTTGGGGATAAATCACACCAGCACCTCCTCCAAATAATTTATAAACAACATCCTTGACTCCCTGTGATGCACTGTGACATAATCCCACCCCATTTTGTGCTGTCCTGTACAGCAACCGCACACTCCTTTGCATGCCATATGCTGAGGCAAGCAACACAAATCCTTCATTTTCCTGCCATCAAAACACCCTGTGACAACCCTCAATGTGTCTCTTAAAATAGATATTTTAACCACTTAGACCTCAGAAAACATGCAGAAAAATAGTGATATCTTGGGATGCAGGGGAGACCAGGGTGCAGTGCTACTTACGTGTGCACTCAGGGCCAGCCTACCATAGAGGGGTCTGATCTGACTTCGAACAGACACAAAGGGCTCTGTGCTCAGAAGGCTCTGTGCTCAGCAGTTACAATAAAGAAAGCAGCCAAGCTCCATCCACATACCCCATAACAGGCAGGACCTGGATACTTAACCAAGTCCAGGAGTTCACATGCAAGAAAAAAACCCAGATCACCAGGATCTGGGAATGTAACAGTAGATTATTCACTAGCTTTCTCAGGCCAGTCCCTCCATCTTTTTCCCTAGGATCATTCCATGGCTGTACAAATAATAAAAGACACCTACGGCTCTGAAAGCTTAAATTCCTGTACCAATGTGTGCAAAAATGGTATCTTCTAAAAGACCAGTGTTACTGGATTCAAGCAGACTGTTTTCTTCTCCATGTTTTTGACTAGAAAATCCTTTTGTAAAAATTAACTGGAAATTATACGTTTCTGCAAATTTTCATTTTGTGAGAAAGATTAGCTTTATGTGAGGACCACACACTCTCATGCACAGAAGATGTTGATGCTGATGAATTGCTGCTTTCAGCTGTGGGATTTAATTACTCTCATTCTCTACAGCTGGTGTTATTGTGCAGTGATGTGTTTGTCTTCTGACACCTGGGGGGGAGGATGAAATAAATTTACTATATTCACAGTGCCAAAGGGACAGTTTGAATAAGAAATGCTGTAATAAGACTTGCATGACTATGTCCTCTGGCATGAATGATGAATCCAGGTCCTTTAGATCTTGTTTTCTAGATGTGCTTATGGAATGGAAGCATGTTTAAAAAAATGTTATGGGAAAATTACACTAAAGTTAAGCTTATTTTGACAAGGTGAAGGAAACAAATTAGTTTGTATTGGCTGATGTCTATCTAGCCCGTGTTCCTGAAGCCTTTCCCTTCATTTTTACAGGCTGGCAGGGTCACTAATCCTACTCATTTTCAGTTTGTCAGTCAATAATCGCTTATGTGGCACTATGTCTTTGGAAACGACAGCTGAGACAGGATCTGATGCAAAGCCTTCCTTCCACAATGCCTTCCTAAATACCAATCTGAGGCGGCTGAAAGGACCAAACACCCTCTGTCTGGTAATGACATGTTCACCAAGCTTGTCATAAACAAGGTTTTGGGGAACTTTACAACACTGCTATCTGTCAAATGTCTCTACTTTGATGCCATAATGAAGTCATACAAAGCAGAACAGTCCCTGTTATCGGACACTAATGAGAGTCAACTTTTTTGTTTTGCACTAAGGCGTTTTAATTGCATCACAAGCAGAGACCATCTGGGTTAAGAATGAATATTCAGTATCTGCTCCAGATGCAGAAATACTTGAGAGGGAAACGGTACTTCCTGGTTTCCAGCTCGCACGGTACCCAACACTAAAGCTGGTGTGTTGCACACTTAGCTAAATTGCAATTTGATGCTCAGTGAATGACTTTTCAGGTTATTACTATCTCATTAATTAGTTAGTGTTTATTAGTTTGAACTTTATCTCTTCAAAGAGGAGATCAATTTATGTTAAAAATTACTAAGGGATAACATACTTCACCGCATTCTGCAGAGGACTGTGCCAGCCCATCAGGCTTTATTTACCAAGAAGTCATAGGGATAGAAATATTTTTTTTTTGAGGAATAAACATAATTTTTCTCTTGTGTGACAGGTACAGTCCATGTTTGTGAAAAATACAGAGAAAACATTTGCAAAGTGCAAGTTTAGAGAACCATAGCAGACAGTAACTTATCTGAGAAAGAATCAAGCTGAGAAAAAATGAAACCATCACTTCTAAAGGGCAGGCATCAATTTCACAAATTTTATGACTGTCACCAGAACCTTTAGTTTGGCCTATCTTATTTCTACAGGAATGCCTCTCACTGCAACTTGTGGGGAGAAAAACACTAAATTGATTTGGCCAAGACTTTTCTGAGCCATGTATAAAGTCTACAAGATAATATTTTGCAGTTTTAAGAAAATCAAGCTGTTAATACTTTGAGTAAATTATGCATAGGTATCATGGCCTATTTACGAGACTGTAGGTCTATTTGTTTAAGTACCTAAATATCTTGAGGCTGCTCCAAGGTGAATGTTGAGCCAACAGCCTTGTCTGCCACACTGAGTTGCCTCAAATACCAGTGAAGGTGGGGGCCAGGCTGCAACCCCTTGGAGGTATTTGACATGAATGTAACTGGGACCAGTGCTGGCAGAAATGCATTTAAAAATAGTGGGGGCTCTGCCACTATATTTTGGAATTCAATCAAACAAGATGTTGACTCTCTCCTGAGGGAATGCGACGTGACGCATTTCCTCACTGAAGCTCTCTGGGCTGTGCTGGCTCTCACGAGTGCCATGTTGCAGTGGGTGAAGCAATTTCCAGCACGCATTTAGAAACCACTCTGGAATACTTCAGGGTGACAATAGTTAGTTAAGTCAATATGATTAGAGAGCTATCACCTCATTTTCACTGCATTACTGTCATAATCCTAGAAAGAAGATTCATATAAGTGCTCAGGAACAAAATTCCAGGGGAGAAAAAAATCCATACTACCAACTATCTGCTAATATTACCAGACAACTGAATTTTCTTGTTCTTGCTTTCTTATTTTTCTCAGGGGAAATTTACCCTAATGCACGAGACCAACACAAGACTCACATAGGCTTGAGTGCTGAATACTACAGCGCTCAGTAGAGCGCTATTAAAATTTCCAGGCAGGCTTTCAATGTGAGCTTGCTGTGGAGCTAAACATTGGCTGTTCGTGACGACGAACAGGGCGTGCCTCTGGGATGAAGCGCTCCCAAACACATAGATATATCTTAAGCAATAAGCAAAGAGTAGAAGTTGGAGCTGTAACTCAGAAATCTAAGGGGGGATGGGAAGAGACGAAGTAAGAATTTCCCTCTCCTCTGGCTTTTGGGAAAAACACATTGAGTGTTATACAAAAATGTGAAAATCTCAACCTCGATAACTGATGCATTTAGATATCCAAACCTGAGGTTATTCTGACTCAGAAAGCAATTGATACATTTGCTTTTCAGGCAGAACAGACATTGCTCTTCCATGCAGATAAGTATGTCTGTCTATCATCTACTTCAAGGAAGAATTTTTTTTGAGCAGTATCTCATCCAAAGAAGAAGGAAGTGATCAGGAACTATTAGTGGCAGGACTGTTAGGGCTGTAAGAATGGGAATCTCTCTTGTGATAAATCATTTTAAATGTTCAATGACATCCAATTCAGTGTCTAAACATCACCAGTATAATACAAAAATGTCCCCTGGGCACATCAATAAAACTGGGTGGGATTGAGCTCTGTAAACAACAAGAGACTTGAAACCCACTCTCAGATGCAAGAATTTAGTCAGAATTTTGTCTCTCCAGAGGAAATGCTAAGCACAACCTAAACATCTACATGAAACTGTTATATTAGCAAGGCGAAGTAAGTCCAATGAAAAAACACCATCACTCGAGACTGATATTTAAAATGGCAATCACAAGAGGCAAAACAAGTTTAATGTACATGGTCTGGCAAAGCTGCAGTCTGCTTCTTTAAGAATGCATTACACATTATGAGCATTCTTATTACAATTTTATTGCAATATTCAAGGCGCACTCAGAAGATACTATTTTTTTAAATATGGCTTTATTTGTTTGCATCTTATTTTACAGTCACTCTTCCAGCCTCCAGTTTCATTTCTAAAATGAAAGCAACTGATATTTCCATATCAAAGTTTAAAATTAATTTGCTTTGTGGGACATACTCCTTGATGTAAAATACTTCATTTTAATTAGGACATTTAATTTTCTCTAATGGAATCAAGTTCCATTTACTTAATCCAAAACTACTTTCTGAAAGAGCTATAAGCAGTACATGTTCTCAGCACAAGCCCTTCTAAGGCCTGTATGCATGAGGAGATTGCACCTACGCAGCTAAACTGACTTCAGATTAATCTCCTTACACCCCTACAAAACATTACCCATAACTGGCTCTGCCCCACTTCTGGATCAGTTTTATTAAACAACTTTATGTTTGCTAATGCAGACCAGGATTGGACAATAAAAAATCAAGTACCATTACAAGTATATGTTAGAATGAAAAACCTAATTAAAAACTGTCCCACCTCCCTGAGCACAAGTGTCTGGACCCTCACATCCTGGAGCACAGCCACCTCCCACTGCCACTTTTGTACAACTTCCTCTTTCCCTTTGCCCTCCTCTCTGTAACATGTTGCATACACATGCCAGATCATGTCTGCTTCTTATTAAGAGAATGTACAAGTCATTTCTGAGGAACACTTTGCATATTCTGGCTCCATGTTAGGATGATGTCCTGCCCCCGTGCACGCACAGAAGCACATGGATAGATCAGGGCAGAGATAACCAGTGCATAGGCACAGACAGTGAAAGGCATTCCCTTTTCCTACTGTGACAGCTTGCTCCCTCCATTTAAAATAAATGTTTGTTTGCCAGAAAGCCTGTCTTTATTGATTTTGTACATCTCATTAGCACAGAGAAATGCAATAAATACCATACATTATTATAAACTCCGAAACACCTTCAGCTCTAGGCCAACTGCAGCTTTTACAATGCGGGGGCACAGCAACAAAATGATTTTAAAAACGCCATACCTTGAGAAATAGCGAGGCTGTCATCCATTTGACCACTTTCACAACCCAAAGGACATGCTTGTAGAGCTCAGTATTCACTACTCCAGGGTCTACTACATTAGCAGTAACATGGCTTCCATTTGCAGTCAGAAGATGCTGTAGTCGATAGGTAAATAACACAAGGGCAAGTTTGCTTTGGGCATAGGCTCCATAGGGTGAATACGAACACCTGTACACAGGAGAGAAAAAGAGAGGGAGATACATGTAAAAATAACCAGAAAGAAAACAGAATTGCACAAACATCAAATGTACCACATTATGCAATATCCAGATGTATACTGAGTCGTCAGAAGAAACAACTTATCCCTGGCAGGCGTGTTGTTTACTCAAGTTCTGGTGATTATTCCATCAGACATCAAGTCTTATTTATAGTAGAGGAAAATATTAAAATAAAATTACACAATAACTGCCAGAATCTCTATGTCAAACTCTTTAAACTAGAAATGCTGAGGCATCAATCTCCAGGCTATCATCACCTAGAGGCCCTCAAATGTCTCTCCTCTCCTTCGCTCTGCTCTTTCCAAACATACACACCCTATTCCCACCTATTAAATCCATGTCTGATCATACTACTTCTTGTTGCTATTATTATTTTTACTGCATCAGTACCTACTAGTTGAAGGCTCCTGTGCTGGGAACAGTACAGATGAGTAAGGTACTCATTGCACCTGCCCTGGTCTCACACCAGATCGTCCACAGCTAAGAGATGGATAAAAAGATGGGGCAAGGAGAGCAGCTGCAAGTGTAACCAGAGTTTACACAATTTACAGGCCCTATACGGCCTTTAAAGCACAGATGGCTGGCAGGGTCTGTGCCAAAGAGGTATGACAAAGGCACACAAATTCCAGGAGTTACAGCAAAACATTACCTGTTGAGACTCCTGTGCACCTCTTTCATCTGGATGTCAAGTGTGCCTTTCTTTCAAGTCAAGCTTTCTAGGAACTGCTGATTAGTTGGGTTTCATTGCATGCATGCAGGCAGTAGTACTTTTTTTTTTTTTAATAAGCAGGCTAGTTTCAGGCAAATTAGCAGGTATGTCATTTAAAATGCTCTTCCTGACTGGGGCCTCAGCATCACTTCCACAAATTCCTACGCCATAACAATTCACTCCTATAATTATTCCAGCCTCTCATCTAACCTCTTTTGTGCTTAGCAGAACCAAAGGTAAATGGTGGCATTACAAACAGCTTATAGGCAAAGCAGGCAGGAGCCTAAAGCAACAGGCTCCTGGGAACAGTAAAACCGCTCCAGTCCCCATCCGTTTTGCCTATGCCAAAGCCTGGGGAAGTGATGCTGCATGCTGCAGCTGCTGTCCATGTGGACTCAGGGGTTATGGTCCATGCAGCAGGAGGACCTGCTGGTGAAAGGTGATAGAAAGCCACCCATCCAGGATCAGAACTCTCTTTCTTAGTTCCTTCCTTTCCCCTAGATTTTGTCCTGTCTCTGTGGTGGCCACAGCTACAGCTCCATCCTCTACACCTCTACCCTTAGTGCAAGGAATGCCAAGGCCAGGGATGCTCTTACTCTGCTGGAAAGCCTGCCTGTGAGTTCTGTGGCTGTTACTATAAGCAAGTTTTTTTTATTTTGAATGAATAGTAAACATATGAGTTCATTTTGTTATCTCATTCTTGTTGAATATCTTATTTATAATATCCTGTGCACTTCACCACAGAAAGCCCTGGACATTAAGAAACAGGCTGACTCTGCAGAGGTATAAGGCTACTGAAGCAATTTAACTGTCCATGTTATCTCAAAGGACTCAGAAACTTGGAGACACCACAGTAAATAATACAGCTTAACCACAGGAAGTAAAAGACAACAACACTGAACCTCCAGTGTCCCTATTTTCTTGTATTTTTCCCATCTCTTTTCTTGTTCAAGCAAATTACAAGCAGTCTACAAAAGCGGGATATAAACTGAGAACCAAAAATGACAGCCCTGTCATTTGCTGGTGGCCCTGGCACCAACCAATAGCCTCAGCCGTAACGTGCTGGATAACGTACCTTCACTATCATAAAGATATCACCTGCACCTTTGGGCAAAATGGGCTATTTAAAGAATAAAGAACAACCACTGCATGAATATAAAAGAGACTTGGCATTAGTCAGGAAATTGCAGTTACATTTTCAATTCAGTAACGTCCATGCTGTGATCTCAGAAGCTCAAAATGTCACCTTATGCTTCATGCATATTCCAGCCCCTTTAACTTGAAGGACCAGATCCTCAGCTGCTACAAGCTTCTCTTGTGCACAGCCGTGCGGGGCAGAGCTCACGCTACCCATGGGAAGAAGCATTCATCCCAAGCCGCCTCCGGCAGCCAGCTGGCACTAACCCTGGCACTCCTCCATCAGCGCCACCATTCCCCCACTGAACGCAAGCTGGAGCACGGGACAAGCTTCCCGAGTCGAATCAGAGTGATCTTGTCTGGCAAGAGGCTCGCAGGGAAGCAGAGCTGGGGGCTACTCTGACTTGTTCTGCCTGGGTCTAGTCTGGCCTTCAGTAACCTTCAGATGCCAGGCAGGAGGATGGTGAACGCTCCCCATGACTGCCCATTCCCATATTTTATGCGAGTGCTGTTTTGACTTACCTTGTGGCAATGAAGCATGAACTACAAGGGCTGCATCCTCCAAAGCCTTGTACTTTGCATAGATATGTATGTCAGAGAAACATGAGTGCTGAGAAGATATAAAAAGCTACCCAATCAATGAGGAAGCCTTTTATATCACAGTGCAGAGATGCAAATGATCTGCAAGGCAGCTGGGAATCAGACTTCAATAACATAATATAGATATGAAGAATATAAAATTGGATACACAGAGCAAAAACTTTTGGCAGAGCCCCTGCAGTGATTACCTTCTCTCTTCTCAATTTCTGTGTGTGTGTTTTTTGCTTTCCAGGAATCTGACATCAATGGACTGCATAAGACAGAGGAATAACGTGACACAGAACTGATGACTATTTCCATTGAACAACTGCTTTGTTTGTCAGACCCCATTTTATTAGAATCACATTGTTTAAATGCCACATTGAAAAAAATAAATCAACACTGGTTATTTGACTCCATTACATCCAGTGTTGACTTTATGTATCAGAAAAATAGGACCACATAGGCACCTGCACTTGCACCACGATTCTGTCTCCCATGCGCACACATATAGAATCACAGAAGGGTTTGGGTTGGAAGTTTGAAGATCACCTACTCCCACAACCCTACCATAAAAAGAGACATCTTTCCACTTGACAAGATTGCTCAAAGTCCCATCCAACCTACCTTTGAATGGATGGGGCATCCACACTTTCTCTGGACAACCCATTCCTGTGCCTCACCAACCCCATCATAAAAATTTCTTTCTTTTGTCCAATCTAAATCTACCCTCTTTCAGTTTAAAACCATAAAATGTATTCCTCTTACACATAGAATTATCTGGCTTTAAAGCCTATGCATATAAATCTAGCCTCTCGGCATTTTATGCTCTGTATGCACATTTTTTACAATTAATAAAAGTATAATTGCATACCAAATAAAATAATATTGACATTATGCATTTCCGCATTTTCTGAAGGTTCTAAAATCTTTCTGAAATCAAAATGCATACAAGAGGCAAACCACCTGAGCAGAACACAGCTTACCAGCAAACTGTGCTAGCAGAGCAGTGCACACGAGGCGCCTGTGACGCTTGGACCTTTGCTGCTTTGAGGACCCAAGGTATCGATGCTTCATAGCCAGGCAAGCACTCTTAAGCAGAGAAACTCTGCCTCCTAACTAGGCAACCAGCCAGGCAAAGACTGGTACCTCCTAGCTCCCAGTGGTATATGTGGGTGCTGGTCAGTCAGCCAGAGAGCTAAGGAGGTACATCCTAATAAATACTGCCCACCCAGCTTGGATGGTGCCAGACAGCACGTGCTGTGATATGGCAAGCCTGTACACAGTCAGCAGCTAGGAAAAGTGGAGCAAGGACTTGGTGGGAAGAAGTTCAGTGGGAAAGCACGACATGCCTGGCATCAGAGCTTTGAGAAGCTCATGCTCACCCACTTATTTGAGTGGGGCTCACTGTGGACCACTCTTCCTCCCCCAGGGGAAGCCCCTCCATTACATTTTGCTGAGTCAGTGCTGATAAAGCAGGGCAGTGCACAACTCACTAAACGAAAAGTACAGGAGGAGTTAAGGCAGGCAGAATTTAATTCGCTGCTTTGAAATCTGTCCAAGAGAGCACCAATACACGACACCTTCTCCTTCCTTTGAAAATAATTTTTTTATAGATTCTATACTGATGAATAAAGGATCAGGACAAGGCATGTTCTGCATTTTCTGTCCAATTAATTTTTAGCAGAATTTCTTACTTCTGGCACAAGATTTTTTTGCAACATAGGCTACAGGTTTGACTTACTATTACAAAAATTAGGGAGAAGAAAAGAAAGGGATTATTTTGAATTTTTGCAAGAACAAAATAAGTAGGTATTCAGTTGTAGAGTGAGTGCCTTGAGGTTTGCTGCCTTTTTTTTTTTTTTTCCCTTTTCTTTTTTCTTCCTTTCCACCAGAAGCTGATTAGCTGACTTTGCCACTTATCTCCATGGTGCTGTCTCCAGCAGCAGTCTCCCTATGGAATGTATTTTCAAAAAGTAATGAGAAGCCAAATTTCAAACTGAAGCCTGCAGTGGCTAATTAGGTGTTTAAATACAGACTCAGCTGCTATCCCAGTTTGAAAACTGGATTCATATTTAGCACATCCCTTGGCAATCAGTCTTGCTCTTGTTTCTCCTCAGGCTGGCTTTAGTTGGTCTGTTTTCTGCAGTGGTCTCCCACTTACGTCCAATGATCCCATGTTTAGTAAAGAGCATTAAGTGAGGTCAGGGTACCCACCGAGTAACAGGGGAAACTGTGCTGCTCAGCACAGACCACTTCCTTCACAACTCCTGTGCACAGGGCTCTCTTGATGCTCTCAGCTTTTTCACTCTCATTAAGGGCTCCTTTCGTGTTGCGCACACACGCGTAACAGGCATTAGGGACTGACTGACAGCACGCTCTCCCCCACCACATCTTGCTTCAGCAAAAGGCTCTGAGGACCTGTGACCATCCTGACTGGCACACAGATCAGTTTAACCCGGCCAGTGCTCACACTGAAGCTTTCCTGATGTGGACCTCTTTCACAATTGTCTTGCACTTCATCCTCCTTTCACCCGTCACCGTGCTCCTCAATTTCCAGTGTGTTAATCTGCCCGGAGGGCAGAGTGCACCAAGATCAAACTGCAGAAAACCCAGCTGCTATGCGCTCCATTAAAAGACAAGTGACGCAAAACGTGGCTGACATGCTGGGGTTTTTAATGAAAGGCCACACAACATTTCAATATATGCCTTAGGATGAATCAGGGAATTAAGCAAAACATAGGCTTGCTATATTAAAATGACTAAAGCTTCCTAATGATTTATGTATTAATCTTGCAATACATCATCACCATTGCTTAGTCAAGACTATAAAAGTCTATTATTAAACACTCATGAAGCTTTCACAGTCTTAAATTTTCTTTCTTCAGGGAATGCAGCACAAGATTTTTCAAGTTTTGATAGATTTTGCAGCTTATTTTGAAGCAGCTAGAGAAATATATTGAAATATAAACATGTCTTTACTCGTTATCGTAAGCAGTTTGTTTCTCTTATGATAAATCTTGAGTCCTAAATATTGTTTATTAGATTAAAGCAGGCTTCCTGACAGTACTATATACATTTATCCTGTGAACACATTTTCTGAGTCTCATTAATTGTAATTTTCTCTCAATAATTAAAACAAACAAACAAACAAACAAACAAAACCCACCAAAAAAACCCAAACAGAAATACAGACAAGGAAAAAAGGCCAAGATAGAGAAATGAGAATAAGTATATTACCACTGACAGCCAGTATTTTACAAATTGAAAGAAAGAAGCATATACATTAGTAAAACAAAGCTCAAATCTAAGGTATTAACTTATCTACTTATTCAGATGTTGTTGCAGTTATGTTTTATACAGCAGCTGTCCTGTTACCAACTACTACTACAGGCTCTTGCACAGCCACTCATCTCATGTACATGACTGAGCATTTTGGGTGTTCCTGAGCAACTTCTCATGTACTCCTTCATGTATATTTCTTTCATATATGTGATGTGCAACCTTAAAAAATAAATTGTGACTATATACATATAACAGTTAAGGTGGCTGAAGCATAAACCTTGAGCGAATAAGGAGTGCAGCATTAGGGACTCCTGAAGAGCCTTTATGACTCTGTGATGAACTTGTTTGAAAGGAAGGCTACCAGAGCAATACATGAAAGTAGTGGTTCTACACAAGCTAAAAAGCAAGTGCTTCATGTCCTAATTTGTGGCATGGAGGTTACTTAAGCAGTCATAGGCCAGTGGCACTTCCAGAGCAACCCATCTTGCCTTTCATTCCTCTTCCTGCAGTGGGCTCCTTGGTTCCACATGTTGCTCACACACAGCTCTGGACAAATCCAGGCTTTGTCTGGCATCTTTCAACTGTCGTAAAATAACATTTTTCTTCTTAAAATTAGAGTATAAGGCTAAAAGCCCAGAGCTGGGAAATGCTCTCTCTCTCTAACAGGTAAAGTGTTGGTAATGGTCTCAGTAAACGGTATCTCAGCAGACCAGTGACTCCTGCCTTGTGCTTAACCCACAATGCAGTAGGAGCCACAAGCTGGAAGCTGGGTGGTGTTGTGGTTTTTGTTTCTTTTTTAAAGCCATGCTTCCCAGCTTCCAGCACTTCACTGTATAAATACATAGCATTCAGTGACCAGCCCCTTGTTATAGCCTTTAGGAAATGCAGAGAGAACAAAAATTAACTTACTGTCTCTTGAGGACTACATTTAGTAAAGAAATGTCTTTATTTTAAAATCATTCATGAAAGGCAAAATAAGCCAGGGCTTGTCATCCTGGGCATTACTGTCATCCAGATGGAATCAGAGCATCATTTTTCATTTGGTTGAGCCCTACTCCTAATGGCAGAAGGTGAGATGCCGAGAGCTATTCTGCTCTACTAAGAGTTGCTGTGTGCAGCTCAGTTGCTGTGTGCTCAGCACAGTTCTCAAATGCATATAACATGGACCCAAAGGCTAGTCTTCTCAAAGTCTCACCAGAATCAGTACCTTTAAAGAAGTCAAATTTTTCTGTTTGTGTATAGTTGGTGTTAATTTAAAATATTTTGGATTATTTTAAATATCAATGTCAAATTCAAGTTGTAATTACTGTAATTCCATTCTCTCAGGAATTATATTTCTTTATTTAGAATGATAAAAACTGCCACTTTTCTACAGTCAGGGCATTTGATGCAGTGCTAAGTACTTGCTAATAGTTGAAGTGGTATTTGAGCATAATAGTATACCTTCATTCAATTAAAAATCTCCACTAAACAAATGAATGAGTAAATATACAAAAGGAAGCAAGGGTTTGCATTGCTTTATCCAACAAAAAGATCATGGCTTCAAGACCTACATTCTGTGTCCTCATGACCCTTTTGAGGGATGGGGAAACAACATGGACACATATCTTTTTGTATTATCTCTTGGATAATCTGGATCTCAGGTTATCGAAGATTGTCACACATTTTGTAAGATTATCTATAGGGTTATACATGGGGGGAGGTACTCTCCACCCACTTGTGGAAAGCTTCCTACCTCTCCTGCAACAGAGCTTTTAAGTTGAGAGAAGCAATGAGGGGTTTTACAGTTTCTTTGCTTCCACCAGAATGCACATAGGACCACAAAAGGCCCAGCAATAACTTGAATAATCCAAAATCTTCTTTAAAAGCATCTTGAAACTGGTGTAGACTTTTGCAGATTAGCTGCAAGTTCTGAGCTTTTCATTCTGGGACTCAAAAGGAACTGTAGGGTCTGAATATGTATAACAAGGTGCCGCCATTTCAAATCCAGCTCAGTGCACCAACTGTGGTTGGCAGATTTACAGTAGACTATGTTGCTGTATATGCAAAGATAATTTAAGGTTTAATTGTGGCGGGCTCAATCCACTGAACTGTCTTGGATTTAAGGATGTGCTGAATGTGTTCTGCAAGAGCAAATATTCACCACACTGAAGGACTGGCCTGTCTTACCGGAGGAAATGTGCCTGCAAAATCCTTTTTCCTTTGCGATATCTGTAACTATTGTGCAGAAAATGCTATGCCACCAATCTCAACAAAAGGTTAGCAAATCTGGCACAACATACTTCTGAAAATCAGTTTCTGCTTGTTGAAACAATTTAACAACTTCTGCTTTTTAGAAGTTTTCTTATGTAGTGAGAATACGAACATCACAGCTTCAATCTGAGTGATAAAAGTGACTAACTCCCAGAACGTGAATTAAGATAAGGAACAAACTCATTAAGAAAGACAGCTATTTGTTAAAAGCCGTCGCAAGAAGCCTTCTCCTCAGCTGGATTACCTTCCTAGGTTAAAGAAGAAATACAGCTGAAATGCCAACAGGTACCAGAGGAATTAAAACGTGGAAGTTTTCTGCATCCATGAAATGACTCACAGCCCAGACACAGCACGAAAGGCTTTTGTTCTTGTGAGACTGTACATCAACAGCATCACTCATCCACTATCAGAAATCAGGTGGGATTGAAGTAAGATTTAAATACGAAAGGGGCCTGTGAAGAGGGAGGGTCTTACCTGAAGAACATAAACATTCCAACTTCAGCAGAAGAAAACCTACAAGAAAGGAGTAACATACAAAGCAGCCCACAGCCAGCATTGCAAAATGGTTACTTCTAAGTACCATAAAGGACAATGTCAGCAATCACTTTCTTTACCATTTGGCCTTAGAGCTGAGTTTTGGGTTTTGCTTTATAAATTTCCAAACACTGTGTCTACCCTGGAACACCATAAACAGAGATCTGTAATGGAAAACCAAACATTTCACAAGAAGGGGCATGGCATGGCCTGGGACCAGAATGCTTAAGACCTCTTACACTTGCAAACACGTCAGAACCTAGTGAAATCTGGCAGGTTTGGCCTTCCAGGAAATGGCAAGAAGTTTCATGTCCAAACCCTGAAAAACCAACACAGTCACAGAGCTGCCCTGCCCCAGCCCTCAATGAAAAAAGAATGTAAAGAAGCTGCTGCTTTGACAGATTGATTGACTTTCTGGTGGAAATTCAGATACTGAACATGCCCACCACTCCTTTAACATCACTGGTAAAAGCTCTTGAGATTCTCCTAAAGCTGCTGTGAGCCACAGTGTTCCTCAGTCTCTGTCTCTCTTGGGAGGCTGAGACTTTGCTGTGTACAGCCCCTCTCCACCTCCCACAGCAAGAAAGACTGGGGTACCACAGCACCCAATTCATAATGAGAACAGAAGAAATGGAGCAACAAAGCTACAACTGCATCAGACATTCTGGCAGTATTAAAACTCCTGGGGGCTAAAATATTTTATGTTTACAGAGATTTATTTTACTGAGAAAGCATAGTTTTCACAACACATTTTTCATCAAGAATTTGATTTAATCAAAAGACCAATTTTTCTTCACAGGTGTAAGTTTCAACTGCTTGGTCTGCTTTTGAACAGATGAAGCTCTCCTCTGAACAAAGAGGTTTAGGATGAGGAATAGAGAAAAGATTAAGAGTTAACGAATCACAGAGGTAGAAATCTGTGTTCACCTCCCTGCACAATACCTCATAATCCTTAATGCATATGGCAAGACGTGGCATGTATGGCTATGAAGAACCAGGAGGAACAGCAGGGCTGAACCTGGAGGGGGTTTCTGGAAGGTGATAATTTTGACCATTTCTCTGAACACATTATTTCAGGGATTTACAGGCATGTGCACCAGCCTCCCCAGCTATGCCGGGCAGCCCAAAGGACAACTCCACTGACAAGATACTGGTAGTTAAGGCAATTGAGAGGAACGCTTAAAACATTTGAATAATCATCCAGGACCTGAACTCCAAAGCTTTTAAGGTTCATTCAGCCTTAATGAGTCTTTCTGATGACAGAAAGATGTTCAACTAACCTTCCCCTCTCAATGGCGACAAGCTCTCTCTCCGCTCCCAGTTCTCTGAGTCCCTTTTGCCCTCTCTATCACATGAATGCAATACATTAACTTTCAAATTTCCATAGAACCGCCTTGCCTCTTCAGAAAGCAGCACATCTGTGAGACCCACTGTCCTGAATGCCACGCAGAGCTGGCTTCTGCCACCGAACCCGTGGCGCAGGGAGAGGATGGGCAGCGGGAACACCCATATCTCACATACTTCCCAGCATGCTGCGACTTTGAACTAGTTCGGAAACACTATGTCCTATTAAATCAATAACCATTATTAACAATCCTTTTGTTAAGACCATTAATTCCTTTCAGACAAAAAGGAATTTAACATTGTGACAACAAAGCAGACACATTTAATTTCCCCAAACACATGTAAGTCTGACGTTACCTTTGTGGTATCAGTGTTACGCTCTGTTATTGTTCTCCAGAAATCAATCAACCCTAAAAGCATTTTGATTAGACAGAACGAAAATACATCAATAAACATAAAATGAAAGCTTTCTGAAGTTGGCATCCTGACTTAAACATTTATTTGTTATTGGTTGCAGGAGCAGACAAGAATGGATAAAACACTTGATGCATTTGAGCTAGAACTCTGTCTTTTGAATTGACGAACTGGTCTGCTGATACAGTAGCCCATTTATTTTTTTAAATTAACTTATAGAATTTGAGATCTGTGCCTTCCCCAGTACACTCATTTTCCAGGCCAGTGAGTCAATTTTCGCAATTAATGTTAATTGCTGCAGACACAAGGGATCATTTTGCAAAGCAGCAAATCCTTTTCCATCTATACAGAAACTATTTGGCAAAAGACTGAAACGCCCTTACGTGTGTGCAGTAAGCATTTGAATACTTATCATCTAACTCTATACGGGAAAACTCGATAACCTGCTGCAGGAAGGACATGTCTAAATGGATACAGTACTGTGCTGCAGTTGGCATTTGGTCCTGTCAAGGCAACATGATTTATCTTGCAAATAGAACCAGAATATGCAATAGAAGTCATCATGGAAAAGCTGCTTAAACAGCAGAACTCCAACAAAACCATATATTCCATGAGTTAAATAAAACCTATGATAATATGTATCTATCTAATGATCTAGAAAAATCTTTTATTATTACAATTTCTGTATTTTTCACAGCATTTTATTAAACAACCGTCCGATGACACAGCTCTTTATATGTCATTATGAAAGACTTCTGTACTGACTAAAAAGGATTTACAAAAAAGGGGTAATAATGAAAATATCTCCTACTCCCTTTACAAATTTTCCTTGATTATATAAAAAAATTAGAAAAATACTCAACAGTACTATGCTACTACTATGCTACACCAGCTTCACATTTGTTTTTTGCTTAAATTTAAAATGGTATACTTCCAGTTCTTCCAGTCAGAGACAATTAAGAAACTTTAAGTGACAGATCAATCATGAAAAAGCCCCGAAGAAACTAATTGGGTATTTAAAATATAGAAGCCTTTTCTTGGAAAAAAATGTTGACTCATCAAACCATTCTTAGTAAAAAAAAAAATCTATTTTACACAAATGTCCAGCTTAAAAAAATGAGAAAAAATAAAAAGTAATTTGAAACTGATGGAGATACTTCAAAAGGATCGTTTAGAAATTAAAGGTTGGGAGTTTCAGTTTTATTACCATACTTCAAAATCTGAATACCTATGTACTCATAGGGATAATTACAAATAAATTAAATTTTTTATTTTTTTTACAACACTGAAATTAAATGGTTTGGTTTCAAAAATGGATCAATATTCTCTGAAAGTAATTCAGCATCTTAAATTTTAGTTGCTGTTCATGGAAAATATTTTCAAAAATTTCAGTAATGCTGATGGAAAAAAATCCTCAACTTTCTGCCCAAACTTAATATAACTTTTTTAACCAACAAACATCACATACGTGGAAGAAGATAAGATGAAGGACACCCCTCATCCAAGAACAGGAGGTCGCCAGACACTTTGCTAGACAGATTTTCACATCAGTACCTAACACTTCCTGTTACAGTTCCTTATGAACTGCCTAACAGAGGAGATTAACTGGAGCTGCCTGGTCTCTCCAGAATCTTCCCAGGTCTAGGGCAGAGCTGTTTATCCTATTTTACACCAGCTAGGACACACATGTAGCAGCTGGGAATTTTGCAATTCTTTTCATTCAACTTCTATTGTCTCTGACATGATTCATGCACTAGGTCTACAGGGAAAAATACAGAAATTATATATAATATATTATATTCAGCTTGGAGAGTTTCAGAAAAAATTAGCTCCTTCTGCAGTTGGAGAGCAGAGGAAAGAGTGCAGAAAAGTGTGACTAACTGTTCTTGAATATACAAGAGATGTGAACCAGAAAAGGAGCTGTGTTACTGTGGCTGGGGAGTTCATAGATCTGTGATTCACAGCATTACAGGGCCCATTTGGTATGCAAAAAGAGAGGATGATGAAAGGAATAGTTAGTCATGGAGAAAAAGCTAGACAGAACACACAAACATGCTAACCCCTGGGAAAGGAGCATATTCAAGTGTGATCCACAGCCTGGGAAAGAGAATACGGTCTTTTTGTCTTTATTTTCCTAAAAATACCTTCTTACTTTGGTAGGTAGAGCACTCAAAAGAGTGTTCTACACCTCAGCCTTGAAAGAGCACCATGAACTCCAGTGCACTGCTCAAGCCCAGCTCAACCCAAGTGGATGGTACATTATTCTTCAAGCTTTTGCTAAAACCAGACAGCCATTTTCTCTCATGACCATGCTCTTTTTCTCCTCTCCCTTTAGAAAGTATTATTTAAGTCAGGCAAAAGAGGAAAGAAGGCCATGCTAGCTGTGCTGCAGGAGCACACAGTGTACTACCCTCTCCATGCAATTGCTGAAATCACCACTGTGGAAGTGCTTGCAGATAGATTAAACTTTCACCTCCCTGAAAAGAGTTGTATTCAAAGTAGGGATGAAGGAGAATGATTTGCCTTAGGGATCCCCTTGTCAACTCATGTGATTGCTGTTGAAAATGGTCTGGATCTAAAAGACCACAAAGGCGTTTGATGTTCTTCACATATATCCTTCAGCAAAAGAACTGGGAGAACAGTCAGTGCTCTTGTGCGTGTGCTTTTGCATTTTCAATAACACACATGAAACAAGCTGTGCCCTGCCAGTTTGGAACAAGCTCTATCCTGCCTTGATGTACCCATGCCATGTCTCTTCCACTGGTGTGTGTGTGTGTGAAGAGGAGGGGCAGGAAGGGGGAGAAATGGCATTCATAGGGAAGAAATAGGAGAGGGGCTAGGGGAAAAGATAAGAGGATGATAAATGGAGAGGAGGAGATAAACTGGTGGGTAGAAATATGACATCCTCAAAAAAAAGAAAAGAAAAAAATATGAGATAGGGAAGGAAAAGGCAATTCAAACAAAAAAAAGCTCAAAGGACACAGATGAAGAAGCAGGCAAGCATGAAGAAAGAGACAACAAAGGAAGGAAAATGACGTAAAATGCAAAAAGACAAAATTAAATTACCCATCCCACTGAAAAGAGCTAACCAGAGCAACATGGGATAAATCAGGTTGGTAAGATGGCAGGAAACAATCCAAGGAGGAAACATGGAGGGCAGTAATACAAGCTTCATTTAACACTGTTCATGGGACAGGTCTTCCAACAATTATTTGTTATGCTGTTGCCCTGTGGTCACTGACATGGATGATGTCTGGTTTCAGATCAGATCTCTCAGCAGCAAATACAAGCAATGAGGAGAAACGGCCACAAATGTGGCTGCCAACCCAGAGTCTCCTGATTGGGAGAAGGATGCCACAGAAAAGTCTGTGGTAAAGCAGAGAACCGAACATCAGTTTACTGTCTCCTTTAAGTCAAGTCTTCCGCCTTTCCTTCTCTGCCATGCCTGATGGATGAACCCCTGCTCCAGTACTGCCACTCACCTTCAGTCAGAACACTAGCCCAACTAACATCTAGGACTAATAGGACAAGAGCATGGTAAACAATTCAGCCTGCTGCCAGTGGTAATTTTCCCAGCACAGAATACAGCCCCCCTTTCTCCAGTAATGACTCCAGATGGTTTTGCTGCTGTCCTGCAAGGTTAGGACTACCAGCCAATTTGGGAACATACACCCAAGTTGTAAAATGAATTATGGCCAGCTGGCGCAACTCAAAATAAAGAAAAAAAAAAAAAAAGAAGAAAATTTTTAGAATGATTTCCCATTCACACAAGCCGCAAAAATGAGACATGGCATCACTGGGAAACTGTTTAGCATGGGAGTCTTTACCACACCCATTAAAGCTCTTGAATGTTGCTCTGAATCACAAGGCATCTCCAGGGCCCTGTGGAGTAGGCAATGCCTGGGTACAATATCCCCCAACAGTCTTCCTGCGAAACCCCCTGCTCACGCTGTAGGGGCACACTCAAACACACAAGTGATCACACTGGTTTTTGCAGCACTATTTATGGTGATGTCAAACTATTAGCCTGAGTGGGGGCTTATTGGCAGTTAGGCTAAAAAAAAAAAAAAAGTACCCAGGAGCATTTTTTACACCTGAACCAAGGAAAGATTTGCACCTGAATTTACAGCCCACTCTGGGTTTCACCAGTGTGCCTATGTGCAGGTACCACCGCTGCCCCTGAGTGATTCAGAGCATCTGTGTGGGAATGAGCAGGCAAAATCAGTCAGAGTCTGTCATCCTTTATGGCTCTTCTTACATCAATAATGTTGAAATGTAAAGGACGCAAAAACTGCAGGTAAATCTCACTGGTACATTATTACTTTTTATGTCAGACTGGTCACGTTCTTGCTCAACCACAACTTTCCTAACTGAAACATTTCTGGCTCCTTTTAAATATGAGCTAATAATGATGAATCAAAGATAGGGATGATCCTAAATTAAAGAGGCACAGTACAAGGCCTTGCTATAATCAAGGAAACTACTGTTATCTAGAGACACAGAACAGTCACATTTAATTCTGCATTCTGCACTTTAGCCCAAAGAAATACTAATCCCCTTAGCCCCTTGCACGGTGCCATCCAGCACGTGCCCATCAGAAACAATGAATACATACATCAAGTGAAGAGTAAGGGTAATTTCCTGTGGTTGTTTTACAAGCAAGAGATTAAATTGTGACTACCCTGCAGAGGTTTAAACAATGGCTTGTAATAAAACTGATGCCATAATATGTAATCAGAAGTTTGACGTGCCTAATGCAGCATTCATATGTAAAATGTCTGCAGTGGAAACAGCCCAGCCCTCTAATTTCAGTCTTTGTTCGGAAATGAAACCTTGGGCCAGGTACCTCTGATCACCTGCTGAAGTCCCTGTCAAAGGATGGAGGCAGATTTTCATGGAAATGACACACAACTCAGACTGACTCCATGCAGGCAGGCAGGCAGAAGCTCTCTGGAGCCCAAGAGAAGGCAGGCTCTGCTTGAGCCTGTTAGTAAGCACGTAGTTGCCACGCATGACTGCATGGGGAAATTTTGAAATTTATCTCAGTTATCCTGCCTGTTTCTCCGCTAGCTAAACCACTCTACACTGCTTCTGCATGGTACCAGAGACATTTACCGCATCATTTGATGTCTTTCTAATGTTAGAAACATCCCACAGACATTCATCCACAGTTTTCCTAAATGACAGCAGGAGGACAGAAGTCATCCATGCATTTTAACGCATTTTACTGTATTAAAAAAACCCAGGGTGGCCACAACCCGGATCTCAATAAGCTCTTGGGGAAGCACAGAGGGTGACACAGATGAGAGCCGGGGTAGTGAATCGCCAGGCTGATGTGTGAGAGGGCAAGGACCATAGGGGTCGGACAGGGACAGGATGACACAGCCTGGGGCCGGGGGGTGGGTGGGGGAAGCTGGAGCAGGGCTGTGAGGGAGGCCACGGGCGGAGACTGGGGTGTCGGGAGCAGGGCAGGACAAGGCGGAGGGCAGAGGCAGAGGGAGCTGCGAGCCGGCGGGCAGAGCTGGCGGGCAGGGAGGAGCNGCAGGCAGCGAGCAGCCACAGGCGTCTGTCTGAGCTCATCTGACGGCAGCAGCGGGGCCTCTGTGCTCGCATCCTCTTGGGGACGATGTCTGTTAGCATCCACCCGAGCCATTTCAAAACATCCAGTTATGGAGCGTCTCCCTGATTAGGCAGTGGCGAGTCCAGGCGCTGCATGCACCACAAGCATCACCGCAGTATAAGCATCGGAAAGCAAAGTGAGGTTTTCAAAGTCCAGAATAAAAGACGCTGTTCAGAAGTTTTTAAATTATTTGTACCTTTGGCTCAAGGCTGCAAGCTTTGATCAAATCTTAAATATATTAATCAAGTGCTTGAGAAGCACCATAAATTGTATAGAAAATAAAAGGCAAAACCCCCCACCTCATTCGGTAGTCAGTAACAATTCTCTTGTAGTTTAATCTGCACACGATTACTACAGATCAGTGAATACCAAAAAGGGATCGGTACCTGCTTTGTAAGTCGTTTAGGTTCAATTTGCCTACATAATGGGTGGCTGATGAGACACTGATGATCCTAGCGTTGTGACTGTGCGTTCCTGATTGCTTCAGCGTATCCAAGAGGAGGTTAGTCAACAGGAAGTGTCCCAGGTAGTTCAAGCCGAAGTGCTCCTCAAACCCATCCTCCGTCTTCCTTTCAGGGACCAGCAGCACCCCAGCTGGAGGAAAAAGTAGAGATAAAACCTGTTGATTTATTTCAGAGGAGTAGCAAGCGAGAAGGAGCACGGATCTCCTTCTGCAGAGGGTAAATACAGGATTTAGAGCAATGAGTGACTGGTGATGGCATGTAAAGTCGACACTGATTGATTTCTGACAAGAAGAATTTCTAAACCCCCACTTCGGTTTCTTTATCCAGATAACGTGCTGATTGACCCTCTCCCTCCCTCTCTGCAGGACTGTGAGGGTAAATGAGTTCATCTGTGAAAAGTGTTTTCAAGAGGTGGGAGCTGGGCGATCCCAACAACATTTCCTCCATCAAAGCTCTGAGAAGTGGAGACAAGACCAGGCTAAGCAGCAGACCTGCTCTCCCAGACAGCTTTCTCCTGAGTCCTGGCTGGAGTTTAAAGTACTCTGATGAGTCTACATCTGAAATCTGCAACTTCTGTCTCACTGGTGTGGGTGAGAAAAGATGTAGTAAATTTACCCAATATATCTTAATTGCCATGCTTACAAGCAGCTGCATATTTAAACTAGGTTTTCAATGCTTATTTTGGCAATATTTTTGCATAAAATTCTACAAACCACAATTTTCAAACTCAGTGTCTAAAATAAGTATCCATATCCCCACCATGCAATGCTGATTTCAGCATCTTGCAGAGAATTCTGAGCTCATGCATAAATTATATCATGTATTGAGGCTGTGTGAGAGATAGTTACCCTGCTCAATTATAGCATAGACTTGAATGCTATAAATTATTCTTATTTTATTAAAATTTAATTACTGTACAAGTGGACATGACCTTTGTCATTTAAATGTAGATGGACATAACTCATGGAGAATCCTGTTATAGGATGCTTCTCTCTAAAACCCATAAATATGATACAGCAGAAAGGCCACCTCTGCACACAAGACATGAGAAAGTGTCAGTTTAATCCTCATGCTACTTCATGTGCCCACTAAAAAGCCTTTAACACCCCATTTCCTGATGTCAACCTGACTTGATGATGGCACATTAAATAACCATTTTAAATTGCACATGCTGTGCATCTGCACGGCTGCTTTGGGGGTTCCTGCCACCTGACAGTCTTGCTTCGTTGCTGGTGCTTGGGCCGAAGGAGAGATATTTTTGGGATCTTTAGTATGGCAAACACCCATAGCGATTCACCTGTGGCTTCCTACTGCTTAATGGAGCAACTGGAGAAGCAGTGGGAGGGGAAGAAACTCAAGAAAACCACAGAGAAAACAAAAGATTTGGGTGGAACACAGCGTACCTGCAAATTGAGAACTTAAGACTGAACATGAGCGATGCTGACTGGTGGTACAGTGAAAGAAACACAACACAAATTACATGATGACACTCCACGAAAGCTCTGATTAGCATCTCCCTATGTCATTTAGTGCTGTAAACTGCATATAATCACATCTGTAACAGTGGCTGGGACTGAGAACTGGCGTGAAGGTTATGGGCAGACGCAAATACGAGACAAGCCCAGCTGTGACTTTTTCTTGTTTTCTGGGAAGAATGAAAGGATGGGGATGGCAACAAACCCCAAGCTCCCAGACCAAGTCTCAGCCTGCTACAGTGCAAGTTTTAGCACAGACAGAACTCTGCACGAGCTGTTGGAGGGCAGATGGAAAATATTGCTGCATCTCTGAGCACCAGGGCTAGTACAAGGAAATGATTTGCATATCTCTGAGGTCATCCTGCCCTCCAAAGCTCTGACACTTGGAAAAGGTGAAAGGAAGCAGTTTGCCAGAGTTCTGTTTGCAGCAACACTGGTAAAATACAAGCCCAAGAAAGGCAGCCAATATAAAAGAGCCCCGGCACAGCAAGGCTGATGTGCACCCCAAATGCTGCTTCTGCATCTGCTGGGGCTGCTGCAGGGCTCACTACAGGACCCCTCCATGCACAGACACACTTCTGTTCATTGAGTCAGATGGAGGGATGGAGAAATTTGTCCTGAGAGAAGTGTGTTAGACAGCTGCTACAGCCGTTCAGCTTTGCACCATGACCAGCAGGCAAACACAGGGAGGCTGCCATCGCTCACATTAGCCCCGAGGATGCCTGTGCCACAGCAACTTCACCCTCGACCTCCAGAGAGGCACAGGATTTCAAGAACACATAGAGGCTTTGCCCTCCACCCCAATTAGTCTCCACCATCTGTGCTGCACATCCTGGAAGCAGAAAAACAGGTCTGAGCTTAGGTCAGGAGACAGAAAAAAAATTTCATTTATGCAATGCACAACTGTAAAGATACACACTACCCAAAATTCTTTTGCTCATTCTTCAAGAGCATCCCCTGCGTAAAAATTCTGGTCAAGTCCTTGAGCAGGCACAATCACCTCTGCCTGCATCTGATGCTACTACAATTCCCTTTTTGTCTTCAAGAGCTGCTGTTAAGCCAAAACACCTTTGAAAGACTTTTTTTTTTAAAGGCTCTCATCTTTCAGGTAGTTCATATCAAGGCTGTCAAAAAAACCTTGCCCTGTAGTCTGAGGGCAGTTTCTCTTATTTGAGGAAAAAACATTTTTAATTCACTAAAAGCAAGCATACAAAGGAATACCCAACAGGCAACTGAACCTGTCTGCTTCTTTAACAAAAGGGAAAACCTTGTAAGTGTAGCAGCAAGCTCTCTTTTTTAAATTATTAACTACCTAACATTCAGTAGATACTAAAAGTGGCATGCTATTGATTTTCTCGTGTCCAGAAACATCATCAGCTTTACTTAAGGGCCCCAAATGTTAACTCAAAAATGAAAGCTTGTTCTATTTTTAATTCTTTGAATTAATCCAATGCTATTTGAAACATTAACAAACGCCTTATCTCTTCATAGCAAACTAAGAATGATTCTGCTTATTCTTCTGGTATAGAATCCAAACAACTCAGTCACTTTCTGATTTTAATTATCAATAGACAGCCTTATAATTTTTTCAGAGTGTATGTGAAATTTGAAGTGGCAGCACACAAATCATTAATGCCTAACACCTCAGTTCTGATATAACCTTCTTATGTGTTTTTCCCTGTGATTTAGCTGGATTGTCTCCAGAAGATTCAGTTTTAAAATATCAGTGATAACATCATGGCATTATAAAATAAATTAATAAGTAAACGGAACATGAGCTTTTACTTTGTAATTGATTAGCTGTTGCTGAAATATTCTGGCAAAAGACTGAGAGTATGGGCACAAAAAACTGACTAAACAAAACACGGATGTGTGATTTTGCAGAGGTAGAAATAAATTAGAATAAGGAAAATATTTTTCTGCAAAATTATGTTGAACATAATAAATGTTCTTATAGATACAGTATACATTCCAATGTGCTGCAGTTCTGCATTTATTGTAATATGTTCAAATTATACACATTTTTAATTAGCTTTAATGAATAACAAAAATTATATTCTTTTTTAATTCTATGGCTAGGCAATAATCGTATTTCTCACTCAAAGAATGAATACACTTCAAGAGAGCTGTCTTTGTAAGCAGGAATTTATGATGATTTTCTATAAAAGTTCATAATGAAACTCTTAGTTTCTGATCCATCTTATGTAATTTAAAAAACAAAATGGATCTGACACTGCATGCAGCATAACAAAAAATTTTACGAAAGTTATAAATATTATAGGCCAGACATACTGCATTTTTTATTGAATTATACAGGAGAATTTGCACTATGCCTGTTCGTACTGCAGATGATGACAAACATTGCTCTAACTCCCATACCTCCCACTGCAAAGATCTCCTTCATCTCCATTATAAAATGTGTTTTAAGAGCTGTAAAAATACAAGTATTTCACTCATCTGGATTTATTTACAGTGAGCTATTTGGAGGTTTTTAAAGTCAGTTCTCTCAAACTCACTACAAAAGAAAGGTTTAAAATCTCTTTTTCACATGCAGAACAAAATGTCTGCCTTCCCAGCCAGGCTCACAGAAGAGGGTTTGGAGGCAGATCCCCCTCACACAAGTTCTTTTATCCCCAGACAGCCACAGGCTGGGCAGATAACGCAAGAGGTCAGCCACAAACACCTACACATAACACCTTCACAGCAGGAGGTGAACCTTTATAATCACAATCATCCAGTTCTTGCTATTTACAAGGAAGAGATACATACTGTACCAAAAATGTTCCCAAGGGGAAAAATTAAGACACAGTTACTTCCAGTAAAAGCACAAAGCCCTTCCTCCATACAGGCTTTGCACTGTCTTAGCAGATGCCTTTAGCAGCATCTCCCATACCACGAGTGCAGCCACACGAGGCAACCCACCCCACTTCACAGAATGTCAAAACCACTCTGTTCTGCACACCCACGCAACGAAACATCTCTGGGTGCATCTGCATGTAAAGTAGCATAGCCCCCTTCTCTCCTCAACAGAGGAACCCTACAGCAGCATCTCCTGGCTAGGCTGTCTCTACCAGATAGTTTGTTCCACCTTGTTCAATTGGGCTATGCAATCCCAGAGTACGCCTGCCCTGTGGGTCTCTCCTGGCTAGTTAGCAACAAGAACACGCAATGCCGTGTTGGACGAATTGCCCCCAGAACTGTGCCCCCATGACTGCTTCTTACAGGTACTGCTTCTTACTGCTTCGTCTGGGCTGCAGAGCAGTGAATTTACAGCACAGCTGTAAAAGCTGTGACATAGCTGCTTACCAAGCCACATCCCTAACCCAGAGTCCAGTAATACAAGTATGGCACATGCCTATTGGTATCCCAGGCAAGTGTTCTGAGTCTCAACAGGACCACATGCAGAAGCCAGATTAACAGTGTACGAAAACTGAGAAGGTAAAAATCCTAACAGTTTAGAAGAAAAACACAAAAACACAGATGAAACTTGGTGCAGTTTTCCAATGCTATTGTCTTACTCCCTGTCTCCCCAGAGGGAGCTTAGACTCTTGCATTCCCTAATGTCTTTTGGAGTTCTTTATATGTATGTATGCAGTTTTCCAAAGCCAAATGGGAGGTAAATGAAGCAAAACAAGGACATGCTTGGTATAGGCAAAGTCTTCAGTAAGGAACACATAAAAGGTGGCTTACAAAGTGCAGCGCTTAGGAGGCTTCTGACTTGACCCATCATGGGAATGTTCCATTTGTGGCGAAAAGTGCAGCCACTACTGACACAAAGGCAAGATCTTGTTTGAATTCAATTCCAAACTGTGTGATAACACCACAGTCTTTATGAAAAACCTTGCCATCATTTTTGACATTTAAAAAACTCCTAAGATGTTTGTCTTATTGTTGCTGGAAGCAGATAAACTGTTTTATCTGGCATTACAAAAGAAAAGAAGAAAAAAAGTCAGCCGAAGACAAATACTTGGCATGGAAACTCTTAGCCCAAACACTAAAAGTTTGGCTAAGTAGTGAGGAACTGAAAACGGAGTAATGTCTACTGCTAGTGTTCCCAGACCCACCTAGAATGTTCACAACAGAGAAGTGCACTGTGTTAGCTGTGCCAAAGAAGATAAAGCAATGTGTCTTTACAGCAAAGACAAGTTCTTAGTTTCTCAGCAGGTTAAAGAAAAGAAAAGGAAAAAATGCAGACGATCCACTTTCAATGACTGTGAGAACAACAACCAAATCTTGGTAGGTTCAGAACATAACTGAAGCAGCTGTAATACCTCTGTAAGAACAGATTCACATTCTGAATCAATGTCACACGTGTGCTACACGTGAACACAGCACAAGCTAGTTCCTCAGAAAATGTGTCAGTTAAAAAAAGAAAATACATTCCATAACCAAGGTTTTGATTTTACACTAAAATAAATCAGAGCATTCCTAATTAGGTCTGGTTAAAAAAACCCCTTTGTTTCCTAAAAATATGCTCAGTAACTGTTTGGTTATTTGAGCTGGCACAATGGTGAGTTAGCCCACTCACAACCAGAAAATAGGAAAGTCAGTCACAGCTTTCTAATTCAATAGGATATTCTCTTAGAAGTAAAATACTTTGGTTTGCAATTTGTACAAAAAATATTTTTACCTAAAAGCTATGAAAGGATTAAGTAAAAATAAAACATGGCTCACTCCTGCCTTTCAGAAAAGCCAATGGCAAATGTTCCACACACTTAAGTAGAACCAGTTGGGTTTCTTAATCCATCAATAGCTGAATTTTGTATCTGTCTTCCACTGATAAAATGTTCACATTCAAGACATAAAAGCAAATGGGTCAAGAACCTGCAGCATGTGAAGCCTGAGATATTTCCTCTTTCACAAAGTGTTTGATATCACAGACAGAGAAAAAGCTTTGGAAATAATCAGAAGGACAAAGATAATATCAAACAAAGTCGGGATTTTCATGAATGAAATCCTTACTCTTTGAAAGCCAGAAGTAGTCTATGGTTACCCTCTAACTTATTAGTTCTTCCAGTAAAAAATAAACCTTTCGTAGGAAATCTGACATCTACATATAAGATACATATAATTCTGGCAGACAACAGTGCTATCCAAGAATAATAAAATCTCTAGCTGACTGCTGCTGCTAAAAGTCCATACGCCAGCTGAATGTCAGCATTGCACAGCCCTCATTTGCTCTGAATGAGCCAGGCTGGATACTGTCAGCAGTGTCATGTTGCTCTGACACATGTGCCCAGACAAGTTACTTGCAGTACCCAAGGCACCTAATACCTGTGAGGAGCAGTGTGTGATCAGCCAGCCTCCCCACTGTCAGCTCTCTTAAAAGATGACCTCTTCTGAAAAATCTGAGATGGCACCTGTCATGCACTCAACTTCATAAAAAAAATATGGCTCTGAGAGTTTCTTCTCATTTTAGAACATGTTAATACTGCATGTTAAGGCCCTTATGAATCTTCTAGTTTTTCCTATCATCATCCATTGTAAGCCGATCTCTCCACCACCTCAAGTTACCTTTTCCAGCTCAAATCATCTCTCAAAGGCCCAGCTCTTCCATGATATCTTGTGCTTATCATCCATTACATACACATAAAGGCTATTTGCTCTTCTGCTCATCCTCTTCTCTCTTTGTCCCTATCCCTCTATACCTTTTCCATCACAGCTTTGCTTGTGTATTGCTCTAATTTGTCTTTGAGGAAGGATAAACATGAAATGTGATGTTGTAAACACGAGACTGGAAGAAGTTTAATGAGAGATCATATCCTGAGATCACCATAGCTTTCCTGTGTGGCTGGAGGAGAAACATTAATTTTGAAGAAATCTAAGTTTCACTGGAGTCAACGGCAACTCTCCTCACTTATTTTCCCTCAAGGCCTTCTCCAGTGAATTTCCATATTTCTGAGGTTTCTTTCCTTTTCATCAGAACAGTCAGTGTAGCCTGCAGCTGCTACAGACAAGGGAGCTGGCTCTTACCTAATCCAGGGATGGGATAATAATAGTGGGACAGGATCTTTTCATAGATCCCATTGTGATAATTTCAAACAATTTAACCATTAGTAAATTCAACTTATAAATATGACCTGTGAGTAGGTAAGTATCTGTAAAATTGTTTGCATTTGATACATGCCCTTGTTCCCAGCCTTGCAACTTCACACTTCTTCTGAAGATCTGATCCTGCCAATACTGAAATGCAAGAATAATTTAATATATGATCAACCATGACAGCATCCATGGGACTATTCAAAGGACTCCTGGCAAGAGATTATGGCTGACCTGCACATGGCTGGATTGTGTGTAGGTAACACAAGGAAATATATATATATATATATATATATATATCTCACATACTCAGCCACTGCTACAGCTTTTAATGTGCTCTAGGAACTGAAGAGGTAAGCTTA
This sequence comes from Cnemophilus loriae, assembly GCA_013397755.1. NCBI lineage: Eukaryota > Metazoa > Chordata > Aves > Passeriformes > Corvidae > Cnemophilus > Cnemophilus loriae. Next base: position 335,707 of record VZTF01009553.1, on the reverse strand, counting down.
TGCAGACTTATTCATTCTATCAAGAGGCTGATAATTTCTCAAAGTACGAAATATGATCATCTGAATTAGCTAGCAGTTCAGAAGTATTGATTTTAAATTGCCTTATATAGGCTTCAACATGAAATATATTAAGTGTAATCTGTCTGCAATAGGCTAATAATAGCCTGAAATCTCTAAGTTGGCATTTCATTGTTAACGAGTTAGACAGTGCATGTTTGGCATCCAGAGGTATTCTTGTATCACTAAATACCTTTTGATTTTGGTGTTGGCTTTCTTGGTTTTAAGATCATTAAGTACTGTAAACAACATACAAGCAAAAACATTAACTACAAAGTGCTGAGAAACAGTTCTAGCACACAGAGAAAATGACTGCCTTCAAGGTTAGAAAAAACATCTCTGGCATGAAACAGTGACTACTGGTCATGGAATTTTACATAGTGTTTTAGTATCTGTCTCTTTTCCAACCACAAGAAGATAGCAGACTTTCTCATGCATTTTAACAGCAATGCCATTTTTAGGAATGTATTAAATAATTAACACTAGTGTACATGCGGTAATTTGCTAAATGCTTTTCAGCTGTACAAAGACACAGTTCTTTCCAAAACAAAACTAAAAATTAGCACCCAATTGCTAATTAGCAGACTAGAAGACACATTCTTCTGACCTTCTGTCAGATTAAGCTTTCTGCACTGCTTGTGCTGCATCCCTCTTTCTGTGGCACACAGTTCAACCATTTAGCTTACTTCTTGTTTTCTACAGAAAATGAATTTTTTTTCTTTGTCATAGCATTTTTCTCTTTTTAGCACTGGCACATTATAGTAAAAAAAAGTTTATGTAATACTCTATTTGCATTTTTAATATGTTTTGTTTATTTTAGAAACCAAGAGCTGAGCATGCACATTACTGATGCAGAAAGCACAGTAATGGAAAAACAGGCCCTTATTTGTCAGCTGAAATAATGCGTGCATTCAACCAAATTTTTCCTTTTAAATTAGAAATTAGAAAGTTAAATGTACATGCTAAAATAAGCTATAACAAAAACAGGCGGTGACTAGTGCACTAATCTCCATTTAGTTGGATACCTAAACCTTCATTAGATTCTTGTGGGACCTGGATGTTTAGCTCTAGGAGAATACTTTGAAACTCAGGATTTTAGTATTAATTTAATTTCCAACTAAATCCTTGAGTTAGGTAAAGGATAGAGAGCAAGTGATGGAAAGACATTTTTTTTACAAAAAATCACCAGTGACCTGAAAAACTGCTGAACTTCATAACAACCTTAGGTCAGACATGTAGTATTGATTATTTATTTAGTACAGTAATTCACATGAAATCCCCTGTCTTTAATAATATTTCAATATTAATTTCATAGTTTGCATTATTGTAAAATGTTGGAACTTTCATCAATTCGTCTTCAAATGTTTGGCTTTTTGACAGGTTTGCACAAGCCCTCAACAAATATCATACAGCTTCATATACACATGGGATATATATTCATGGAGATAATATGTAGAAAGTTCACCAACATATACACATGATTATATCAATCAGTTTAAAATATTGAGATTTAAAGCAATTAAATAATACTAATATATAATGCAAAAATTTCGGTGTAACAGTTCTTGAATAGAAGAGTACAGCCCTGGTAATAAAATGCTTGGTCCTATGAAGACACAGAGAAAAATTTTTACTAGCTTGCTGATAGTCTGATTCAGAAGTCATGGGATGCACACAAAGTCTGATTTTCAAAATGCAGTGGAGACACTCCATTACCCCATAGATTTTTCGTCAGACTCTTAAAAGCATGTGATTTGCTACAAATGCACTGTGTAGCTGTCTGGCCCAATTCACATGCTAAAAAATAAAAATACCTTTTCATATCAAGAATGCTAGAGCTTTGAGATCTCTAAGAAATAAAAAAGTACAAGATGACACTAAGAAACCTACTATTCTAAAGGCATACACTGAGACATAAGAAAATCAATGTCATTATGAAATGTCCTGCAAGATATCAAAAAGTCATGAAAAATGCCTTTCACCTGACAACAGAGTTTTCTGACCAAATACGCTCTCACTGACAATACGCCCAACATTCCCATCTGAAATTTCAATATTGCAAGCATTGTCCTCTTCCAGACATCCAAGCTTGTGTCCAGGAAATCCTATGGGAAAGGCAGTGGAACTGGCAACTGTGATGAGGCTTTTGAGAAAGTAGTGCTTCCAGCTCTGCAGTCCGTCATGGACTGAATCATTCTTCTTAGTGCATTGAGTTACAGTAAAAAAAAATGAGAGGAAGGAGGAAGGGAAAAGGAAAAGGGAAAGCCAACCAGATAGCCCAAATGTCAGAACTTGTCTTGATTGTGCTCCACACTGGTGGTTTTTGCATCAGACCATTTCTCCTCTATGTTCATTCTTCTCTTGTGTAGCAAGAAAACATTTGGGCTTTCATATGAAACTAGTAACAAAACTAAATGCTACAGATTATTTACAAAAGCAAATAAAAAGGACCATTAAAAAAAAAAAAAAGATGCGGGAAAGAGCATTCAAAAGTGGACTTATTGCCAGGCAATGGCCAGAGACTAACCTAATTCTATGGGATTCTTTACCTGTGCTTTGGACATGATTCTGTTAAGGCAAAAAACTGATTTAGACCATTCATTTCGTTGTAGATTCTAAAAGGATTTTCTCAAACAACAGATTTCTCTTGCCAACTGTATTTGGTAAAAAAGCGTAAGTGAAATCAAATGGCCTTCTTGCAAGTCACAAATACATAGACTGAATCAGGCAAATTTTAGTCTCAAGCTCCTTTCTTAAAAGAAGTTTTGGGCTTGCACTCTTTGGTCTCGTAACATATGAGGAACATTAGGAGACCTATTTTCATACAACTTTGTTTCTTGGATAAGAAGACATATTTAATTTTCATCCAACCCAATTCAGCAGCAGCTAGGGCAGAAAAAAATTCTTTATTCCAGAGGGCTTCCCAGTTGCTTCAGCCTCATCCTTTTTCCGCCAGTTGGCCTCTAAGCTCCTACTGACAATGCTGGCTTTGCTTATGCTGAAAACTAGTGCAGGGCAGGGAATGCCTAATGGGTGCATGGAATTAAAAACTGTTTTTCCACGAAATGTTGTTTTTTCAAATCATGTTGTTCCCATCTATGTAACAGTTTTTACTCTGCATGTTTAAAAGTAAATTTGGAAAGACTTTGTAACTAGGCTTAAATATCCACTACCTCTAATTATTGCACAATTAAAATAATAATGGTAGGATTTTTTGACTAATCAAAGAAAAATAAACACTTAACATTTAACAAATGTTTCATATAAATCAGCAAATAAAAACCACTTGAATTTCTATTGCAGTATTTACTTGTGTTACTGAGAGCTCTTTAAGGCATCAATGAATATAACAAATGTGTTCATTTACAGCATGTTTGCTCTCACTAGAATTGAAGTGTGCACAGGAAAACAGAAAATGTTCTCTGTCTTAATAAAAACATATGCAAATAGTTGGGAAAACAAGAATAGCAGCATATAACAGCAGCAAACTTCTAAAAGAAGCCTAAATTTTTTGCTGGCGGGGTTTTCCCCTAGTTAAATAGACAGGTGAAAATTCCCCTTTAGGACAGTGCATGCAGAGCATGCATGGTTTCTGGAGAAAAATTATTGTACAGGCTGTCTTTCAAAAATACTGTCAGTATAATACAAAACTAGATTGCAAGTATGTGAATAACAAAAGCTAAAATCCCTAAGAATAATGAGATTCATTTGATAATTGTATGAATGCAAGATAAATATTGTCCTTTTAATTTGCACTCTGACCACGGAGGATGCAGTTTTATGAACAACTTTCCAGTAGCACCTGGATCTATGCAGTGACTTCTCTGAGGTTGCTGGATAATTTGCCAGATTATATTTCAGGTGGATTAAACCCCCAGCCCAGCTCATCATTCAAACACAGTAAACAAGTGTCTATACAGGGAAAAATATAAGGGGAGAGAAAGTAAATAAAGGTGAAAAGACAGATTTTCTACAGGCATAAAGTACAACTTCTCTTTCCTTTCTTATTTTTCTTAGAGATGCTCAGATTCTTGTATAATGGTATTCTTTTTAGTGCTGGAGAGCTAAAAAATCACAGCAAAGGAACCAGACTTGCAATAAAATCATGAGCAGGTGCAGCATTGAAATGTTCAGACTGCTCACCTGACAATCTCTCAAAAAATGAAATTAAACTCTAGAAAGACATCCCAGTTAATGCACCCTATGGTAAGCTGCTGTGTGGTTCAGATAATCTATTTGAAATGTGAAGTGATAGACGAGGGCTCCATTTGTCACATCTTCCCCTGCAGATATGTGAAGAAAAAAACAGAACTCACCATTATTCACCAGGACATGGAGTGGACAATTCTTTGCTCTAAACTGCTGCACAAATTGCCGTATAGACTTCATGGAAGCCAAATCACAGTATAAAAACTCCACTGGGAGAGAAGAGGAGATGAAAACAAACAAGAGTTAAGTCAGTTACAATGATATAAAAACACACAGACATCAACAAGGACTCCCATGATAATGTCACCAGTAAAGTAAAGGTTTTAAAAAGAAACCAGGCTTTTCAAAATCATGGGTGAAGCTGGTTTCAGAAGGCTTTTTCTTTCTCCTTCCTCCCCTCATTTCTATTTTTAAACTATTGATTCTTCACAGAGTGAATATAGGGAAAGTTGCTGCCAGGAGGTGAAGAAGGGCATCAAAAGAAGCAAATATGCACCAGCCCTACTGTTCTTACTACTGCTACCATTTAGGAAGAGGGGCTACAGCTCTGCAGCACTGAGATGATCAGGACATGGCAGATGGAAATCAAACTGGGAGAGGAGAAGGCACATCAGACACTGCAAGGTTTCCCTGTGTTTCTGATGCAAATACGCTGCCCTTTGTTTTTTCCCAGATTATCTGCTCAGTACCTGTGGTTGGAATAGTTTATAAAACAAAGCTTTATTGGCAGTAGGAGAGATGAGCAGCAGCACATCCTGAACACAGCAACTCCACTGATCACTGATAGCAAGCAGAGCATCATAAGTAATGCTGTGGCTCCTGTGGGCATCCAGGGACATTTGGTGTCCAGGTCACCTGGGAGCAACAACCAGCAACAAAAAACGCCATTTAAATGTGGGTAAGAGTCATGCTGACCTTTGGCTTTGGCAATGGCAGTGTGATTTGAGAGGAACACACCTCACATGGATATTGTGGGTGGCATCCTGCCTACGCTGCTGATGTCAGTCAAAGGGCAGGGTGGCAGGGGCAGGGGGCTGGCAATCTGACTGCACCAACGAGATTGCTCAAGGGGCAGGGTGTCAGTGTCTCAAAACATATTTGATACCAGTATGTCTTTATTTCCAAGAAAACACATATCAAACAAGCGTCCTTTTGTCCAAAGCATTAGTCAGCCATTGACCTGCACTAGAATGCTACAAAATTAATTAATATAAAAAATATTATTTAAATCCCCTGGTAACTTTAAACCCATCAGATCTGAAAATTCTCCTGCTACTCTTGCTCAGCTTTCAACCCCTGGCTCTCACAGCACTGCCTCATTGATTGCTTTGCCTTGCATGAAGCCATGACCAGAGTTATGAAGTGAAAATAAGCAGTGCCCCCTGCCAACAGCAGTAGCTATCCCCACACAAACAATCCAAATTCTTTAGAAGCTCTGCAAAGGCAGAAAACAAAGAAAATGATGACCTTGTCCAACTGTTTTAACCTTTAGAAAAGTAATATTGCATGCCAGGCTTTTGGCTTGTTTCAGCATTAGTTATGTTTTAAGGGAGAAAATACAAGCCTCTACCACAGATATTAGTCTCTCTTCTGGTTTCCTACTTGTCCCTGTGGGAACCCAAGTCAGCTAACTTTTGTCAGCTCCACTCCGCTAAGACACTAGGGCTCTGTGGTGGATTTGCTTGAACCTCTTCCATAAAGTGAATTTTCCAAGGAAGAGCAAAAGGTGTTTCAAATTGAGAAAGTCAAACAATACTGAGTGACCTTCCACAGCTAGGTCCACCAGAGAGAAAGGCAAAGGCTGTACAAAGCACCTCTCCTTGCTCACTGTGTCCTCGCAGGGTGAGCCCTTACTGTCCTCTTTGGTTTCAACGAGCTCCCAGATTTCCCAAGCTGTGGCAACCTCTGCACAGATGCTCAGTCTCCAGGATGGTTTTGGCCACCACATTAAAGGACTGGGGTTTCAGAGGCTCACTGTGTTTTCCCACCTTCCTGCTGCCCTCCCTCCTCCTGGCGCCAGGGCTGCTGCCTTGTGCTCCACAGCAAGGAGCAGCCACCCCCTTCCTTGCATATGGGTTCCCCCACCTCTTCTTAATGAAAGAATCAGCCTTTGAAAGAAGGGGAAGTTAAAGATATACAGTTCTTCAAAAATGTTAAAGAATGCTTTTCTGATAGGAGGATTAAACTGCTGGATAAATAGGCTCCAGTGCAGGCTGTAATAAGAGACCTTTCCTCTTACTCGCTTCCCTGGTCCATCAGGGATGTTCACCAAACTGTTTCATCCTGTCCCTACCAAGGCTCCGAGCTATAATGCCTCTTTATAGCATGTCAGTACAATAAGGGGTTAGGAAGGCCTGCAGGCACAACAACAAGATAAATAAAAAATAAGACATTCACAACTGTTATTTAATTCCTTTCCAGGAGAACAGTTTCTTTAGTTTCCTTAGTATGCGGCTTTAATAATCCTTATATATTTGGAACCTAGACAGTATTAGTCCTCTGAAATTGTCTTAGTGAATGTATATAAATTATTCATTGGCCTTTTCCATTAAAAAACAAACAAACAAACAAACAACAATGCTTAGATTCCAGTTATAAGATAGTGTAAATACATTTTTTCAAAGTGGCTCTAAAGTAATACCATTTCAACAACACTGCCCCATGAATAGAAATGGACAATTTCTTGATCTCTCTGCAGACCTTTAGGAGCTCAGCAATTTTGTCTAATTTCACTGAAGCCCTGCACCTGGAGATGGTAAGGAAATGTAAAAGTTATTAACTTCTGTCAATGAAGAGAGTTGCTCAGGCCATTCCTCCTGTGGCCTGGCTGCTGTATAAAACCACATGGAATAGCACTATAATTGCTCAGATATCCAAAACCTGGTCATAATAACTTATTAATAACTAGTGCAACAATGAGTGGAGTGAAGACCTAGGTGAAGCTTTATGCTGACTCTGCTGTTGCTGTACTTCTTCAGGCAGCTCATCAAGGAAAGAGATTAGAGAAAGCATGATCAGCTTCTTAGGAGGCAGTCACACTGCCAATGGAGGAGTCGCTTTCAATACAAAAATATTCATCTTGGTACAGGAGGCATTAGACCTTCATTAGATGTGGTATTTTGTGGCACAGTGCAGGCTCCAACCACTTCTTCATCACCTATATGGACTCTGACAACATTATTGACTCTATTACCATTATATGTGCAGGAAAAGCAGACCCCTGAGGACACTCACTAAGCTAAATATTAATCTCTTCCCTTATCTGACCTTGCATTGCCGACAAGAGTGGTGGTTAGATAACCTGTGTGCCAAGAGAGTGCTTCTTAGCCTGACCAATGCAGTCTCATCCTTCCTGATAATTAACTTTTTGCTGCAGCTGCTGATCTCCCTTCTCTTAATTTTGCAGTTCTGCACAACAAATGCTGTCCTTCATTATGACTGTACAGTGCCCAGACTAATGGCACACTAGGCCAAGGCTATCATTACTAAACTTACTTGCTTGCTTACTTGGGAAGCATGTCATCATATTCAGTATTTGTAAAGCACTTGCCATCAAAAGATTGGAACATGCTTCGGAAAGGAAAACAAACGCACAAATCAACCCCCACACTTTTCTTTCTGCTCACAGGGCAGAAACACTAATGGCCAGAGCCCTTGTTGGTGCTTATTTGTGCGTGGTGGCTCTTTGCCAGGGAGGCGGGTTCACTGGCGCGGCACCGCGCTGACCGAGGTGCCGTTCCCCTCGAGAAACTGTGCCAAAACGTGGCTCCAAGTCGTGTGCTGACTCAAGAGGCAGGGCCTTGAGCAGAAACTGAGTTTCTTCTTCGTCCCATGGTGATTTTTTTTTTTTTTTAATCAGTGTACTGAAGAGTTACAAATTTAGAAGCTAAGAACAATGGTAAGTTTCTAGAATATTTTGAAGCATGCACAAATATACTAAGCATGACAATTTTTTAGATGCCTTAGTTAATAAAGACTAGCGTTTAATAATGTGAGCAAATGACCAAACTCGATTGTGAACTAGGAATGTAACCTGAATTACTTCATGGAAACAAGAATGGCAATCTTTTTCCATGTATGATAGGTAGGAGCAAAAAGAAGATGTGCATTAACAGCAAGAAAACGGAAACATACCAAAATTCTTATCTTTTACCACAATAGCGGCCTTTCTGCTTTAGAGTTTAATAAACTAATAAATTTTCAAAACTACCTAGTTATTTTCATTTTCTGTATGCTATTAAGCACAAAAATGGAAGTAGAAGCTATATACAGAATAAGCTACATACAGAATAAGCAACATACAGAATATCTGCAGCTAATGCTACTGAAATATTCAAATTTCTAACTCTACCCCATTTTATCTCTCCTTTTCCTGTACTACTTGCTTTCAGGTACTTTTGTAGTGACAGACATGCTCATATTTCTTTCTTCTACTGGATGTGTCCCATGTTCTTATCTAAATAATTTTTCTAGTGAAAGCAACTACATCCATAATTGTCAGACACTGTCTGAAATTTTCACTCTTAAAAATATTTTTCTATTCTTTTATTGTAATTTGATGACTCAGTCAGAGAGTTATTAGTTAATGAAATACAGAAGGAGCACAATTTCCCAAAAGACAGCCAGAGTTACTTATGCTATTAACCACATATGAATAGATATAGATATATGATGGTGCTACAATTGCTGCTTTCCCTAATTGCTTTCTTTCAAATATGTATCTGCCTGGTGCAGCACCTTTTCAGCCACAGGGAAGTCAGCACGATGTTTTCTGGCTGCACCTCATGAGGCCCATACAGACCCCACAAAGCCACGCTGGCTGACCACGCGTGACACTGCTGAGCACATGTACTGTGCAGTGCCTGCTCCTTCATTTTACACCCTCTGCTTGCTTGGTCATGGTAACTAAAATGAGAGAGCCTGAATGACTGGCATCTGGTAGCTCCTGGAGAGCTTTCTGACACCCTGAGCCCCACAAAATCCAGAAGGAGGCCCAGCGTTAGGAGAGGCTGACACAGCCCCTGAGTGCTCACACTCCCCTGAGCTTCCCATTCGGGGCCAACTTCCCCATTTCTGTCTGCCTGCTTCTCCGCACTATTAGAACACCTTTCTTCACATCCAGAGTCCCCCTCGTTTGCTTTCCACACCAGCGCAGCTGACTGTGACTGCACATTTCCTCTGTGTCTGTATCACAGGGCATAAAAACCATGAAATGGGAATTTCAGTCTGGCATGGAAGGAAAATTCAGAAGCAAAAAGAATGGACAGATACTGCAGTGAACGATCAGGGACTGTAACTTCTGAGATGTTTACTGATCATCTGAACAGAGGAAAACACAATGTTTTGGTTCCCTCAAAGACTACACCACTTAGGCTTGGTTCAAATCAGATTAAGATGAGATAAGGCCACCTACTAACTACCACTCTTTATGCATACAACTCTAACTTGCCATGTTGAGCCCTACAGACAGCTACAGCTCTGCTTCAGCAGAAATCATAAGTCAAAGTCAACTTGCTTTTAGTACCTATGCCACAGCCATTTTCTATTATGCTTTCAAAGCCTTTTTGTTAAAAACACATGCACATTCTAAAGAAAGCTGCCAGTCTGCCCAGAACTGCAGGGAGCTGAGGACTACAGAAAGGATTGCTTTGCCTGTTCCTACTTGCTACCCATCTATCCAGTGTCTGAAGACAGCAGAAGGAAGATTTACTTCTTCAGCAAGGAACAAGGAATGCTTCCTAGACAAGACAATAAAAAATGGTGTTCAGTAGTCAGGTATTCATGTTCAAAAAAGCATGTCACAGGTACCTTGCATTCTGGTTTCTGTATCTCCACAGGGGGGTTATACTTTGGCATCTGCACAGCAGCAAGAAGAAATGCTGTCCTGCTCATAAACAACTGAGCATGATTCTGAGAATCTGGACAGTGCCATGGAGATGTTTATCAGAAAGGTCCCTCGACGAGCCAAAAACCTACCATCTGCTAGACGCTGCACTGCTGAGCTAGGGAAGCTCTGTCAGCAAGGTGGCAGTTGAAAATGAAGTGGACCAAACCTCAGGAAAGAAAGAGCATGAGCTGTGAGGAGAAGAAGACATGAAGCAGTACTGACTGGAGTCTACTCGCCTTTTTTCATCACGCGGTCCTGGCTGTGAGTGGAAAATGCAAAAGCAGTTCTACACTGCTAACACAAAGCTGTGGTTTATCATTCTGCCAGCTGGGTTTGTGCAGCAGCACACAAGTCCCCATCTACAAAACATAACTCCCATTAACAGAATTTTCCTACATTGTCTGGGACTCACACAAGGGTTGTGATGCAAGTTCTGCTCAGACATGCTTGATGATAGAACAATATGTGCTATTCAGGACCATAAAACGCTTACTTTAAAAGGACTTCTCAGTAAACAAAAGCAAACAAAACCCTTCAGGTAAATAAGGCGTGTTCCAACCAACTGCATATTGAGCACAATGAGAGACAGCCAATATAAATGCAGCAAGCACAGTGTCTCCTATTTATGCCATGCTCCTGCCTTCACACACTTGATCACCTCTCTGGCCTCTGCACCACAAGCACAATATAATCTCCTCCATTCTGCATTAGCAGCCTAGAGTCGCAGGGGTAAAATATTAAATTGATTAACACACAGAAAATCCTAGTATGTGCAATCGTACCCATGACATTGGTTGACCCTTAATTCCAGTTGTGCTTATGGTGACAGTTTGCAGAATTTTGGCTCCTAATCCTTCAAATTATTATAAACATGTGACCCTGGACCATGGCTATGGCCTGCTGGGCATTTTATAAGTTCTCCCCTGTATTATTCCCTATCTTTTATTAGCCTGAAAAATTTTGTGGCCCTTTTTCAAACCACTGATCTTTCACAGACTATTAACAGAAATAATAAAGCACGGGTAGCTCTAGAGCACATTTACTGTTCAAGCTGATGCTTGTGATATACCACTGAAGAAGAAGAAAAATGGAAGACATCCATCTGGCAAAATGTGTGAGTGCAGTGGCACAGATCAAAATAGTGAGCATATTTAAAGATATACCATTTGAGTATTTTTTATATTAAAAGATGCACTCACAATTTAAGGCAGCCTAGTTTGTCTACAGCCTTTCATCAGGAAAGCAAGAGCACCTAAATTCAGCTGCTTCTTCTCTGAGTCATCCATTCTAGCACCTCTAACTTTAAAGGCAGTATAAAGAGGTGAACTTCCTGTGCCTAATGTCAGCCTTTGTAAACAGCCTCCGTGTGTCATCCTCCAGCCAGTTCAGGGAAACAAGAGCTTTGCATCAGTGTTACAACATAAAGAGAAATCACATTAGGCAAATATTAGANTTTTTTTTTTTTTTCTTCTTCATGCAAGTTTGAATTTTTTTTGCTCAAAGAGATACTATAAAATAAATGCACTTTGTGGTGCCATTTCTTAACCGTATAGCTTTACCTCATTGTACTAAGAGAAATGTGGAAAAAACATCTTCAGCTGGGAGCTGTTTTCTTTCCCAGAGGTGGAAGAGTAAAGTAAAAAAAGGAATTGGCTTTCAGAAACTGAACAGTTTCTGCCTTAGCTACTTTCAGCTTCCACAAGAGAAGTCTGTGGCCTAGTACAGTGATCCTTTAACTTGTTACATTCAAGAAACACCCCAGTAGCTCCTGTGTACTGGTTAATCAAAATGGACAAAATTTAAGGAAAAGAACAATGTTCCAATTCCATCACTACCAGCAGCTCCCAATTACTGCTAAAATGTCAGTTCATCACAGGAGAGACCCCTGAACAGCTTCACAAAGCACAATGCCAGAGTATTGGGACTTAATAGCAGTACAAAAGGGAGGGAGCCCATCTAAAGCAACACAAATGCCCAAGCGTGACTCTGCTAATTGCAACACCAGGTGGGATGTAATTTAAGTATGTTACCATTTTAGTGCAGTTCATACAGGCATGGCATGCTCTGGGTTTTCCAAACATGCAAGCAGAGTTTTGCTGTATATTAGCTGACATTTTCTGTTCAGTGGGGCCAGAGCTTGAAAAGAAATAAGCTGCCATCAACTTGTCAGAAGAGGAACCTTGGGAGGTGACGGCAGCAGGACAAGAGCAGTAGGATACACAGCCAGCTCTCAGGGTGAGAAAGGTTATCTCAGCTTCCCATGGGTAAAATTTCCTCCAGATTATTCACTGGGGAGGCTTAGCTTTTTTAGAATAGCAAATAGACAATAATAGATACATATAAAATTTCCTCACATGCTTCCTCCTCGTGAGTTCAGGTGCTCATCACCCAGGTTTCTGACTGTAGAGACACAAAGTCCTCTGATATCCTCCCCTGCTGCTATGGGAAGACTTTGTTTTCACCCCTCTGAAGAACTGTTTTGGGAACTCCCTCTGTCACCATTTCGAGTATCTATGCGTGTGCCTTCACATAAGTTGAAAGGAAATATGACTTTGGCTCTTGATAGGACCATTTATAGCCCTGTGAAGAAATGGTGGGAAAATGCAAATGGCCACATTAATTTCAGTCTGAGCCTGATATTCAGAATAAAAAAAAAAAAGTGTTGCAGTGAACATGGTTCTCATCTGTTTCTGAGGATTGAGGAAGGCAGCCTTCATCCTGTTTACAGCTAAGCATGCCTCCTTCCCTCCAGAAGGTTCAAAACCAAAAGGACAGGCCTGGTAAAATCCCTCTGCTTCACGGGATGGAAGAGCTCACAGTGAGCTTCTGAAGATTCATCGTTTATGGACAGAAGAGAAGATGGTTTAGAATACCTTCTTTACCATTATTACCCTCATTGCAGGAGGATTGGACTGGATGATCTTTAAGGGTCCCTTCCAATCCAAACTATTCTATTATTCTGTATACTTTTAGATGTACTTTCCTCTTGCTCCCTGGTGAACAGATTTTTATATTAAATTTCATCGCTGTATTCTGTGAATTGTAGATATGTTTCTTTTTCTTCTCAGGCGGCATTCACTCCTGCAGAATGGCTTAACTCTGCACTGTGACTTATATCTCATTTAAAACCTAAAAATATACGGCACATACGCGACGCACACATCACAGCGTTCTATATTGACACTTTCTGTCGGGACTGAACCTCAAGTAAAGAGCTTTTTGGATGTAATACAGAGTCAAGCTATTAATGAAGATAAAAGTCAGCAAGGCTTATATAAGAAGACAAAATGAAGATGTTCTTCAGAGCAAGCTAGGAGCATGGCTCTTCCTAGAAATTATGCTGAATCCTCAGCTGATTTAAACAGGTGTAGTTTTGCAAAATATACGGAGCTGTCATTTGTTTCCAGTTCCTCAGCTCTGGATTTGCACATTCCCAATGCATCTTGAGTTGCATAGCTTCAAAGTTAAAATATTAAATCACTTACGTAATTTGATGATCAAGGACACATATAAGCATATGAAAGAGAGATGGCAAAAAAAAGGGCCAGAGACCTTTTGCTGGTATTCTTCTCCTTCAGAATATTTTATTAGATGTGTATCCTGACTAAAACAAGCACCAGCACTCATCTTGAGCTCTTTCTGTCTTAACTTGCAGATTTTTTTTTCTATATGAATAGCTTACTTCTCACAAGAAATTTAAATGTATTTATTTATTCAAAACATTTTCTCCCAGCTAGCCAAACCCTACTAAATTCAATTCAGTTTCAAATTAGATACCTTACTCGTATCTGTACAACCCTAAATCTTGCTTCTCTCAGCCTCCCTAATTTATTTAAGTGTGAAAGAAGCCCTCACATTCCCAATGCATACATTTTGGGGAGAGAATCAACATGAGCTTCAATAAAAAACAGGCTGTTCAGAAAGCGAGGGGTTTGCTAAAACAGGGGGCTGCCTTAATTACATGGAGCCTTACTCATGGAGCCATAATGTTTGTAGAACTGACTTTTTTGTTTTAGTTGCTACAATAATGGACCTCCAAATCCAATTAGTCTACTTCTGGACTGAAATGGCTTAGTGCTGATGATACCCCAGTTCCCACAGTGGTGCAGGACTGAGCTGGGCCACTTGGTTGTTGTTGGTGCAGGTCTGGCTTCTGTCATGGATGTAATTGTCAAGAGATGTGAACTGACTTGTAACCTTCAGTCTTGTAAATCTTATCTGCTGTTCTAGATTTAAGTATCAAATGTTTCAGTCAAAATTCAGAGTGCAACCAGCATGTCCTCATTTGTCATGCAGGAGCTTATTCTTTCCATAAGCCAATATCAAGTATATACTTGGAGATCTGAAATAAATCACTTCTAGGAGGGCATTTGTTAGTACACTGTCTAGATATTTTATACATAATATCAAATTTTGACTCCTGGCCAGACTTTAATACCAGAGAATCATTATGTGATGGCAAAACAGATCTCCCACTGGCTACATTTCCTGAAAAGAACATACATTTTCTGAGAATATTTGCTTACCATTTCAAAGCCACAAAAATAAAAAACCTCTGGTGTGAAGAAGCATGTTTGTAATAAGCTTCGGTATTACCACAAAAACACCTCAGCAAATATTCTGCTTCACACCCTCTGAGGCAGCACACAGAGGCTGATAATGCCTCTGCTTTGTAGTACTTCAAGGATAGAAACCTTGCAGAGTCAAAGAAAATAAAGAAGAAGGGAATAATATTTCCAAGCTCCAGGCAAGAACAACTTTGAGTGGTCCAGAATACAACATCTTTTGCTCTAGACATGAGAACTATCCATAAAACATACTTCAACAAAGACTACCTTCCTTTTCCCCAGAGGTTTTCTGCTTTTCCCTCTCATGTCAGTCCTAGTGCTCATGAGGCAAGCTTGAGGAGCTCAGATCCAGCTTCAATCCACTTTTTTTCTTTTTTCTCTTTATTTGGAGATAGTCTTTGCGTGGATAATCAAGTCACTGCTCCCCTGTGGCAGCAGAGGTAGCAAAGTTGGCAGAGGGGAGGCAACAGGAGCAGGTAGCAGGGGTGGAGGAGCTGCAAGAGGCCAGGGCTACTCCTTCAGATTTAGGGCCAGGTTAATCACAGCTCACCTGGTTTCACCCAGTGGTGCAGCTGCTCTCCCCTCACATCCTTGCCCCTTTTCATTCTACCCGCACAGATCTGCTCGTGCAACTGCTTCTCCTGGTTCATGCCAACCTGTACCTGGGATGTTACCTGGTAAGGGAATATCAATAACCTTGCATAGCAATGTTGTCGTCCTTTCCCACTCCTCCAAGAATCAAGATACATAGGCTTACTTTTTCCTTTTCTTCAGATCTGACACAAGACTGTTTCTCTTTCATGCTTAAGCAAGCTTAGGTCTATAGAGGGCTTCGAAGATATGATTCATCTGACCTGTTTCACAAATCTAGTTTAAGATGGGATGAATCATGTCTTACAACTATTTATTCCTCTCCACAGACTGCAAAAGGAGCTTGGGGACACTGACTCAGACTAAAACCTCTGCATTGTGAACCTCAAAAGTTAGGTGATTTGAATCCTAATGTTCAGTTTCAACTACTAATGAACAAACAGAAAAGAGGTGAAAAAATCAGAGAACCAGGAATGTGTGCAGATGACTCAGTTATTCACTATACTCAGGATTTGGGGAAAAAAAAAAAGAGAGTGAGAACTTCCAGAAGAATCTTGCCAAAGGCTCATAGATAGCTGTAAGACAAAGAAAATTAATGCTGGAAAAAGATAAGAAGTCTTGCAGGGAGCATTTAAATTCTTCCCTTATTGTGAATGCCTCTGAAATAACTATGACTTCTCAACAGAAAATTTGAGACACTGTTGCACACTCTAATTGACAAACACATGCCAAGAGTCAAAGAAGGTAACGATAATTGTACTGGCTGGTTTTGGTCAGATTGTGTATGTACAGGCATGTGACTGAGACTGAGCTTAAGCAAACTGCAAGACATCACAATTTTTACAATAATGACACTATAGCTATGCATCCCAGGTGAGAACTGGCAGCTTTGCTGCTGCTCTATAAATCACACAGCTCTCACAGCTACTAATCTGCTTCAGAGATCTTTCAGGCTAGCAAAGTGACAGGGAAAAAAAGGTGCAGAAGAATAAAATGCTAAGAATAGAACCAGTCTCTTGATTGCTGCTTCACAGGCTGCCCTGTACACTGGATCCCTCCTCCTTTCTCTCTTTACTTCTATACAAATAGGTATTTCTTATTATTTTTAGGAATGTATTAATATAAAAAAGGCTTTGGGTTTTTTTCTTTGAGATGGATTCATCTTTAGGAAACTTTAAATCTCTCCCCGCGCCCCATCCTGTTTTGTTGCTTTGTTATTCTTCTCATCTCACCTCCCTTGCTGGTCCTCCAGAACTTTTAACATGATCACTCTAATGTGGTGTCCCTAGTCAGTGATGGGGCTTTAAAGCAATTATCTTTCATAGCACTTCACTGCTAATGCTGTCCTGGAATTTCAGGCAATGTCAGCCAGAGCAGCTGAGCAAGGAGCCACAGGGTTCTTCTCCTCCATCTCAATATTCAGTGCTTCTGGTATTTTCATTCTTCTTGAAGGCAAACTGACTTTCGGACATCTGTATAATTCTGCCTTTAGGAATATGTATCCTGTGCACTGTTCAGTATAGGCTCATGTTGGTAAGTATTTTCATTAGACATTTTGTGAAAGTTCTTCCTTTTGTTAGAAAAAATAACCCTGGGAAGGCTATGTCCAGCTGAAAAAGGTAGACTCATTCAGGAACTATTTAGGAAAGAAATAGATACTTATAACTGCCCATAACTCCCTTTTTTCAAGAAAAACAAAGCAAACTATCTTTTCTAAAGGTACATCTTGGGGGAGGTACCAAGTGAAAAAAAGAGGATATTTAAGGTCTTTCTCCTACTCAAAAATCCAACTTGTGCATGACAGTCTTTTTCCACTGCCCTTTACACCAGCTTTAGGGAAAAAACTACCGGTACAGGTAAGTCTTTGCATTCCCATTCAATCTCTGGGCTTTATGGAGATACTTCATTAGCAAAACTAATTTTTAGAAGATGTTGATGAGATACTTCTCTGTATCTGAATTTCTCTCCTGCAGAAGGGATACAAGGTATGGGTCAACATGTCAGTCGTACTACAGTGAAGGCAGCCAAGCTTGCTGAATTGATGAAAAGAGATGTATAGCACAGTTAAATGCATAAGAAGTGCATGCATCTATTTCTATGTACAGCTGCTCTCTCCTTAGCAGGGAAGAGACCAGCATCAGAATGGTCTGTCTTTTAAAAGGCAAAAGTCACAGCACTGTTTTTTCCCTTTGGTGCACATCCTTCAGGGAAAAGCCTTTAAGAGAGGTGAGGGAGAAAACAGATTCTCATTAGTCTGCTTATCCCCAGGTATAACTCAATACAGTTAAAATGGATTTTTTTCCCCATTCTCTAGCCTGAGAAAAATAAACACAGAAAAACAAACCTCTTTTAAATTTTGCGTCCTCTGCAGGGAATTAATAATGTATGAAATTATTCTTCCTACGCTTTCTGATGTATTATTGGCATTTACTTAATGAAAAAGCTAGAAATTCTCCTCACCATAGACTACTATTTCTAATTCAGTGATAACTGTGATCCTGACACTATGAAGAAGGGAAGTAGAGATCTGCACCTGGCAGGATACTGGATCTGAGAACATAAAAGTTTTGGATTTCTGCATAGTGACAAACTAGAATTTTTGGGGAAGATAACCCCACACACACATATTGGGAAAAAAATCAGGTAATAACTTTTATTCATTTGAGCATGGGATTGTAGCAGACAACCCTTAGCAGCAGGTCTGGATCTGAATGGTACTGTTTGAATACATTTTGAATTGCTGCAGAGCTCCAGATTAATAGTGCTGCAAGATCAAAAGTCTTTGATGCAAAATTTTAGTGTTGCAAGTCATAACATATAAAACCCACACTGCCTGCTTTTAGCAGACTCTCACCCACCAAAGTGCATTCATAAGCCTGTGTTTATGGTTCAGCTCTATATCTGTAAAAGGCTGAATTTGCCTCCAATGCCATGGGAGGCATTGTACAACCCACCCTGGTGCTGGGTAGGGTGGTGGGTCTCCTTCCTGCCCTCCCTCTCCTATCCAGGAAAGGGCAGTGCAGATGAGCTGATGCCCATCTGGGAAAACATGTCAACTCTGCCTGAGAAAAATGGAGAGTGGGGCTGCTGTGAGGCTTGGAGCAACCACCCAGCCCTGGCATCACTTATGCTTCCTCTGGTTACTTCATAGGAGTGACACAGATTTCTTCAGCTATTATTTTGGGGGGCCAAAGTAAATTTGGTTAGCCGTATATAAAGCTCTGGAACAGCACATTTCTAATAGGTAGGTAGAGTGCTAATTTAATGGTAAATTATATATTTGGGTTAGCAGCTTGGCTGCTTTGTTGTTTGGTTCTTTCAGACAACTTGGATGGCAGCCATCAGCTCTCTGTGATTTATCTCTATTTAATTTTTCCACTTTTTCAGACCTTTGGCTGTTGGTCATTCAATTTCTGGCAACTGCAGACCTTCACTCCCTATTATAAGTTATACCCCAAGGCAGACATACTGCCATCTGCACTGCAACGGTGGTGGTAGCTAGTGGATGCGGAGAGGCAAGTGTCCAGATGCCACTTGGGCTCTGAAACAGCTTTAATGTACAAATGACTGTTTGGATTGGAAATATTATCTAAATCCAAATATGAGCCTCTCAAAAATATTAGGGTACTCTCCCAAGGAATCACTCCACTCTGTACTCCACTTTTGCATTTTGCTTGTCCCGACAGCTTTCATGGATGAGGAAAACTAAGTATTTTCCTTTGCTCAGCCTCCAAAATCA
This sequence comes from Cnemophilus loriae, assembly GCA_013397755.1. Classification (NCBI taxonomy): domain Eukaryota; kingdom Metazoa; phylum Chordata; class Aves; order Passeriformes; family Corvidae; genus Cnemophilus; species Cnemophilus loriae. The sequence goes on along the minus strand of VZTF01009553.1, from coordinate 316,656 downwards.
TCAAAGGAGGAACTAATCCCCATCCAGTCATCCTTCACACACACTCACTTCACTTCCTGCATCTTCCCTGATCCTCTCCTCCTAATCTCCATGCTCTCCAGAAAAAATCTTCCTTTTGGAGATTTGTGCTTACAGCAAATCATCAGCCGCTGCTTTCCTGAGAAATCTATCTTGTTCCCAGCTACTGGCAGCAGCTCTCCACAGGTGGCAGGCGCAGAGCAGTGGCACAAGGTGCTGCTGCTGGGAGACATCATCCTCTGTCCAGCAAGCCTGAAAATGATACTAGTCTTGGCCTGAATTAAAGTGGTATGATTATATTATAGGCATAAATTACCACAAAATCTTTCTAAAAAGCTCAAAAAGACATCACCTGCTGTGAGGTGGGAAGATAATGCAGGAATGCTCAGATCAGCACCAGTACAGCCCATCTTTCTGACCTCCTGCGTGACACAGGGCCCGATCCCACACTTGCTCACTCCTGAGTCAAACCTATAATTTCTCAATGAGCTACGGCACAGCTTGCTGAGCTACTAGTGAGAAGATCATGCTACATGCTACTTCTCCATGACCTGGGTGTCTTGAGATGTAGAAAGCCTGTGTGACCATGGTTACATCTCCCTGTCCTCTGATGAGAAAGGGGGACTACAGTGGTTATCCTGCATCATAACCAAAGGGGTGGAGAGCTGCTCGTGACACCACTGGGGAATTCCTTTGTTTCTTTCTGTGTCTCCTTGGACAAAAATTTAAATGTATAAACTGCAGGTTTATTGGCATCTCCTAAGCAGAGATATTATCCAGGCAGTGTTTCAGCTGTCTCTACCCAAAGGCTTCACTATCTGTCTGATAACATATCTTTAAAGTTTCTGGACTTCACAGTGAGAACACAGCCATTTGCTCCTTGTTGATAGGCACAGCTATCTATAATACACATCCAGTCTGTGTTTGGCCCACCACACTCAGCCTTCATTTCTGTTTTAGGGTTACCTTCCCAAAGAGAATAGGTGAAGCGGAAAGACTTCAGGCTCTCTAACACCCATTCTCTGATAAACTGTTCTGAAAGTCACGACAAAAAAGGTAAATCGATCAGGAGTATTTCCTGTTTTAAAAAAACTCCATTCTTGTTCTCTAAAGACACATCTCTGCTGTTGCCTCAGCTAAGTGAATGAAAAAGAAAGGGAAGCCTGAGCCAGAGAGAACAGAGAACAATTTAAAGACATTTGGGGAATGTGGAATTCAATTCTGCTGGAGGGCAATATTCACTTTCCACATAATTTTGTTTTTGTGGAATAAAAGACTTGTTACAGCTTGGCAATGCTTTTTAAGAGATCTAAATTTCTAACAGAAAACAAACCCTTTAAGATGCTTGACTTGCATTGTTCCAAATGATTACATTCTTTAGCACTAATCAACATGGTTTTGATATTTTAATATATCTTTTATTAACATAAGCAGAAGTTGCATTGTGTCTGCATAAGATGTGACTCAAAGCAATTATTTTATACTACTTTAATGTAGGACTGTTTTCAAAAATGTATCAAAAAACCTGTGAAAGCAATTTGTACCTCAGCAAAGATTTTCGAAAAATGAAGAAATCAAGAAGAAAAAAGGTTTTAAAAAGGGACTTTACTCAGTATCACTCTACTTATAGAAACAGCAGGTAAAGCACTAATATTGTCCAAACTTATCACTTCCGTATTTTAAGCAGACTTTCAAACACTCAGAAAGTGAAGCACAGACTGCAGAGCCTTATAAGACATGGCTCTAGAAAAGCCACTAGTCATGAAAAACCTTGACCTAAGTACTCAGGTGAGCCAGCAAAGATTACTGTGCAATATGGTTTATATGCTTGAAACCTCACAAGATTAGAAGAACCATAGAAAAAGGTGTGATTCTTTTCCACAAATAGCGAGATTCCTGTAGGCCCTTGCTGCAGTTACAGTTTAGTGGGATCCCTTTGAAGCCAAAGGATGAGCTATCATGTGCCAGAACATCAAAGCAGTCAAATAATGACACTGGTGTGGCAAATGCGATGGCTTTCCCTTGTCTGCTCACAGCTCTGCATTTCTGCAGGGCAATGTGGAGAGCATACCAATGTGCACAGGGATGGCCTGACAGATATGAATACTCGTCCGTGATGATAACAAATGGTACAATTATCAGATTCACAACAAAGCACGGAACTGAAAAATTACTAATTCAGTGTTCATATCACATTACCCAATCTACCTGAAAAGAATGCAGTGGGAAAAACTGTTATGAATTTTGAAAAAGCGTTAAAAAAATCATCAGACCATGCAAAAGACATCTCCCTAACCTATGAGCCATTTCCTGGCCACTTATCACATTTTTTCCAGCAGTCTGTGTCCTCGATCTGTTAAAATGTAGCATTAGCTGGGGAACTTATTCAGTGCTATCTGAGTGTTTGAGAGCTCCTTGAATCCGAGATTTCAAACAGCTTTGTAAGCAAAAGTGACAGTGTTTATCAGGAAGGGTAAAATACAGGAAAATAATTATATACACTTGTAGTTAATTCTTTCACTATTGAAATGCAAAAACTGATCTGTGAAAAATAATTATTAAGAACTCTTAAGAGTGAAAATACAATGGCAATTTTCTAAATTAATTTAACAGTTGACTTACTTTAATTAGTGATAAATTGTTTATTGCAAGTTCTTTAATCACCTTCTATTTATGCATGGGAGCCCCAGTCTTGGTTGAGCTATAGAAATCACTGCAATAATAAACAATACAAGATATTATCTAATCCTTATGGGTTTGTGTTCATTTGTGGAAGAGACAGCAAAAGAATTAGAAGACTTATTTTTATTTTACTTTATAAAGTTACGTACAAACCACCTATTTGAAGTTAAAGTTAGGGAGCATGGAGTGAGCAGACCTTTTCAAATCATGGGCATATCCACATGTCCTATGTCATATCCCATCGTAAACTCACCAACTTCTACTTTAAATACATTTTTTCTTGCAGTATTATGGGAAGCCTAAGTCATAACTTCACTTATCTACCTGATGGGAAAATAACTTCTAACCTTCTAACCTTCATGGCTAGTTTATACCTCACTGGTTTTGTAAATTGCCTTTTACTATGAATTTGTTTCTACTGGTTTCATTATTTGTCCTAGTGACATACCCATGAGCAGCAAGAACATCTCTCACATTTAATTATTTTTGGACAAAACCAGCCAAGTTCACTCAGTCTTTTTTTGTTAAAGCAGACTCTCTTTACCTCAGAAAGCCTCCTCCATTTTAGTTTGAGTTCATTTTACTGAGCTTGAAGAGCAGGACAGTACTTAGTGTTTTAGATGGAATGCAATGTAAGTTGAATATTTTCTAATTTCCTTTGGGTATACACCACCAAATACATCTTAGGATCATTTATCTTCTCCACAGGTATATGAAAGCCTAAACAGCTACAGACATGGCTTGTCTTTGTCACCTTTAGTCATCCTAGTAACACTGAACACACGGACGTCCTCCTTTTCCTCAGCTATTTTTAACAGATGAGCTTTGAGTTTATAGCTAAAACCTTATTTTATGTTATGGCTCAGGGAAGCCTTTTGATACCAGACAGACAAAAAGTCATCTCAGTATTAATATTTTGCAGCTTATTAGCACAGCATACTTCTGCTGAATTTCATTGCACCACACAGAGCTTCATTCGAGATGATTAAAATTTAATATCAAGATGTTCAACTAAGCTATGCTGGAAAATCTGCCATTAAAATTCGTTTAAGTTTCATCACACCAATCCATGGAAAAATCAGCTATGACAGGCTCAGAAAAGTTCACATTTAAATAATGTTCTTTATACCCATACAGAGCACACAGAAAAAGTCAGCACCAAACATCACAGCAACTTTGTAACACACTATCCCTTCTTTGCTCAATCTTTGGGGGTGTATGGGAAGCAAAATGGGAGAGCAGAAGAAAAGACAGTGCTTTGAGGTAAAGGTTTCTGATCTCATCGAATGGAAAAACACCAGATAAAACAGTCAAGAATGCAAATGAAGACTATTTCCACAATGTATAATAAGCTATAGTAATGTGAGTAATAAAACAGCGATAGTTACTTAGACTTGAATTTTAGTTGGAAGGAGATAAATTAAACAGCAAAGTTTTGAACAACATTTTTCTCAAACATGCCTGGTGACCATGAGGAACTCTTAGAAAAGATAAGCATGAAGACGGTTGGTGTTTGGGGTATTTTTTTTTTTTCTGGATTTGTGGCAATAGAGGTTTCTTTCTTTGATGATGTTTTTGGTTTTGTTGTTGCTGTTTTGGGTTTTGGTTGGATGTTTGGGGGGGGGCAGATGTTTGTTTGTGGGTTTTTCTTGTATTTTTTTTAAGGGTAATAATTTATTTTAAATCTTGTTTCCAGTTTTATCACCAGTACTTTGCTCTTGGAGGGCTGCGTCTCTATTTTTGACTAGCATTCTAATCAGAGGAATCAAAGTGCTCCAGACACACTGTCCCAGTCACAACCAGCAGACCTGCAGCTACTCTGGCCTGGCTGAGTTCCTGGCAAGCAAACTCTAGTTCTGGAACTACATAGCCATAAGAATAAACTTTACTTTCCTGACTGCCAACTTCTTTAATATTTTTGATTATTCCCCCCCTCCTGTTTGATAAACAATATTAACACAAACTATATTGAATTTTCACTTTTTTTTGTATTGCCTTTGTCATTATTGTACATTGTCCTACCAACATGTATGTCCTATCACAAGTTCTATTAATACATCATATCTCTTTTGATTTATGACTTTTTTTCTAATGTCACATCATATCCCTCTTTACCACACTCTTAGTTATAATGGGAGAGGGAATCAGTGATTCAAAGCTTCTTTTCATTACTCCTTCATATTTTGCACCTGCCACAGAAAGAATTGTTTTTTCCCAGTGTTCAGACAGCTCTTGCACTTGTGCTCTGCGCAAGCTGTGGTGGGTAATTGAAATCCATCTGCTCATGAGCGATCACTACGTCCAAACCAACAACTCGCTATCTTGTCTCCTGCTTCCTGCAGCTACCTGTGCAGTCAGATGTCCCTCTTTAGGCTCGAGTCTCTGTCCCATTATTTAAACATACACCTCTCTGTGCATTCCTTCTCCAGCACAGGCCAGACCTGGGGGATCCCAGAGCAATCACTGGAACATTAAAGAGGTCATCTTCATTCCATCACACCTGTGGCCGAGGTCAGGATAGACAAGCTTGCACTAACCCTACCCCCTCAAAGCTTGTGAATCCAACCCTGACATCTCACAGGATTCACTGCACACCAGTGCTGTCACTCGTGAACGTATTCTTACTCTGGCACGATGCTTATGGATTTGAAAATGCATGGCATTTTTAAGCAGATGAACGGCAAGTAGGTTGCATGTGATCTTTGTTTTCTATTTTTCCCTTAATTAAATTCCATTATGTTGGAAAGAATTTTAATGAAATGTGTACAGGAAACAAGCAGAAATTGTTTTAAAATTAGATTTAATTATACATTAACTGCGAGTCTTATATGCAATGACCTGATACAGTACTCAGCATGTTTATCGTTTGAAGTTTAATGATAAAAACAACCAAAAAATGCTTTTAGTCCCTCTAACAGTTGGATAAAAGCATAATTTAATTGGCTTATTAATGGGTAGAAAGTCAGAGGGACTCAGGAATGTGACTATCTGCCTAGATGATTAGAATAAACAAGTATGACAAGAAAAAAAGGTTTATATTTTCACTTTCTCAGATGATAATTTTTAGCAGTTTTATAGAATATGAGCACCCAGTGTTACATTTGTCAGTGATATCTCGAAGAGTGGTAGCTAGAGATGTTTTGTGATGTTCCTGTTTACTGCAAAAGTCTGTGGCCAGGTATAATAATCATCTATGAGAGACTGCATTCTTTGTGCATTCTACTTCTACAATGATGCTGAAAAATGAAACTGATTTACCTGCTTATCTATTCCAGCTTTTGCTCTTTTGCTAAGAATCCACTGACCCATGTAACTATTTTCTTATTCACCTCATAACAGTTTTCTAGGAGAGTCGGTGAGCTCATAAATTTATATTTCAGAACTAGAAACCTCTCTTTCAGAAAGGAAAGCTATTTTGATCTAAGACTAGACAAGATGAAAGATGCATCTCTTCTGGAAATTTTTAGTTCATTTATTTTGTTTTATCACCCTTGTCATTAAACCTGATTTCTCATTTGATGCTATCTGCCTTTAACTGAGGGACATACATCCGACGATACCCTCCCTGTTCAAATTTTTCAGTCTAATTGTAGTCTTCACAGGAGACCACACATTATACAATCACTGCTATAACCATCCAAAATGTTGTATTGCAACTAGCTGCTTTTCAGCTCTCCCTAACATATTCTTAGTTGCTTTTGTTGTGCCTTTTATTTTTCCCACTGCTGCTAATAGCCCCTTAGTTTTAGTACCTTTTGCATTTTTTCTCTTAAAATTTATGACAACGGACTGTGCTATTCCAAGAAAAATCTACATGGTCAGGCAGAAACTCAACAGATTTTTTGCCTGGGGTGTAAACTGGCAGGATGCAAGCTGGCTCTGGTCTGGAATTTGATGTAGAGTTGTGCATAAGCAAATACACTTGGCAAATACTTGGCTAACACCTAATTTTCCCTTTAAGGCACTTTCTCCACTTCTTCAGTCATTTCCTTGATCCACCCTTATACTTTCCCTAGTTTTTCAAATACCTTATGTGTGTGTATGCATACATATATGTATGTACACACATATATATTTTATTGCAGCAAGTCTGATTTTCGGAGTATCATTTCAGGGACTTAATGTGCTGCTCCTTCCTTTGATTTTGTACAGCACTTCACAGAGTAAGTATTCTTGACTTCCTTAATCTTAGGGTCTTATTGTTTTGATCCAATGTTGGTTTAGGGTTGTTTTCCTTTTTTTTTTTCCTTGGAAAAAAGAGATTGATGTATACAATTACCAGGAACACACAGAAAATGAGCTAAGGCAAATTCTTGACTTGCCTACTTTTGTGTGGCCTATGGGTTATCCCAATTTATTAAGGTTAACAGTGAAATTATTCCAATGCAAAGCAAATAATTTAACAGGTATTTAATTTGGGGGAGTGGGATTTAATTCTTTCTTTCCCAGGCCAAACTGTAATTGTGCCAACTGGAGCCACCTCACTCTGCCCCCAGAAACCAACCACTTCCAATGAAACATCAGCAGAGAACATTTTGTAGCCAGCACTTTCCATCAACACTGCTCATGCAGCTGAGAAGCAGCTGGCCAGATTTTAATTGAGCTTTTCTAAGTAATGGACCTCAGCGTGGGATCAAGCGCAAAGAAGATACGAAGCAACCGAAAAGCAGAGGAGGTGACGGACATTCAAATGCTAAATGAAGCAGCAGTAGCTGCTGGGGGCAGGTGTCTCAGAGATCTGCAGCAAATTTCAGTTTGGAATGCCTGGATGATGCCTCCTTCACACCTGGCCTCCTGAGGTTACAAACAATCCTTCTGGAATGTTTTCTCCCCATGGCAGTTCCCGCACCTGTACCAAGGATGCCGGCTGCACCTGGGGCTCGAGCACCCGCAGCTCTGCCCTTCACCGCACCGCCCACTGGGGCTGTACCCCATGGTGCCCGTGGGGCAAGCACCCTCCTTCTGCTGCAAAGAACCCCTTGCTCCTTGTGTCAGCAGCTACCAAACATGTCGACAGTCTCCTTCACCCTAAGACACCTGAACTGTGGAAGGCTGATGGAGGCTGTAGTGCAATTCAAACGCAACGCATTTTGGAAACACTGTGCTGTGATGAAACAGTGCAAGAAACTCATCTTCTAGGAAAACAAATCCTCAGTAGATAAAAAATACATGCAAATAGCTACAAAAAAATATGTCAGAGCCGTACTGCAGGGTTTCAGTAGAATTTGCCTCATACTCGTTACAGAAATTAATTCGCAAGACTTGCCATGATATGCTGATAGGATACAGCTATAATACTTTAAGCTGTTGTTAAGAATTCAAAACATGACAATCAGAACAGTTCTCTTTATATACAATTAGAACATTTATTTGCTTGTTCATCGCAAAATTAAGTAGTAGAAGCAACCAGGAGCTGGGAAAGCAGCCAAGCAATAAAATTGATTGATTGCCCAAATACATAAAAATCATATCCACAGCTTTCAAACATTTTCTCAAAAGCAGAAAATCAGCTCTTCAACATTACCAAACAACCTGGTTAGACAGGATGGCAAACCTGCTGTTAAGCAGAAGAAAAGTTTGACTGTGAGGTGTAGTTCACACAGTTACTGGTTGCTCAACATAGTGCGCAGCTCCATAAGTCTGTCTCTGTTTAAAATAATTATCAGAAATTATTCAGAAATGTCATTTTTCTTTATTCTTCAGTAACATCAGACAAACAGTTGTGTGTTGAGGGAAAACATACAAGTCATACCACCTACATTCTTTTTCCAAAAAGATGCACTCATTTTACTTTTCAACTGCTTCTTTCATAAGGCTACAGACCACTTCCCCACAGCACATCAGTTTTCTTTGGTTCATACATTACATTCAAAGTGGATCAATCCTTACAACCAAAGGATCCAGATTTCAAATTATGTCCATTTCTCCTGCACTGCCACCATTCTCTCAAAGTCAACATTGTCCAAACCAAGTATTAAACAAGCATTTACAGTAGGAATGGGATGTAAATTGCAGAAATGTAATCAATTTTGGTACATTCACAGGCAGATTTTCCAGTGAAAGGCTGGTATATTCAACCTGTAGTTGTCACAAGAAGAATAAGAACTATTCAAAAATGGGCAAATAATTCAACTAAAAATATTTTAATTAAGCAAATTAACTGCTTTTTCATTGAAAGAAATCCCAATAAGAAATCTGAATTCAGCCTGGGAGAAGGTGCTGAATACAACTCTCTGCATTCTAGTCAAAGTCATCTCAAAAACTGTTTCTGATCCTCACTGACTGAATCAAGGCCACAGTTGTGCATTCAAAATTCACATTGGTTTTCGTTATTATTATGTGTGACAGCTTTAGGCAGTGTGAAGGATCAGAATTCATGGCACAGAGCATTCAGAAGGATTCAGTGTCTTGCCCTGGCAGAAGCTATTGAAAATCCAAGACTTTCTGGGCTCTGATCAAGAAAAAAAAATACTGCTGACAGGTCCAAAAGCTTGTTGAAATACTTTTCACAGGAGAAGTTGCTTATGAGACAAAAATCCAACAAATATATGGCAATAAATATCTTCAAAGGCTTTTGCAAGTATTAACTAACAAAAATTAATTTCACTAAAACTTCTACTTGACTCTTAAGTGGTTGGTTAAACAAAACAGCCAAACAAACCTAGCTGCATGCTTAAACTAGAGCTTCTGAAACAGATTTGATCCACATTAATTACTAAAAATAATAAAGCATCATGAATTTTACCTCCATATATTGAATGGACATTACTCAGCAATCTCTGAACTGTAAGAGTTGCAATAGTCCCTTTGGTTTTTAAATTGTGGTTCAGTTTTCCATATCATTGTAATTACTGCAGCTGCACTGTTGCCAGCAAAATCCTAGACTCTAAGCTCTTGGCTATGACAGCACATCTAAGTAATCACCATGGAATACTAGGCTAAACTCAAACAGGTTTCTTTTTATGAGCTATATACATGAGCAAAAGCTAGAGCATGTTTAAACAAAGCAAATCAATTCAAGTCAAGCCTCCCTACTTAATAGATTCACACAGCTTATTAAGAAGAGCAAACATGCCTTAATGAAGAACACCCATCTTCTAAATGAGAGAAATAAGGCTTTGGTTGGGCTATTCAGGCAGGGCAGGGCATAGCCCCAGTTTCAGGATGTCACAGTGCTCAGAGAAGCAAATCCATTATGAAATGAGTTTACTGTGGACTTTTCACTCCTCTGCCCACTGCTTGTTGTCCTACTTTTCTACCTAGCACAGCTGTCTTGATTATCTGATGACTCCTTGTTGGGTACATCACCCTTTGCAGGATAGCAGGAGTCATGGCTAAAGTGGCTTCATGTTCAGCTGGGCTTTTCAAATGACAGGACAGCTTCTTCTACTTCCCCTTCTAAAAAAATCCCCAAGTACTTCAGAAACTTGTAAGGTTTAAACAAATACTGGCTCTAAAGAAATATTTAGAGTAATATTCTTAGTCAGTGGAAACTACCACCACCATTTCCTATAATGAAAACTTTTTCTTTCACACATTTTATTCCAACCCTAGTAAAACTCAGAGAAATTGTCAATGTAAGTTGGTCAACAATTGTGTCATCCTTGGACTGTGCCACCTCAGATGCTACAAGCTTTTTCCACTGACTTGTCCATTGTAAGAAACAACTGTAATGGCTCTAACTTGTCTGTGAGACAACCATTGCCACGCTAGCGCCTGTGAGCGATGAATGCCGCACTACAAACATTCTTTTAAAAATGTACCCAGACACACAGATTTGGAGGCAACAGTTCCAAACCAAGAAACACCACTCTCCTTAGATTATACCATACTTGGGTAGGAATGTAGTCAGAGTACGCCAAATTACATCTTTGAGAAGACACAGCTGGTCTGGTTTTCCTTGTATTTTGCCCCAGTAGTTGTAAGTAGGGACAGCAATAGACATGCAATAGAAGTGTTAAAAAAGCTATCATTTTAATTTGCAGCACTTAGCAACTCCTTAACCACGGTGAATTTGTCTAGATAACTGACTAGAATTAACTGGAAGGCTCAAAAGCTCCAAAACAGGAATTGATTAGCTGAGAATCTCTTATCATAGGCACTGGGCATAGGTCCGTGGTTCACATACACAGACGCACATCACATTCAGCAATTAACTACTTAGTTCATTATGTAAATTTTTACAGCTAATTACAAAATACATGCTAAGGAGTGCTTCATATTCCAAGGGATTTTGATCTCTATGAAAATGATGAAATACAGAATTGGTAACTAGATTAATAATTTAATAAAAATTTTAAAAGGAAAATATAGGAAAAAGAAAACAGTTACTATACAACTGTGATTTCATACAGAATTAATTCAGAATTTCAAACAGAAAATCCAGTTTGCTTGGACGTTTTCCTGTTTATCATATTTTTAAAACTGGCTATCTGACATCATCATTTACTGTGCACAGTACATATTGCAGTCATTCCTATTCTCTCTCTGGTTGCATCACCTCTCTGACCAAACAACCTGAAAATACATAGTTACTTATGAAGAGAAATTCAAATGGATAAAATGCTAATATAAGTGGCATTGAATGGCATTAGAAAGCCCACCAACATTACTGAACAGATTAAATTAGCATTCTTCTACAACATTAAGCCTCTGTCACAGAATGCAGCTCAGAGTACATGCCTTTCTCTATCTTTTATTCAAATTAACGTCAGGCTTTTCCTTGTTTTGTGGCTTTACACTGATGGAGAATTATGATGGAGCACTCAGTTGCTGCCCAGGTGCTATTGCTCAAAGGAGTCCCAAGCCCCACCAGGCAGTCAAAATATACACTGAATAAATAATGTGGTATATGCCACATGAATGTCTGGTTCTGTCATGGACAGAAATATTTTAATACTTTTTTTATTTTCTTTTCCCCTCATCAGTCAGAAGATACTCTCACAAGCTGCAGATATTTGTAGTTTTGTGGTTAGAGCAGTATTTCCTCATTGTCTACTACATATAATACATGCATAGGGCATGAAAAGAGAACTTTTCATACACAAGGATTGAATTCTGCAACAAGCTGCAGAGATGCTACTTATTATCTAAGGCACAAACCCAGGTTCAACCTGTTTTATTGAAGCAGAGGTGCCACACCATGGTACCACAAAAACTTACAATTCAAACATTTTAATACAGTGTTTAAATACAGTTATCACTTGATAAGAACTCTGTTTCTCCTTGATACATGTTTTTCTCTAGGCCTCCAACTTCAGGAAGATTTGAACAGAAAAGTGGCTTTTTCCTCACTGACAGAAGTGTACATGGATAAGCTCAATGCCATCTCTTATTTACATGTTTCTCTTGGCTGGCTGTTTTTCCTATCTCGACTTACATTTCTTCTTCAGACAGGGAATTCTATGTAATTTCCTTTATGATTTTGTGCAATAGTGGGACCATTGAAGAAATACAAGTCCACAGGCCAGAAGAATCCATCTGTTTTCAGATATTTCATGCAAAACATCATCTTCCCTCCCGTGAAAACATGAAAGCTGCAATATCACAGTCTGTCTTAGGTGTTTCCCAGGGGGGATCTCCTCTACAATTCTATCTGTAGTGTGTTCTTTCAGAGGAGTTATTTCAATGTGCTACAGTTAATGTATGATATCTGAACTGCAAATCCTGCATCTCTGGCATACTGGAATTTCTTTCATGACATAAAATTCAAGCTCTCACTGGAAATTTTTGGTGTTACAATGATGCTTTATGGTGGGAAAAAAAACCCAAACAAACCAAACAAAAGTCTTAACTGAAAAGTTCTACATTATAAATTTTCATTCTTTTATAAATTTTCACTGCCATCAGGTGATCTACCCTCTTTGTACTAAGTATCCATAAGTGAGCTGAGAAGTAGCCGGCTTGATCAGAATTATTTACAAAGCAAATCTCAAACCATTTCAGCAGTCCCGCAGTGATGCATGTGGAGCTTGATATTCTTTGTGCTGAAGTCAAAGACACATTTACATCAGCAGGAGGCTTTAGAGAAACAAAATGAAAAAAGGAAGGATAATGATCAAGACTGTTGAAGTCCCAGGGGCAGTTGTGCATATTGACCCAGTCTAAGGCTAGGTAACATACCACGATATAAGAAACTAGGGCTTATAGGAGGAGGCGATCAAGCAGGCAGACAGAAGAACAGATAACTGAAGGGAATTATCAGAATTTACATTGCAAAAGCTGAAAATAGAGGCGAATATGACCAGTAACTTGGGAGAAAAAGATGATGGTGTCGATCAGCAATTTAGATAAGCTTAAAGCAAGATAAAGCATAAGAGTTGGAGATTAAATGATTGATATCTTAAGCAGGGGAAAAAAACAAAAGAAAAAAAAAACACTAAGAGAAATTTCTGTATTACCCCATTTCTAAGCAGAATACTTCTTACTCCCTTAGGTGTTGCAGGAAGCTTCTAGAAAACTTTTTTTAGATATAACTGAATGTAGCCAAATCAGAAACAATCTGATACAAAAATCAAAAAATAAGTCAGAAAAAAGAGATCATTTGAAAGAGCTTTTGCAGTAAAGCGTCTTGCTGAAAGACATGAAACAGAACATAGAAAAACATTTAGCAGATAATGTTTCTGCAGGTTTACAATAGTCTGCTTCAGAGCAGTTAGGATACTTTGCCACTCTATCATGTCAGTCAGTCTGTGAGACAGAGAATGAGCAATCTGACCAACTGGAAGCACAACAAAGGACCAGCAGGAACTTTACTGACAACAAAAGATTAAAGGAGATGAACAATTGCATTGAGTGTCTGCTTCAGAATTGCAACTGGAGAAGGAATACTGCTGGGGAAAAAGAGACCAGAGAAAAACAGAAGGATTCTATTCTGGACTAGCAAGGACAGAAATCAAGAATGCACTCAGACTAATCTGTTTTTAGGAAGTCCCAGGACAGGTCTACTGTGCATAGTTTCATCAAAAGGAAGCATCAACACTGATCATAGCATTTCCTTTAGGGAGGGAGAATAAAAGTATCTTTGAGCTAGGAGGAAAAGCATTAATAACTTCAGTGAGGATGACATATATTGACACCCCACTTGCGATGTCCTTTGGGGAGCTGTAAAGATGAGGGGTCTCTAGGAAGACGAAAGTTGTGACTAGGAAGCAGCAAGATGAACTAGAGTTATCTACTAGAAGTAGCTACGGGAAGCCACACAGGTGTAAGCTGTATGACACTCCACTCAAAGGTAATGCACAAGACATAATTCAGTGACTATAAAGAAGAAACACATACATTATCTTTAGATTTAAAACAAATGACAGTGGAATCGCCTTCATTGGTACTGCAAATTCTATCAGCTATAGTTACTTTTGCATGGCACTTCTGCATTTTCCCAGAGCTCCGAGCTGGGTTCTGCACTGTGTCTGCAAGCAAAATCAATAATTTCTGAAAGGTGCAATGGGAAAGGTTCTCATGTATCTACAACAACCACCTTCATTTTAGCTGCAGGTAATCTTTAGAGAAGACAAATGTGAGATAAAACAGAGCACAGAAGTGATTAGATCATTTAGAGAAAGTGTATTTGCCTCACTTGATGAAATCTATTTTCTTGATTTTGCCCAAAAGGGAAAAAATGGTGGCTTAGTCAATGAGCACTTCTGTTTCTATAACAAACTGTTTTTAGTTGATTAATATCCTTGACAGTACTGGAGAGGGAAATTATTAGGAAATGATATTTTGAAATATTACCTTGAAGTTTTAAGCATAAGTCCCAATAATCTGAGATGAAATAATTGAGATGAAATAATTCAGGTCTCTAGGTATTATTGACTCAGAATAAGGATACTAAAGTTTAATCAGAATACCTAAATTGTACTTCTCTTTCAAATTATACTACTTTTGCAAAACATACACTGTAGTTTAAAGGAAAACCATACTTTTTTTTGATTGCATTAATGTTAGGCAGAGTTACAACACATTCCAAAAAGGATTTCATAAAAGTAATGTACAGCACAACTACTAAAGAAAATTCACCAGCATGGGTGATTTTAAAAATATATCCAGTGAAAAAAGTCTTCTTTGTAGATAATACAGCATATTGTGTATTTATGCTTCTGCTGAAAATTTAATTCTGCTTGTCTCATCCGTTGAAATCTGAAGCTCTGTTCTGTCATTCACATTCAATCAGTCTACTCATACTGACTGAATGAAGAGAAGATACAAAAAGTACTATTCAACCAATTAGGACACTGAGTATGTAATTTTCAAGAGAGATCAGACTTCCTGAAGTAATGTTTCTCTTTTCATCTTCATACAAGAGTGCTATTGTCACAGATGCAGCGTATTGAAGGACAGAGTCAACAATAATCTAATAGAGTATTGGGAATATTGAGTATTTATTAATTGAATCATTTAGTTATGTAAAAGGAATAATGCACAGACAGGCCATCCTTTGGATCCACAGACCTTGTACACAATACATGCAAGATTTCTCCAAGGCTGAATTTCCAGGCTCTGTGTATTACCAGAATAAAAGAAGGAAAAAAGGAAGCTAGAGGCATTTGAAAAGCATGACAGCTCAGAGAAATCATCTGCATACCATCTATATGACACAGCTAGAATAAGTCCAGGAGTGTTCACCCAGCTGCAGCCTAAGGGATCTGTCATGCAGCCAGCTGCTGCTGCTATTTGACATCTGGGATCTGCAACTGGCATTGAAAAGCAAAAAAAAAAAAAAAAAAAAAAAATTTGGGAAAAAAAACGAAAAGATTATNTGGGAAAAGAACTGAAGAGTTATATGAGGTTAACAACAAAAACAACAACAAAATTCCTTATCTCTCTCAACACTAAAGATATTTCTAAAGAAAGAAGTAAATTTTTGTTGCCGTGGATGGAGCCTCCGTGCACTGCATGCACACAGTGCACAAATGAAAGGTCACACAGCTCCTGGCAAATGAGTGTAACAGAATGAAACTCTTAAAGAAACACCTTCATACTGCTAAAAGCAGCACCGTATGCCCACATCTGACCAGCAATTTTGTTACTTATGGCTCCACTTGCAAAGATTACCACGGCTAATTCATGCCGTGAGGGTGAGAGCTCCTGGTTAAAGCTGACTCAGGGGTCTCAAGCATTATGCCAAGGGTATCCAACTCTCCACACAGAGGAAACCTCAGCCTGATTTCCCCTGCCTGCTTAACAGTGTTTACTGGGCATAGAGAGAAGTGCAATCGGTGAAGTGACTTCCCTGAGAATCAGCAGAGCTGCAGAAGAAGAAACCATCCTGCCAAGGAAATGCCCCTTGCACAAAAGCCTGGATCCTCCTACCACACCAGGGACCAGGTGCACAGCATCTATGGGGTAATGCAGATGTGTGTGCTTCGGGTTTCAGTGGTTTGCAAATCTCTATGAAAGACAATAAAACTGTCAGTCAGTACTTCCAGACTACTGCACAAGCTGCAGACAGCTTCCCTCTCTGTGGCCTGAGCACTTCATCAAAGGTTACTCTCTGTCTGAAGAGCATCTCATCCTCATATGACCCCCTCTTCCTCTCATGACTGAGAGCACTTGATATACACATGATTCAGATATGCCTACATGAAATCCCAAAAGCTTTACTAAGTGTAATTTTATAGAAGCAAATTGCCTGCTTCTCTGAGCTGGATCAGCAATGTTTCCCCCTGTCAACCTGCAATGCTAGTGAAGCTTTGAACTGCCGCAGTGACTCTCTGAGAGAGAGACCTCGCTGGCAAAGATCACGGGTGGAAAAAAAAGACTTCTGTGCCCCTGCACGTGTTTCTGTGGCAGTTTCTATATTTACATTTTTGGGGAAATAACTCTGGGCCAGATTTTGTCACTCCTATTCACAGTGAAGAGTATCTCACTGCACAAATAGTCCCGAGGGACTATACTGAGGCAGTCTGGATCATGTTGAAGAGCTCTTTCCACTGTGAGAGATTTATTTTTCTGTCTGGCTTAAAGATGGCTTCAGCTGAACTATTCGTAGCATTCATGGTGGTGGCAGCCTGCAACCTTTACATGGGAAAGAACATATCTGCCAAGGGTCCTCTGCTCATGGAAGGGGCAGATGACTGCTTTGGGCTTGGAGCATCTGCATGAAATAGGGTGTGAGAAAGGTAAGGCGTATCTGCATTACACTGATGCTACTCACAGGCACCTCACCAGCAAGTACAGACACAGCACTGTGCAAATCTCCGCAGAACAGACAAAACATTCCAGACAATGAAGACTTGGCCTTTGCTCTTGGCATCAGACAACTTGCAGTGTTGTGCTAGCCTGGAAATTACGTTTTTGGAAGCTATGGAACTGACAGCTGTATCTAACATGTACAGACGTTGATACTGAGAGCATGCACTAGAAGTGTGCTTCTGTATGAGGCTTGGATGCTGGAGCTGTGGCCATCACACCAGCAGTCTTCTACAGAAGTCAGAGCTTCTTCCTGAAGCAGTAAGGAAAATCCCACTGCACAAAGCAAACGCACGAACATGCATAAGGTATGACTAAGCATATTCACAGATAACAGGTAGATGAATAGATCAACAACAAAAGTAACTCCTAAACTTTCTGCATTTTTCTTTCAGCATACCTACATTTCTCTGAAATCTTACATAGCAAAGTATCTCATTGATGAATAGCCATTATTTGACACAACTAGAAGGCAGTTTGTACCCCCAGAGATTTTACTGTGTCTCTAGCTTAAACAACACGACACAGGCAGAGGAACTGAAATGGGGAAAAATATCCGTTGTTCATGCTTGGCCTTAAGGCATACCCATCAAATAAAATTTTGGAGCCTCGATGCAGATAACAACTCACAGATCATGTACCATGGCACATTTGCACCAACCAGCATCATAGAGAAAAGTTTCACCACTGGCTCAATTCGGAAGACCCATGGGGAGCTAGAACTGTTCACCAGAAACATAGAGAAGTATATAAAAATGCACGGTATAATTCCAGGACATTCAGGAACAAAAATCTCTGAACACAATGATGTATTCCTGTTAGAAAGATTTATAACTGGTTAGGCTATTGAAAAATTCTGATGGGGCCTTATCTAAACCATTTACTCCATAAATGCCATAAATTATTTCATGCCCTTTACTGTTTCATTCAGTGATCCAAGTTCCCCTGGCCCCCAAAGTAAAACCAAAACAAGAGAAAGAACAAACTCTTGGCTTTGCAAAGGTTAAGCCTTCCCTTCTGTGCCTGTGATCAATAATAGTCATGCTCTGGCTGTGTTTAGGTTGGGCTCAAATCCTGGCTGACACATATTGAGCCCGTACAATCTTCACCCAGGTTGAAGGATAAGGGACTGGATGAGGGCTGGCATGCAGCATAGAGAAACTGTAGAAAAGGAAAACTCTTTGGGTTCAGGGGTGCAAAAAAATCTGCCTGGTTGGTTTTGAGTGAGGGCAGGGGGTGGCTGGTAAACATAACCTTGGACCAGGTTGTGGCCTTTCCCTTGTGGGTCCTCAAACATTCCAGCCCAATAGGCTAAATGGATCAAGACACAAGATCAATGCTTTAAAAAACATAATGAGGGGGAGCTAAGCAGATTTCCTTTTGTTAAGGGTTACCTATGTCTAATGGCTTTGCTGGACTGAGGCCAGCTACCCTAGCATACATCTCTTTTGAGTTTGTCTGGAAGTGGTAGGTGTATTATTTGTTAAATTACTCTCTTCCTTATCTCTTATGAAAAAAAAGTATATAAATTTTCCTACAAAGAGACACAAATTGTTTTGTGGCAGATTGAAATACTTCTATATATATATATAAAAATATCTTCCTGGGAGCATTTAATCTGTTCTTTCACTAATTCCAACAAACACTTGTCCTCCCTGTAAAGGATTGAATTATGCATGGCAGGAAAGGTACAGAAAGAAGGGAGGCGATCAGTTAGCTAGAGTTGCCTAGATGTCTAGCTCCATCTAGCCACTTAGGCTGCCCTCCTTAAAAGAGCTGTCTAAGATGCAGAAAATCACCTTTTAGATGTGCCAGTCTCTCTCCTGTTACTAGTGAAGGTGTTTGGCTAAAGAGCTTGAAGAACTCAACCAGTTCTGAAATGGTTGAGGCTGGTGAGGGGTTCTGTAGTGCTAGGGAACACAGCGCAGGACCACAAGACCCCGAGTTCAAGTTCCCCAAATCATCCTCACCAGCAGTACCAATTGTAGGTTTCTTTATTTCTTCATGGCTTGCCAAAGGGCACTCCAGTTCCCCAGGACCAGTTCAGGTGAGTTTTGTCCTGCGATCATCTGCAGCAAACGTGCAGGAGCTGCAGTGACACAGTGGAGCTGCTTCCCACACAGCGGTCGCTGCTGAAACTGAGCAGGAGGAGGGCTTGTCCAGCCCACCAGTTACTGCTGCTTCCCACAGCACTTCCCATCAGTTCCCAGGCACCTGTGGTTTAGACACACTTACTGCCCAAGCCATGCCTCGGAGACACTTCAGCAAGTGAGAAGACCACAAGTTACTCAACACGGTCCACAAAGGCTTTCTCAGTCACTGAGTTTAAGCAATAGCATAGATGAGGTTAGACAGACTGACCATAGCAAGCCCAACATTAGCTACGCCAGAGGACTGTTTCTAAAGGGGATATCATGCTGAATAATGAAAGGCCTTGCTTCTTTCATGGAATAAAAAATGCATGAAGTATGCCTGAGTTCCTTCTTCACAAAGGGATCTGTTGCTACGTGAATGAGGAAGAGATACATGCTCGCTGCCTCCTGACATCTTCAGAACAAAAATACATAAAACCCTTATCTGGAGGAACTTGTTCGTACCAGATGAGATCTTTACACCAGATGAAACTGAGGTTTTGATTCAGCAGAGTGGATGAGATGCCTCATACAAACCTCTGGGATATATATCTCCCTCTAAACCCACATTGCTAGTTCTTGAAATCTCCAACTCTCATAATGCTGAAATATGATTTTATCCCTTGATCACATTGATCACAAATTCAAGAATCTCAATATTTCATACAACATACATTCACCATATTCTATCCCACTCCCTGTGAAGTATTTAAAAAAACACCCATGTCCCTAATGTGTTTGACTTGATGACCAGTTCCAATTCAAGCAATTTGGTGGGAGCATGTTGTAGCGTACCCTAGTTATCCAGGACTGAGTAGCTTTCCAGAGTTTCCAGATTTCCTCCCTGGAAAAACAAAGGTGACAGTCGGCATTGATATGTGCCACTGTCTTACCCTGATATGGAATGCAGATGCCACCAGTCAGAAGCACCTTGTCAGTCATTTAGTTTACACATAGCTCTTCAGGAACAACTGGGACCAGATTATATTTCTCAGCCTCAGAAAGCCATATGGATATATCATCCAAAGTCATGACATGAGTAGGTACTATATAACAGGCACCTTAACTGAGCCTATTACAGTCTAAACATTCCTGAATAGGTCCAAGGCTCTTTGATCTTGGAGATGAAAGAACAACACGATTCAAAAATATAAATTAGGCACTTCAAAAAGCTAAAGTTAGGCCTGGCAACAGCAGGCAATTTTTTTTAATAGCAGTAACTAATAACCACTTCATAACACACGTGATATATTCTTCCTTAGTTGCATCAGATGTAGTCTTGGGGCCTCTTTTTCTCTTCTCATAAAGATCTGAGGAAAGGTCTGCTGACCATCTTATCTTACATCTCACTGGATTCAACTTTTTCAGTATATTGCATGATTTTTCTTTTTCTTAAATAAGCTTGAGATTTATTAGTTTGCTTATAGTATGCATGAAAATTGAAATTACCATTACAAATGATGCATTTATTATGAAACTATTTCACTGACACAACTGCATTTTTTTCCCATGCTTTGCTGGTGCCCATGTTTTTCCTCCTGCACAGCAAAAACATAGCTAAAACTCCACTTCTGTCTGTTTTAACATCTCCTGGCTTCTGTCTGTTCTATTACAACTGCACAGTTTGAAAGGCTCTACTCAGAAACTGCATTTGAGTTAAAAATCAAACCATTATTTAGGTAAGCATCTGTACTTTTCCCTCTGTAACTAGAGGGAGAATGCATAAGGACATAGAAGTTCTAAAACATGCTAAGGCCTCTTATTGCCCATTTTCTCCCAGACCCCTGCCCTCCAAAGTCTTTCTGAAAGTCTATAGGAAACAAGGCAAGGAAGAATATTTTTATGGGGCAATGTTTCTATGGGATCTGCATAAAAACATTGCACCTTTGTTCTGGAGCTCCACCACGAAGAATTGTTCAAGCATGGCAAAGATGATTAATATGCTGCAACATCATAGGCAGGAAAGCTTATCTTACAGGTGGATCAAGGAGTCCAGGTGTTTGGAAAGTTGTCCCCTGCCTCCTCCAAGGATTCCAAAATCACATACTATTTCTGGACCTTTTTCAAACCACCTTGTTAAAACACCTGGGCTCTCTCAGCTTCTTCTGCTAGATATTGCCATGGGTGAGTATTACATATTATTCATGTGTGCCTTGATATAACTCACAAAAATAAATGATCAATGACAATGTGAGAGCCAGGCATTCTTAATTAAGATCATATCAGCTCATAAAATAGATTTTTTTCTTTTATTCCTGCCAATTCTTAATTAAAACAGGTAAAGTAAACACATAAGTGCTAAAATTGAATTTGGAAAAGCTGAAATGCCCAAAGACAACCTGTTATTGACATGTTACAGAAGAAACAAAATATTACTTCCTTTACAAGTTTTCACTTTTGGCTCACATAAGAAAAGATTAATATCTAGCCAAAATAAGTCTCAATTTATAATTCTCCTTATACTCATATAGTGAAATGAAACTTTTAGATCTTCACTGTAACAATAGATAGCACATTAAAAAAAAAAGTCCAAAGAACAAAGCATACTCATGAATTCGGAGGCCGAGCTGACTGTAATTAAGACATCCAACATTTGCTCGTCTTTAGAAACCATTCCTGTATCTCATCCACACTGCTCTGCCTTCTGAGACTTTCACAAAATGAGCCAGGATACTGAAATGACCATTTAGTCAGCAATTTGTATCACTCTTGAAACTGAATATGGAGATTCAATACCAACTGCTGTTCATTTATTGTGTTAAAAAATGTGAAGGATCTGTGTGTATACAGTTAATGTGTCCAATATAGCCAGCAGCTCTCCAGTTGCAGTTGACTTCACAGTCATCCCTGAGCTATTGCTAACTCTTCCACCATTATTATGGCTTTCTTAGGCTTGGATCTGTTTCTTGAAGCTCTCCCTTGTGAGATAAAAATCCTCTATTCCATGAAAGAGCAACTCAAAAATCTTACATTTATCTAGTCATCTATCTTCATGCTAGTACCTCCATCCCCTTCAGTTCAATATATGTAGGTTAAAGACATGTCACAGTAATCACAAAAACCTTTACAAAGCCTTCTGATGTTCTTGCTGGCAGCTCATGTTTCCCTGAGTCCTTCTCTTACTCCAACAAAAAGGAAAAAAAACCCTCCAAATTTATCCAACTTTTCCCTATACATTTCCTTGCTGCATTCACTTAAAATTAGCTTCACTTTCCAGACAAGGTTTCTGATCAGTCGACACAGCATTCCCATTGCTCTGTGTCTAACCACTTGCTCTTCCATCTTCTCAGTAGACTTGACAGCCATACGCTGAGGTAGGTAATATACAGGAGAACTCCTAAATAAAATACTCTCTTTCCAAAGATGCTACACAGCAGCAGCAGCAGCTTCTTGGTACCTTCAGCTCTTTGCTTTTGCAACCTGCAAGCTTCATTTGTCAGTTCCACAGGGCTTAGTACAACCAGTACTATTAGATGGGGTTGATTTGAGGCAAAAGCACTGGCTATTTCCAAATCACGCTTGCTTGTTTTATTTGAGCATTTGCTGTTCTGTACACACATCACTGGAAAAACAACCAACCAACCAAAAAACCCAGCCCAGGTTTTCAGTGTCAGGTTTGTTTGGACCCCAAGGAGAACCTTTCCCTATGCACCTGACTCTAAGGCTGACTGATGGTCCTGTTCACCAACAGCAGTCATTGCCTCTGCCTGCTGCCAGTTCTGAGCACTCTCCAGAGAAACGTAGGGGTTCGTTTGCTTCATACCCAAACAAGTGCTAGGTGCCAGGTGTTGGGAATTTTCTGTAAAGCAGGCTGAATAGACAGGTGGTGAAAGTTGCTGACAACACAGAAATATTTAGCTTAACAGAGGCTTGGGAGGATCATTAGGAACTTCCTGAAAGACAGAGCGAAAGTGCGCAATTAGACAACACTTAACAGGGGAATGATTGCAGATATGTGCAAGGTGTTGCTCCCCAGCAGAGAAAAATAAACAACGTTCTGGAAGAGTGTGACCTCTTCAGAATAAGCTCATTAAAGGAAAGACTGCAAAATGCCTGCAACTGTGTGTGTATGGCGGGGAGGGGTGTACAGTATAAAGCAACTAAGATCTTTGATTTGTTGCCTGTAACTACCATGAATAAATGAAAACAGCAGTTACAGAGACTATTTTTGGCTTGATTTCATCCTTAATAAAGAAAAGCCTGGTTCAGCCTCATTGCACTGGAACTGCAAGCTGTTGGGAATGCACAAGAATCCAGCTGCTTGCCAGGCAATGCGTAGACAAAAGGTGACTGAAACCAGCTAATAACCAACCTTTACAGGCTACTCTCCCTGCAAATTAGTCCGATGCTATGCAGTGTTTTCTAAGCAGTCAGACTGATTAGCATATATGAACTCTGGCATATACAGAAATCACACCACTATTCAGTGCTATACAGGCTAAATAAGGGTTTAGAAGCCTTCAAAAAAATCCTTGCAATTAACTGTAAATTCATTGGAAACAAAAATATTACAAGGCATGCATTTTAAAATACGTAGCTGAATTACAGTTCTTACTGACTGAAGAAATAGAGAAATTTAGTTTGTGAGTCTTTTAGTACTAAGTGCGTACATGGGTGGGAATAGCAGCTGCCCGCACACTTATTATGATTCAGATTTGAAGAGCCATGAGACTCGCCTCCTAGCACAAATTTACGGCCAACTAGGATCAAAATTCTGGCCTTCCTGGAGCACCTCTGAGTAACTGTCCAGATAAATTGCTGGAATTGTCACTTCCCTGATAAATCTGAGGCAAGCTTTTAATTAAGGCAATACACCTAAACAGAAATATTTGAAATGTTTCAAATGATGAGGTAGAATCCCTGATTGCACTCAAGTCAATTGTACGTTTACCATTGCTTTCAAGAAGAGATGGAATTACAGCCCTAAACCTCTTTATTTAGAAGGCTATACTACTCCCCCCACAAGGGTTAGAAATATCTAGATGCAACAATCAAGTACCTTTGTGCGTCATGTTTATTGAACATAATCATACGAACTGTTAGGTACGGAATGCTTGACATTTCTTCTTAGTCCTGCATAAATGACAAGTTCTTTTCTGACCATAATATTATATCTATTTACCTTTAATGTTCACTTTTTAAGGAGTTAAGAAGTTACTTGGCCCCTAGCAGGGAAGGATATAGGTCAACTTAAAAAGAAAAAAAAAAAAAAAAATCAAGAAAGGAAAAGTAACATTAGTGGGTTTTTTTCTCATTCTATCTTCCTAAAGCTCCAGTGTGGTTTCACAGGTTTCTACCTGCTTCCTGTTCATGTCCAGAATGAACATAAAATCACTAAAAGAGCTTCCCAGATTTTAACAATGCTTGAGAATTGGGTCAATATATGCTGATAGAAAGCACTTCAAATGCACCTGCCACAAAAGAGAGGGGGAAGAATGAACAAGGCTTCTAACCTCAGTAGTGGTGATCTGTAATGCCCTCTCAGCCTCTATTGTACAAAACACATTGAGCAGCATGAGCCTCCATTCCCCAGATAGCAGGGGGAAGCTTTGTGCCTCCATGCCATGGATGGAGGCTTCGGATGTCCTTCCTCGTAGCATAACTCAAGGGCTTTCCTTGCTAACCTAGAGAAGGAGACAATGTTTGAGTTTATCTGTGCAAGGGATGACAAAAAGCTCCCACGTCAAAGGCAAAAGAGAGCCACAGTGACGCGGAACTGGTTGGGGTAGTGATGAAAATACATAGATGGATAAGTAGAGGTTAAGTTCCTGCCTTTAAATTTCTGTGTCTGCCCACTGATACTTACTTCTGCCTTGCCTTTGGCAGTCAAACTCAGAATTTGTAGTTCTGATATATAAAAAAAGGAAGTCAGAAATATTTAGAAACACATACAGGACTTGAGAAGGAAGGTTTGGGAAAAGGACAGAGGGAAGGTTCAGACGCCAGGGAGACATTGAGATGAAGAGGGCAGGAACACAGGAAGAGAGGAAAGCCCATCAGTAGCTATTTCATCCCCTTCAGAGAAAATTAGCTTAATTATTCAGTCACTCTTTTCTGCTTTTCAGTTGAATAATAATGGAAGTTATCTTTCAGGCTTTTCCCAAGGCTAGCATGATACCTATTCCTAGGACAAAAACACCCACTGGACATGACATGTCATTCTTAGTTCATGTTTTTTAATTTGACAGCTTTGAAACTAATTTAACAGAATAGTTGCCAGAGAAAAGAAATCGTGCAGTCCACATCATTCATGTGTACTCTTCCAATCCTGTATAAAATCAATGAAGAACTTTGTTTTTCCTGGTTGGGCAGTAGGTTTATGTCTCCATCTCAGAAGCCAGCTAAAGAGAAACTAAAAAAACTTAGCATAGTGGATGAAATATGGAGAATAGCAAATCACACTGTTCCATTTAAAAATGTGCAATTTTTCTGACTGTACAAGCACCATTAAGCTGTGATTATTTTTAAAATTGAAAATGAAAAGGCACAATAAAACTACAGGTTGCTCCCACTGATATTTACTGCTGGCTTGCAGTGTGCAAACCACAGAATGCAAAGCAACTCCTATGAGTACACAAGTACCATTTCAAACATAACAGGAAACAGCCAGATATGTGTTACAAAGCTGCATTTTCCATTCTATGTTTTTTTTTTTTTTTTAAGAGAGATGGAAAAAGAGAGAGTAAGGAAAGGAGAGAAAGAGTGAGGAAATGAAAAAGGGAAAAGAGTGACAGAGACAGAGATGGAAATACAAATGTGCCAGGAATGCTGAACACTTTGCTGAAGATCTTCAGAGAAGACAAGGAAAGTTAAATACACAGAATGGAAAGGAAAATACACAACTTTCCCTGATGGAGCATTAGGGGGGAATATGCAAGCTGAGGGCTGGAATAAAGTCTGTACCCCCACACATACTGTTTAGGGGGTTAAACAGCCTTGTTTGCACTGTGCTAGCCCGGATCATCCTTGTAAGCAGGTACAGCTGTGAAAACTGTGTCACTGTTGGCTGGGACATGACTCTCTGAGAGTTTCGCTAACATCTTAGTGTAATAAATGCAACTTCCAACAATGAAATCCTGAACTATGGAGTGACTCCAGTTCTTTATTCAGGGACCATCTACTCAAAAGTCTGCTTAGCATAAACACTAAATAAACAATCAGCCCCTGCACATAATATTTTCTGGATATGATCTAATGCTCCTTCAAGTTTATATGGCCTTAACCTCTTTCCAAGTTCTTCTTTCTCTCTGTCTTCATATGTTTCTTCATCCTTGTCTACTCCTTCTGTTGGTTTTCTCCTTAGTCTCTCTTTCCTGTCAGCCTTTAGTATCTCTCCATTTTGTTGGGCTTATTAACTTGCATGTTAATGTTTTAACTGTCTATTCTGGATTAAATTTAAAACTAAATTAAAAAAATATGACGATTCAGAAAGAAAATGGAACATGAAATGTGGAATTCATATTGTGATTTTTTTTCTCCTATCATTCTGTTATCTGTTTTCCTTTTTTCACCCATTTTCTCTCATTTTATCTGTCTGCTCAAAGTTGCTCTTTGAACACATTGGTACATATTCCTTTTTATAGCATCCATTGCAGTAGAATGCTGGGTTTTATTTAACTCAAAGACTATATTAAAAATGTGTTATCTGAAATGAATCTGCAAAATCTGAAATTAACCTGCAAAAAAGATAAATTGTTTTAAAAATTGTTTTAAAAATAAAAAGGGTCAGTAAAAAAATCTATTTTTCAAGTCAAAGAATAATTTAGTGCTGATAGCATAAATTTATACCATCCCTCTGAGACTGAATACTCCTTATATCATCAGTGACATATAATCTCACCTGGTGCTAAAAAGGAACTGAAGGAAAAACATCACTAATTTTTATCACCAGAAGATGGTGTGTTTTAAAAGGTTGCTGCAATGGCAGCTTGTGGAAAGGGTCCGTGAAGCCAGGCAGCAGGGAAAGCACCACCTAGGTCCATTCCCCATCAAGCTGCAGAGAACAGACTGAGGCAGGGACCCACAGCCACTGTTTCCTTTCAGCCCCCACTCACTCCTTACACAACAGTGCCCCATGAATCACTATGCTGCACTGGACCCAAACTCCCCAGAGCATTTGCTTCTTACTGTAGATGAAGGAAATTAATTAAATCCCCTGTTCTGTCCTGGTTTTGCTGCCTTACAAATCCCTAAAAATTGGGCTGGCAGGTAGCACTTTCCCAGCTCAAATGAAGGATTAGCCATTTTGCATCCAGGTTGTGAAAAATAACCCCTGTGGAAACACTTTGGAAGTGCGAAAGAATGGCTTTATTTCAAAACATTATCTTCAGAAAGTAAGGTAAAATTACATTTAAGAGACTAAGGATATAGGTGCTAAATTTTCACACAGCCTAGGAATGGTATTTCTGGACTACCCTCGAGAAATTACCTGCAGCACCAGCAATTTACATCACCTGATGAGTTCTTTGTCATCTAAACAAACAAACAAAAAAATTACTAAGATCTCTATCTCAGACTTCCCTAAAGACAGCACACCCACTGCACAAGGCTGAGATGCTGGGCTCTGCCCCAGACCACTCCTTGGACAGCCTGCCCACAAGGAGACAGGGGCAGACCTCAGAGCTCAAAGGGGGTGAAGGACCTCTCAGCTCAGCTTCAGTCAGCTCCCCAAAGCTGCTGCAGCCACGATGTTCTGCACATCTCCACAGATACACACACTGCCAGCACCCTGGGGCCCAATGCTCACCAATAAATGCAAACGTGGGCCTAAATGCTCTACTTTTGACTGCACTGAGATGAAGAAAAAGTTAACTGGATATGGGAAAACTGCAACAAATTGTTCTCCTTTGCAAGCAAAGGCAAACGTACTATCTTATCCTGGTGGGTGGAAACACAGAAATGGATACTGCTTGCTGACTAGCATGTTTCTGGAAGTATGACTCAAGCAAATTAAAAACAAACAAACAAACAAGCAAGCAAACAATATCTGTCTGTTCTCTCTGTAGGACTGACTGAAAGGGCATCTGGAGAGGCAAACACAATATAGTTATATATCATCGGTAGTTGTCAAGGTAACTACAGGATTATGATTCCAGACTAAAAAATTGTTTCATATATCTTCTAATATAGCAGACTTCGCCCAGCCACTTGAGATCGTCTTAACTGGAAGGAGAGCCTAAGATTCTCAGGAGAACTCCTCAGTATATCAGCCTTTTTCTATCCCAAATAAGCACATTTTTCGACATCTCCCTCTATCATCTATAGGCAACGGTTTCAAAGTATAAGGCCTTCATGGTACTGGAGATACACTTTGCCTTCTACTTTCAGAAACAAAGTCTTGAAGGAAATCCCATTTGAAGACTTCACTTAGCCAGGGACAGAACAACTAATTTTTGCACCAGCCAAAAAGGAAAAGAAACAAAAACAAATAGACTGATGGAAAGAGGGTTCAGACTCACACAAAATAAGTGTTTTCCATAGGATATTTCTGCTTTGTGGCAATTTTTAAACAAAACCTTTTTTTAAATGAACTTTTGCAAAATTTTCTTGTTGAAATCATTTATAGTGTGCATTTGCACATTAACACAAAGCATTGATAAGCAGAAAATTATTAATTCAAGAAGATTTTAAGGTCTAGATTCTACAACAAAGATTGTCTTTTATAGTACAGTAGTCTGGGACATAAGAAACAGAGTTGGGATGAAAAGCCTTTGATCTGGATCGGGCTGAACACAAATTGCCACTTTTCAAGTTAATCTCTTCTACAGAGATTCTACACTTTGTGTTGTTTTGTAGATTTGAGTGTAATAGTGTTCTTGTCTCTCTTTTGCCAATAAACACTCCCATTCAAACAGACATATATCTTGGAAAAATTCTGTCTTCACAAAAAATTGTTCTAATTAGGGCCATGGGATTTTTGCATGGACTGACTTTCAAGTATTAAGTATAAGCTAGGAGAAAGCCTGCAATATTTTATGTTGGAAAATTAACTTGTTACAAACCTCCAGTTCAGAAGACCCCAACTGCCATGACAAAGTTTTGAAAAGGAGAAATTGCTTTTTTCCTTACATTGTTTTTCCTTCCTTTTATTTTCCCTCTGATGAGACATCAAATTCTTAAAGAGACAGAAGTACAGACACTGTATCATTTAAATGAGATCCATGTTCCGGGAAGCTTAGTTACTGTAAATTACTTTTTAAAAAATCACAAATGTGTTAGCATAAGTGAGATTGGAGTAAAATGAGAGGAAACATAGAACAACAGCAAATCTTGCCCAGAGCCATGGAGATCTCTCTCCCACCACAGGCCCACACATTTTTCATGCTTGGGAGGTAGAACATTGGCAAGGATTATTTTTCAACTAGGTCAAAGTAAATGCTGGAAAGATGATTTGATTTATTTTGTCTCCTTGAGTCACATCCGTTGTGAAGAGCTATTCCTGCCAAGCAGCCTGAAGTCAACAGTAATCTTGGTAAGAGAAGTCAGTGGCAGACATAATGGTAAAATTAAACAAGGAATGAAACTCAGCTGAGCATTATCATGGGGAAATTAATCAGGTGGTGGTAACAGTTCACATCACCTTGTCCAGAAACATGCCTCAATATATGAAGAGAAAGCCAAACTGAGACATGATTATTAGGCACGTAATGATTCTCGTGTTTCATGTTTTGCCTAATTGAAGAGCCTATAAGACTCTTTAGGCATATTTCTTTTTCTTCTTACAAGGAAGATTTTGTAGCAGCAAGTATCAGAAAAGACTATTAAAAAATGCTGGCAATTACACACTTCCTGCAAGACTTTAAATAGGCTAAGAAGGGTTTTGACGTGTACATGAGCACGATAATTTACAGTCAGATGGTGAAAATGTGGCAGAGATGACATACGTCATGTAATCTTGAACACATTTAATTGGAAACTTAGATTTTAAAACTGAAGTCTTAAAATAAAATGTATTAGTCTTTGCCTTGCACAGAAAAAAACAATACAAAACAAGACAAAAACCAACCAAACAAAACACACAAAAAACACCCAAACAACAACAACAACAACAACAAAACAAACCAAAATCCAAAACATCAAAAGAAAGACAAGAAGGGAAGCTGCTTCAGAGTAATTCTTACTCTAAACATAAGCATTCCTACACTCCTTCCCTTTGTTTCCACAGAATGTTTTTTTTACTTGTGCAGATATGTTTCTTTACTATGCTATGAAGTTCTTTTCAAATACCTGCTTCCTAAGATTGCATTATGGTCAAATTATTGCTATTCTCATCACTATTTGCACCTAAGAGTCTTCATATCAGCACTGTATGAACACTGATGTAGTTTCTGGAAGGCCCTGAAGTCCTGGAACCTGTGTATGTTACAGTACCTGTATTCAGGGCTGGACACACAAACCAGACAGGGTTTCATGTGGGTTTGGCAGCTAAAATTTGCTAGACTTACAGAGTTACAGGGTGGCTGAGGCTGGAAGGAGATTGTCCCTGCTCATACTGGGCCACCTGGAGATGGTTGCCCAGGACTGTGGTCAGACAGCTTTTGAATATTTCTCAAAACAGAGAATTTACAAACTCTCTGGGCAACCTGTGCCAATACCCAAAAGCTCTTAATCAAAACAAAACAAAACAAAAACAAACAAACAAAAAAACAAAACAAAACAAAACCACAAAAACAAACAAAAAAACCCAAACAAAACAAACGAAAAAACCAGAGAAAAAGAGCTTTCCTGTTTTTAAATGGAATTTCTTGCATTTTAGGTTGTGCTCATTGCCTCTGGTCCTGTCACTGGGCACTGCTGGGGACAGCCTGGTTCATAATTCATTTAAGAACTGGGACACCTATTCAGAGTTCCAATTCTTTGCCATTGAAAAACAGTCCTTGAAGCACAAATTAAGCATAAGCACACTGGCATTGGTCCTTCGGAGGTGCAGAGGCTCCTCTCTAGCTGTGCTTCCTCTGGAGCTTTGCCATACTGCTGCAAGGATGGAGCTGACACGGAAAGACCGGTGCTGCCTGCACACTCAGGTTGACCAGCATCTGTTGTTTGACGTGCAGCTCATACCTGGCAGATTGCTCACACAGCATACAGGCTCTGCTTATTCCATGTTTACTTCAGCCCACAAGTTCTCCATGCTCTTGGCAGCCGGATCCCCAGCACAGAAGCCAATGGCATTTCCACAGAAAATATTCTACTTGTTATAAGCAAATTAACTTCTGAAGTCCTACATGTAACCCACAGAAGATAGCTCTATATAATGTAGTTCTTGGAAGAGAAATATGAAAGCATTCCAGAGAGAAAACAAATTGCTTTTTTCTTGGCTTTGTCTTTCAGTATATGCTGGCAATTTTCTTGAAAACAGACTAGGTCTGGAAATAGGTCACACAACCTGCCTGCAACTACTGCTTGAGATGGAAAAAATAATGGCATATTAAGGAGGTGACAAACCCAGGAGCACCTTTATTCAGTCACTGCACAACATCAAGACTCTACAAGTACATACAAGAGGATCAAAAACCTGTAAAAGTCTGAAATGGGAGCTTTTTCCAGCCTTGAAGAGGCAATTTTAATTTGAAACTCCCTTTCTCCAGATTGCCTTGGCAGGGCAGCACAATCAGCAAAATCCTAACCTCAGAGCTTTGGTGCCATTAGTCACACAAAGCTTTGGTGATTTACAGTCAGAAAATCATTTCAAGACATCTGACGGGAGTTTGTTATTCTGCCTACAGCTACACCTGTGCACTTCTTTGTCTCTAAGTTTCAATTAGAGATAATTTAAATAAGAGAAAATCATGTTTCCTAGTGGCAGAGCCTGTTAATGAAATGTGTTTCACATTTCCAATGGAAATGGGAATTCAGGAAACCAACAGGCAGAGCTTGTGCCTGCATTATGAATACATTTCACATTTGAAAGACTTTATCTCCATCTCACTATCCAGATATGCAACTCGTCTTCAGCTATGTGAACCATATTCATATTGCTCTTAATTTCTGATTTTTCACACTGTTAACATGACAACTCAATTTCTAAACTCTTTTAAGAAACCCCAAAAATAGGGGGTCCTCTATTGTTTTAAATATCTGTAAGAACTGGGGGGAAATCTTGTATCATGTTACACTGGAAGTCAAAAGGAGAACAAGAAAAGACAAAAGCAAAGTCTTAATAAATTTAACCATGGTTTTGAATCAAAGAATTATGTAAAACAAACACAGAAGCAGGACAATTGATTTGAAAACTTTTCACCTAAGCCATTTTATCAGAAGGCTCTGGAGACACCTTTCTGTGGATTAAAATCTTCCCAGCTTAATATAAAGCAAAAAGTCACCAGCTTTACTGGATAAGGGACATAAGTGCTATGAGCCCAGAGAAAAAGTATTAGCCCATGCATTACTTTCTTGGACTCCAGAAAGGAGTCTTCCATCCCTTGTGCATGGGGAGGATCCAGTCACAAATTTAGATTAAGTTTAACACATCCAGTATTTTACAATATTCAGATATTTTCACATGGCTTGAATATACCTGATATAACCTCAGATGAGGCTATGGAAGGAAAAGAAATCTTAATGTTTAGGTGAGGTTCTTATACCTGTCATCAAGTGACAAAGCAGAAAAACTCTGCAGTTCCACATAGAGTCCTGCAAAGTGGAATACTGTCAGACTGAGACTTCTCTACTCCCATTCATATCACCACCTTGGCTTTCAAGATATCTTCATAAGCCTGGTGTTCAGCTGTACAACTCTGAGGGCAGTCACTGACCTGCCAAAGCCAAGTACTGGAAATAATGCACCAGCATGTTGAAAGAAACCATGTAGATGGAAACTGCATTGTTATTGCCAGGAAGCTCTTTAAACCAATCCTACAGGTCTTTCAGCACCAGCAGTGGTAGAGAAAGGATATTCCAATAGCAGGATGTGGTAGAGGAGACAAAGTAGCCACATTAGGTCTAGACACAAGCCCAGGATGTTACGCTTTTACAACTCAAAATTACACCACAAAAAGCAAATCTGACACAAGCAAGCATAAACTCACGCATGCTAATGCACACTTGTAGAAGATATGTCTCAACTACAAATATTTTCCACTATTTTTGACTGGTTAGATGACCACTTCCAGAATGACGTCTTTGACATGCCATGCGAAAGAAAAGATCCTGGCAGACACTTTTGCACATATTAACAAGGCATCAGTCTTTGCTGAAATGAACTCTTTGCTGAACACAACTCTAGCTCACATGCTGGGAATGCCACCATCAAGTTTAAAAGTTTGTGAACTTGGGAACTCAGCAGCTGACTTCCTCTAGCCTGCAGGGAAAGCTGACAACAAACTGTCTGGTACAGAGCAGAAAAAGGTGGACTGCTCTGTTAAAAATGGTGCCTGGCATACAGCAAGCATTGGTGGAGAAATCACCCATGAGTTATTCTGTAATTACACGTGGTACGTATGGGCTATATTAACCCTTCTTCCTTCACATCAGTTCTTCAATCTCAGATCTCTAATAACAAGGACAAAATCCTTGTTTATTAGCAGGTTATACCACAAAAGGGAGAAAGAGATCTTGTCATCTCCTAATTCCCTGGCTGAGCCACATGTAGCATAAACATCTCTAGAGAAAGCTCTGGGAAAAGGCCAGGCTTGTTAAATGCATGCAAATTGCTTTTAAGACAATTCATCCTACTACTTGGCTCACGCTGTCTTGATGTGGGTCAGACTGTAAACGACACAATTTGGTTGCCACTGTGCTAACCTCTGCATTCCTCTGACTCTGAGGGAGAAAGTCTCTTCTTCCTTTCTCACCTGTCTTCAAATGGAAGTCTCACGAATGCTGTGAATTTAGCTTGTAGTTTTATAATTGTGCTTTTATTTGAATTGCCACAAAAATGTTGGGTGAGATTAAACGCAGACTTCTCCTTTGAAGAGGTCCATGCTTAATATGACTTTTACACCCTCTTTTCTCACTAACTTTTAATTTTTTTCTCCTTTGACTCTAGCTGCAACTCCAGCTACTACACTCCAGTTGTGAGAGCCTTCCCTTGGTACTGTGCTATGTGATAATTATGCATGAAGTTCTGCTAATTGCTGATTCCATTGCCATTCATGAACCTATGCTGGAATGAATGAAGCTTTCATTCATGTTTATATATGAGTTTCCAACATTTATATGTTTGTAATCATCAGGCTAAAACCAGCTTTCATTTGCAGAGACATAAGCTGAGGGTAAATGAGTCAGGAGATATAACTCTGTTATGTAAATGGAAAGATTCTTTTCCAGTATCATTGAGAGCTGAGTTTATCACAGAAACCTCCCATTTCTGCAACTCAATGAAGTTTGTTCATGACTGGTAACTATGGCTATGGCTGCATTAACAAGCAGTTTGGATCTATACAAGTCCATTTCTGGAGCTCATTTTGTGCTGGGCACCTGACATAGGCACTGGTGCAGGTCTGTGAAAGGCTTAGTTCAGATAAACTCTTAAGTTTGCTCCCATGCACTAATGCTCTGTTACTGCTGCAACTCACCTCCCAGGCTAGTCCTGTCCAAAGGAAATCCAGGCCAGGACCTGCAGTGCCCTTCCTGATAGGAACCTGTGCTCAGCAAGCAGCCAACAGCTGAGGGTTGCCTGAAAACCACCCTCCTGATCTACCTAAGGAACACACTAACATAGACACACCCTATGTGCAAATTACAGAGACTTATCCAATTAGAATATCTCTGTGGCAATCCCGAGCCATCAATGATTTTCCCAGCCATATAATTGCTACTATTAACAACACAAGTTCCCAATTTAACAAATGGAAGCAAGATAAACATCCACATCATCCTGGCTTCTCCCGGCTTTATGAATCAGGGTGTAGCAATCCGTTGCCCTTGGTCTTTTTGATATAGTGCCCATGTGAGAATTTTAATGACAATGCAGCGCTACTTCTGGACTGTTCTGGATATCTGAGGGCTGTGATTTCTTTATCATGGAGGAGGTTCTGGTGGTTAAGCTAACTGGGTCTATCATGCCCCAAGGACTTGTAGCTTATTTGCTTCCACTCAACTGCCCATGTACATCCTCCCTCTTTACACTTTGCAATAGATTACTCAGAACAGAGACCCAAAACCAACGAGGAAACCTAAACAGTCTGGAATCAGCAGGGAGAGGAACCAAGGAGATTTCTGATGCAGCACCAGGGGAGAGGATGGGTGGAAGGAAGAGGTGAAGTGATACATTGCTCAGATTTTCTGAGTCCTTTAGCATTGCTGCTTTGTATGGCTGCAACTGCTTTCCTCTCCAGTACTCTGCTCTCTTTTGGCATTGGCTCTGCTTTCAATGCCTCCAGCATGGGAAACTAGGCTTCCTACCTCTCCGTATTCAGAAGTTTTGTCCATCCTTTTTTCATGTCTTGCCATGCTTTTACCAAAAAAAAAAATCCCATCACCTACATGCATAGCCTTTTTATTACTATCCTTTATCCTCCTTTTTATTACTATCCTTTATCCTCCTCTGCAACTGTTAGCACATTATTGCTCATCAGCTGCTTCATAGTAATTACTTACGTACATGCTTTGAATCTCACTTGTCCCAGAAGTAAGTACAGATTATGTCAAGTAAAACTACTTACCCTTAGATATCAGACAGAGCCCCAGACAGACAGTGGGCCAAGACAGAGAAGGATGATAGTGCCTTAAAAACATTGTAATTACTTGCATTCAGTAAGCCTGGCATTTTCCCAGAGCTGTCTCCGGGGATGTTTGTGCTATGTATGGCTCAGCCAGGCAACAAGGAGAGGACAAGGTCTTTTGCTCCCTTTTGCTGTCTAACCTGATAAAAAGCAAGGAGATTTTCTTTGTTCTAAGAGCTCTGAGATCTGGATAACAAACTGATGGCATCAACTCATGTTGTTTGTCCATAATAGCTATATTGTCCCAATCCTTGACCGCAATGGCTGCCCAACAATACTGTTTTGAGTAATTCTCCTTCAAGAGTCCGATGTTCCTGATGGGAACGGTTTCTGTAAAGCAGTGTTTTCATATTGGCCATGAAAAATGCTCAAAGAAAAAGTAGGGGGAAAGGGTCAAGACAACTAATAATGTGTTTATGCAGTGACTAAACCGATCTTGAACTGCAGCTTTTGAAAAGGTGATTCTCTTGCACAGCCCTGTCTTGGCCACAGTATGTACACA
This sequence comes from Cnemophilus loriae, assembly GCA_013397755.1. Taxonomy (NCBI): domain Eukaryota; kingdom Metazoa; phylum Chordata; class Aves; order Passeriformes; family Corvidae; genus Cnemophilus; species Cnemophilus loriae. Next base: position 280,465 of record VZTF01009553.1, on the reverse strand, counting down.
CACATCCTATTAAAAGCAAAGTGCAAATTCATTGATAAACAGTAAAAAAGGAGTGGCATTCAGTTCTGCACAAGTCTTTTGTACAGGACATTGCACTTGTAAATACAAATTTCCCCCAGTCAGTGAGAAATTCTGAAAAGGGAATACTCTTACAGCTTATTTTTAGGCCAAACCTACCGGGGCCTGAGATTACTAAAGCCTCAGTTAAAATAATTACAATGAGGAACAACTTCAGTCGACTTTAAACACACTTTCAGCTTCCTCAAACTGCCATCTGTATCTTAACAGTTTATAACTGAGGGCTATAACTGACTTTAGTTAGAAAAATCAAGAAAGACTGAGGTGCCAGAAAAGCCCATGATCACACAGAAGGGAGAAAGTAAGACAGACCTGGTTTATTCAGCTGCATGCAAGTCACGTGACGCAATTAATTCCAACTGGTTTTGGTCTCTGTACAGAAACTTCCAGCAAAAGATTTTAATGATGTAATAATTACCTTTTTCCTTTCATGATCCTTCTAACTATGCCTTAATTTATGATGCTTTTAACTAGCATACACGTATCCTGAGGCTATAATGGATGCAAGTTTATTTAAGTCAAAAGATAAATCTTAATGAAAGGTTTCTTTAACACAATAATTAACATGTATTTTGATCATCATAACAGTAATTATTAAAGGCACAAAAACAGAATCAGACCTCAGAAGAAGCCATGAAGATCCTAAATATGTTGGACTAGCAACACTGCCCTATTATTTTGACAAGAAATGATACATCAAAGTGGCAGGAATGAATCATTATACACCATTAGGAACTACACCCAGTGAAACTCAGGGACAAAAATATGAGCTGCACTAACCTCCACCGTAAACTGCAAATTACAATCACAGAGCAGATAGTGTGGAACATGCCTTTTCTCTTAGTTATCAGGCTATGCTCTCCTTATACCTCCACAAACATGACAGATCATCAGATAAAGAAAATAAGAGAAGAACCACAAAAACATAGGAATTTAGGTTTAATATGAAAGGTCCATTTATATTTAAGAAAATGGTTTTATTTTGTGACATATTATAAGCTCTTAACATGTGTCAAATAACCCAGTCAAGCAGCCTTGATCTTTCAAAAACCTATTACCTCCTAAAACGAGCAAAGAAAAAGAGCACACACTCTCACCCGCTGTCATCCTCCCCTCAGCAAAAATTGCTGGTATTCTGAATTTTCTCCTATCTATTAAACCATTGTGCCTGTACACATACGCAGGCAGACTGTAACTTGCAGGCAGCCCTTTTGCAATGGCAAACAATAAAGTCAAACAAGGCTGAAAATATTTTTTAAAAAATATCCTATTCATTTTACCTCTGAGTCAGAGTTATTTTAGGAATTCAGTTCATGGAACCACAGAATCATTTGGGTTAGAAGGGACCTTAAAGAGCATCTAGTTCCAAACCTCCTGCCATGGGCAGGGACACCTTCCACGAGATCAGTTTGCTCAGAGCTTCATCCAACCTAGCCCTGAACATTTCCAGGGAGGAGGCATGTACAACTGCTCCAGGCAACCTGTTCCAGTGTCCCAAATTTAAAAGAAACATTTAGCAATACGCAAGGGGACCTCATATAAAAGCAGATGACAGCAAAAAGAGACGAAAAATAATTTCTTAAAGGAAAGGATATAATATGGTACCTTTTCCAGTCAAAGTTTCTTCTTTTATTTTCCTCACCGCTTCTTGGCCATCACTTTCACTGTTTCCAGCTGTTAAAAGGCAGAAAATGAAAAATTAGCAACGCAATCAGTTTAAGGAGCACTACTAAGAAGTGCTAACCACAGTGTAAAACCAGTAAGAAGTTTTAGGTGCAGTGTTTCCTTTCTGTCAGGCAGCAGACGTGTTTGAAGAGGGCTGCACAAATGCACTGCTGATCACATAAGTTCTGCCAGTTTATCTCACTTATTCACATAAAACAGGACTATCTACTGGACCAGCAGACTTGGGATTTGAGTCTGTGAGCCAAGTGAATTGCATCATATCCAGATTTTGCAAAAACTTCACTATAGGTTAGAGCAGACTTCCCCTTGCTCTTTTTCCAAAATGAAAACTTCCACAGTTGAAAGAAAGTCCTGACTACCCTGGTTCGAATGCTCATGAGAAGTTTTATTAGTGCTAACATAAAATGTGATTAAACATCACACAAATGTCTTTTGTGCCATTCAGCTTAGGTGGGTGGTTACTAATTGTCTGACATTTGTTTGGCAATTTTTTTTATCAAAGGAAAAAACATAAGCACAAGAGAAATATTGGAATTGTTAACATAAGTTAAATTTTTTTAATTAACGTTCAATTTATTCATCCACAAATATTTTCCATAGCATGAAACATCAAAATGCCTATTGTTTATTATCTAAATCAGATAAAAATACTGCTGTCTCTTATGAACTTCATGAAGTCGCCTTCTTCTTTTCCTGATTATATAAAATTCTGCCAAAGTTTCTATACAGACTTTTTTCCTTGTGCCGGCCTACAAGTGTCATGTTCTCTTTTTCACAGCACCACAGAATAAGATGAAGTTGGAAGAGACCTCAGGAGGTATCTGGTTCAGCCCCCTGCTCACATTAGCTGGTACATGCTTGTATTTACTCTAAGATGCATTCTTTTGAGAATGGAGTTTTAGCTGTGCTTCTGCAGTAAAAAAGGTCTTGAAACACATCTTTGTTTTCATGATATGCAAGAAAACTCAACATTTACATAAATTTAGCCAAAATAAATACATTTAGCATTCCAGATACTGGAGAGAAAATAATTCTCACATAAAATCTAGAGTCATACAGGTGTTCAACTCCATTAACTGTGGGATTATATTGATTGGACTGACAAGAAAGAAAGAAAGAAAGAAAGAAAGAAAGAAAGAAAGAAAGAAAGAAAGAAAGAAAGAAAGAAAGAAAGAACGAACCAAAATAACAAAGCAGACATTTGCAGTATTTTCTTCTTGCTGTTTTTCCCCCTTTAAAACCATTCAGCCTTGTAGGGAAGAAAAGCATTCAGTTTGATGCTAATTTCCACATATAGATGCAGCATCAACAAACAAACCCTCCAGTTAAACTGCCATTTCTGGGGAAATTTGTGCACAGGGTTTACGGGCAACAGATCAATTTTCCTCACTGTTTCACCTCAAGTGATGTACTAGAGTAGGATTTCAAGCTCAGTGTCTTGTTATTAGGCTGGATATTGTTATGCTAGAAATAAAAATATTTTTGTGAAAATTCTGTGAAGGTCTTATTTGAAGAATGATTCCTTTTTTATTCAGCACCTCTCACGCAGAGATCAGGCTTATTAAAGCCTTCAGTGTCTTGATTTAACTCTCAGTATGTTCATTTAATTTGCTCTTTTAAAAGAGCTTGTGTTCACAACAAATTTTAATTTGCTTTATTTTGCTGTTATATAAATGATTATTCATTAAAGCTCAGTGCCTTCCAAATGAGCTCATTTTACTCATATTTGCATATTTTTCACTCTAGACCACTGGGAAAAAAATAATTATTTTGCTAAACAGTCACTTCAGATGTCTGTTTCCAGCCTGATTCAACAGAGTTTGAGAACCAGATGCTGAAGGCTGGAGTACTGCAAAACTGAAATAGCCTCGGTGAAAACTGCCACAGTAATAGAGGCTTTTGAAATCCTTCTTTCAAAGAAAATCTTGTAAGAAAGAATAAAGACACTGAAGAAATGACCAAAATCCTTACAAAAAGTTCAAAGACACTTAGATCAGAAGGATACCATGAAACTGGGAGGGTTAATCTAGGCTCCTGAGTCAGGTTAAGGAGATCAGCACCCCCCTGCCAAGGCCGGGTGGGAAAGGAAAGGGATGCTGCACTTTTGCACTGCTTCCCTTCTAGTACGTCTTTCTGGGATCTTCTAAGCAAACTGAGTGGTAGGCATCAAAAAGATCAACCTCCTTTTAAGTGCTACATGAATTATTCAAAATTTGGGAAAAAAAAAAAAAAAGCTTTTTAAATCACCAAGCTAACACAGTCAGCTTTGGGTTGCAAAAAATCAAAACTAATTTGCATCTTCTTGATGAAGCTGGGTCACTAAAGGGCACAACCTTCAAGTGCACTGGACAGGTGTACAGCACCCTAAATTCAGGAGGAGGATGGTTTACTAGACGAGGGTCAAATTCTTACCGCTGTCAGCTGGTTTAGATCCTCAGTAACGTATTTGTCACGATTCTTTAAAAAACTTTGTGATGCGCAAAATAATCCTCTGGCTGGACATTTTTTCAGTGATTCACCATAATTTCCATATGTTCGACATACCAGAATTTATCCATTTTAAGTGTTATAGCACCTGTAGCATAAGATCTGCCTACTCTGAATTCAAGTGGTTTGAAGGGAAGGGTAAGAAAGGGAAGAGAGATCACATATTTCATGCAGTGAGGGAATCTTAAAAAAAGCTTTGAGAAAGAGGGATTCATTGTCTTGGGAGCTTAGATCATCAAAGTACCCAAAACCATAATAATCTTGCTTTTCATGCAAATTTAAAGTGTCTATTGGGAACTCAAAATAGATATATTTGTCTCAAGAACTGTTTATGCAAGCTGTTCAGTGCCCTACCTGATGGGTTTTTTTTTCACTTAGTCCCCACAGAATAGTGAAAAATTTGGGTGAGACTTATTCAGTAACAACACTGACTAAAATTAATTCTGAAATTAAAACTAATAATATAAAAATAAATTCATTTTAAATGGATGCACCTGTATAAAATCAGATATCATTTCAATGGCATAAAAAATATAATTCTTAATAAAATACTGAAACTTGTGTTGAAAAAAAAAGGAAAATATGTTTAAATATAACCTTTAGTCAAAGAAATTTACTCATCTCTTCCACATTCACTTTCACGAACACCACAAGTCAAAGCAAGTTGATATAAAGCCACCAGAGAAGTACATATTAAAATTCTTATCAGCACCAATAGGCTTTGGATCTTATCCTAGATGTCAGGCTCTGTCATCTTAGTCGCTTAAGTAGATCCTAACTCTGAAAGTTATCTCAGGGATTTCAACAGAATTATCACAGAGATTGCTCAGTCTGAATAAGGCTGAAAAAAGCATGGCCTGTAGAAATCTAGCATGGGCTAGAAAAACACTATCACTAGTTAAGGGGCTCTGATACAGCTATGTGTATTTCTTATACAATATTTTTAATTTCTTCGGATGTGGCTATCTCTTCAAAAGAGTAATTGCCACTCACACACTGAATTTATGTACAAGACTGATCCTGATAAAGAAAGCAAGAGCTTTTCCAACTGGTGTTTTGCAAAACTAGGAATTTGCAATCTTGATGTTTCAAGGAAATGTACTTCAGGTCATTATAAAGAAATTTAAAATAGTCTGTGACCAACAATAGAGCCTATAAAGCTTAAGGTTGCCTGGAGAGAATAAACCCACAAATCCAAAAAGCCCTTGCTTGCCTAAGTTTGTTAGGGGGAAAATTTCCTGACTTTCAGCAAGATATAGAACAAAATGAAGACAAATAAAAACTTTTGGAGATGAACACCAAGAAGATTCAAGCTGACCAGCATATGGTGTCCAGAGAAAGACCTGACCACTCCAGCTTGGAGCCTGAGAGCCACCTTGTGCACCAAGGCACCCACCTCTCAGCCTGCAATAAACCCAGTGCAGGGAACTCCAGGAGGGAAGGCAGGTGTGAGAGCTGCAAAGTGGCAGGGCAGCCGTGCTGGCACATCACCTCCCAGCTCTCCCCACGCACCCCGGCCGCTGGCAAGTGTGACCCCTCATCCACCAGTGCCTGGGGAACCAGAGATAAACTCTCATCCCTTGACTTAGGGAGCCATAATTACGTATCGGTTAATCCCTGAAACAATGGATAACTTTACAGGGTTTGCAGCATGCCCCATGGCCCTCCCCTCTCCCCACTGCTGACTCCAAGCAACCCAAGTTTAGAAGTGGTGCCCATAAACTCTTATGTATATGTGCATTACCAGGAAAAGCTTGGTGGTACAGTAATCAATCCTGTACAAGTGTATACCATCTGATTAAGGAATTGTAAAGGCTAATGGTTAAATATCTTTGTGCAACAAAATATAAAAGTTTCCAAATGGAAATTTGAATTACGATGCCTCCTCAGAGTAGCATAATCCTCATTATGATCGAAGGGGAACTGATTTCTTTGAAGAACCAGCCTGAAGACAGGGCTTGTGAGGGCACCCAATGCCTCAAGAGAACAACAAAATCCTATCAGCTGGTGTTAGTAAGATTATGATTTTATAAATGTGCACAACAAATAGAGTATGTCTAAAAGAGAGGAATGATTGCCCCCAAAAACTCCGAGGATGAGAAATTTGAACTCAATACAATTTGAGCAGGTTTTTAAAGGAATTTATAACATCTTCAATAAAAAAGGGAATACAGCTCTTGGGTCTCACCCGTAGAACATTTAAGGCATGGATTTCAATAAAGCTAGGTATAAGGATGTGACCAGCTATAAAAGTAAATTGTGAACATGATACAAACTTCCTTATGTCTAGAGATACCACGTCTTTTGTCATCGAGTTTGTCATACAGCAGTTACAATTAAATACATGCCTTTTTTACATGAAAGGTGAAAACATTGTTGTAAGTGTTCCTTTGAGAAAAGAAGCAAACAACGAGCAAGGGAGAGAACAAATTCTCGATTTGCAAAGAGAAAACAAATCATCGTTATTGCGTTAGGCTTCAGCTACCCACCTGTTCCAACAAGAAGTTAGAAATGACCCTGTTTATCAAACCCAAGATACATCCAGATAAGTGCCCTCTTTCCAACATTAACCTGCAGCAGATGCTCAAGGAAAAGATATGACAGCAATAAGTCTAGGAGTGATTTTTTCCAATACAGCCTCCCAGAAGCAAAAAGTTTCAGAGATTTCCTGAATCAAAGGTCACATATAGCCTTCCAATGAACCTGGCCTGCACTACTTCATCTAATTGCACTCTCAGTTCATTCAAGCGCTTGACCGCCAAAGAGTTCTGGGACAGCAGGCTCTGTGATTTAATGACACACTTAATTACATTCAAAAGGTTGTACTTCAGTAGTTTGTTTGTTGTTGAATTTTTTATTTTGCTGGATGCTCTCTACTTTGTGTACAATAAGACAGGGAATGACCATTTCTCGTTCACTTTCTAAACCATTCATAACTGTATGATACCATACCTCAGTCATCTGTTTGGAAGCAGAAGGACCTTTGTTCTGTGCCCGACCTCGTACAAAGCCATCCTGTACTCCTAACCATAACTCTTTAGATTTTCCTGTTCAACCAGACTCCTTCTGAGTATGCACAGCAGAATGAGCCAATGGTTTCTATAAAGGAAGAGGGACGCTTTCTGTCCTGTTTTCATCTTCTTTCCTGCTAATATAATTTTATTTGCCTTTATGACTGGCATGAAATATCGATGATGTTGTACAAAGAGCTTTCAACAGTAAATCACAATATTTATTTAACTCTTTGAGTAGCTGTTAATTTAGGTCCTATTCTTGTAAATACATAGGTGTGGCTGTTTTTTCTCACATTCTGTATTTGCATTTACTAATACTCTGTATTTATCCATCCCTTCATAACATAGTCATTCACTATTGGGAGATTATTTCCTATTCTTCATAGTGGTTAAGATTTCACAAGGCCTCTCTGGACGCCACCCAGTCGCACCCTCTGCTACAGCTGGTGGCCCAGGACTATGTCCAGATCTCAGGTATTTCCAAGGGATGGAGGCTCCACAACCTCTCTAGGCAGCCTGTGCCAGTGTTTGACCAACCACAATGTAAAAAAATATTTTTTTCCCATTAAGTGTCTATACACTGTAAAAGATCCCCCTAACCCTGCTCTCCTCCTCGTGCTGAATACAGCTCTCTCAGCCTCTCCTTACATGTCAGAAACTCAAATCCTTTAATTATCAATAGTCAAATTCATTTGACTAACCTAAACTCATTTAAACAAAATGCATCAATCATCTCACTGTTCACCCTGTATTCTATATCTGTCTTTTATTAATGTGCTGAACATCTGTGTATGGGACCAGGAGTATCTTTGCTCCAGTCCAAAGCTGACAAATAATTTCTCAATATTGTTTTCTGCCTCCTAATCTATTACTAAACTACAAGAGATCTTTCTCTTATCTCAAGACAAGCCAGCCACTTTAAATCTTTTGGCATGAATCTTAACAAAAGCTTTTGAAAACCAAGATTAAATTAATTCACACAGTTGTTGAATATTTCAAAGCATTAAGCATAAATGATTAATGAATAAATTAAACAAATGCCTAGAAAAAATGTACTAACTCTTCCAAAATTCATCAACACATATTTAACTCTACATTTTTTTAAATGTCTGACTTATTCTTCAATATAAAAAACACACTTACTGGCCTATGCACAACGTTCTTCCCAAAACCGCCCAGCACCTGTATTTCCTCACCTTACATTTCTCCTTTACCAAGGATGATTTAAGGTTCTATGCAGCAGATACTAGTCCAGAAATACTTTTAGACTTCTGATGGATTTTGGTTTTAATCACAGTGCCCTGTTTTAGACCATTTTAATTTCTTTTTTGATGTATAGTACCGTATTTATAATGAGTTTGTAACAATCTCCATACTATTTTAAGCTCTGTATCTTTTTAGCTGCTCATTTGATATACTTCAGACAGTGAACAGATTGAAGACTCCAAGCCTATTTGGTTGCTCCTCATAAGGATGCCTTTTCATCCCCCTGATAAAGCTTGTTTTCCTCTAAACCCTTTAAAACCATTTTGAAATAGGCAGACCAGAACACAACATAGTATTTAAGGTTCTGGCCCACAAAGGATTCATACGGTTGAATCAACTCATATTGTCTGTTTAGTTTGTTCATTTTCTAAAAATTTCTAATATTTGTTTTGATTTTTGCCCCCTATCAAGCACCACTGAGTTTCATAGAATGATCTATTTTGACCCTGAGATCTACTTCCAAAGTGATGATGGTCAACACAGAATCCATCATGTCTTTTTCTAGAGGTAAGATTTCTCCCCACGTTCATCACTCCATATTGGTGTACATTGAACTGCACACGCCTTTTAACACTCAGCTTCTTATGGTCTTCCCGCAATTCTTCACACATCCCTGGTTTTTATCACCCTGAATAGTTTGATACAATTCAAAGGACTTGTCATTTCATTATTTGCTCCTCCTATAAAATTATATGGTGAAAGCACCATATGTTAAAACAAGCACAGACGTGACAGTCTTCCAACAGAAATTAGGGACTAAAGTGTTTGGCAGAATTTGTACATATTTGGAAGGCTGTGTGTGGCTGTGTGCACATGTATGGTGCGTAAGTAACAGACAGTACTGTAAACAAAGCTTTTCATAGCCCTGATTACAGTGCACTGATATGATAGAACCTGAACTGAATTACAGTTATAAAGCAATCTGCATGCATTTCCTTTATGCTCATGCAGAAAAAAGAAATCATCACCCACTTTTTATAGGTTGGTAAAATTTTGACACTTCCTGACTAACTCTGAAACTCATTCAGGACTAAAAAAACCTGGCTGAAATTAGGAAGAAAAATACTTTTCAAGAAAAACAAAAATATAACCCAAGCATCTCATAGATCTATGTATATTAAAAAAAGACTATTAAAGAAACCCATAGAAATTTTTAGTAATTGAAATGAAATCAAACTGTCCTTGAAAACGAACAATTGCACTATCTTGATAGGATTTAATTATCTCTCTAAAGTCACTTTGTAGTATTATACAATATAAGAATTGTGTGATTCATGGTGCAGAGAAGCCAGCTTGAAAATTGGAAACTAATAGGAATGAAAGAGGTGACAGAAATATCTCTTGCTTGGTCTCCTGCAGGGTTTACCGAGGTCACACAGAAGTGCTGAATCTGTGATGGAAGTACATTTATTTATGCCAGAACTGCAGGGCTCAAGCCAAAATTGCAGGGCTCAAATAAGTCAGCTGAATATATATACATATATATAAATATAATGAGACTGCTTCCTTCGAAGTGTGAGCCTGTCTTAGAAATCTGTGATACTGATATACTCAGACACTAAAGATTGATTACACTGTCCTGAACCTGGTGTTTTGTATCAAGCAGCATATGTGCAATATTGTAAAAGTGCAAATCTTTTCATTTTCATTCACCATTTTCAGATAGAATTATCAAAACTTCTATATTACATATTATTACACATTATCTCAGCCTTCTTTTATTAATGTACTGAGGGGAAAAAAAAAATCAAATCGAGGCTCTCGTTTTTTGAGTCAACGATTTTAACATGCATGCACAGAATCCTCATAAAATTAAACAGCTGTGAACAAGGATGGAATGAATATGAAGAGTTTATGCTTTCTTATCAGTCTAAATTGAGACTCACAAAACTGTGGCAAACACCTTGAACCTGAGCTGAACCTACTGGATTTTATGCCCTGGGCCGAAGGAGGTCATAGAAATGTCCATTGGATATCCTGATTTCCAATGTACTCATTGCGAAGAGGATATTTATTTGTAAGTGCACACAAAACACTACCTTCAATATCAGTCACTGCTGAATACGGTGTGTCATTTACCTTTTCTCTCTGAAAATGAAATTTCAAGTTTATTTATCAACTAGTAAATCGCACAGGAGGGAGCAGGAGCTCCCTGTGTGGCTTGATTCCAAAGATCCACCACAGCCATCAGTTTTCCCTACCAGGGGTTTTCTGTCTGCCATGGGATTTTCCTGAAGCAAAAGCTCTGCTGACTGTGAGTAAAGCTACCAGGAAAAGCAGCCTGGAAAAAAGCCTCAATGAAATCTATCAAACAAACACACAGAAAATTACTTTCATCATTTCAGCATTTGTCAAAACCTCTTTTCCAGGGAGAGGCTGAGGGCAGGGTGAGCAGCACCTGCAGGGTGAAACCATCAGTGGGAGAATGGAGTCTTGTGCACCAGTGCTGAGACTGGAAAGGAAGAAGGTGTAAAAGAACTATGAAACCACTTGCTGTAAAGGCTCTGAGTGAACATACTGCCTTTTCAGACAGTGCCTATTCATGTTCCACAAGGTAATATGCTTTCTACTTATGTTTTCCTCATTCCATTGGTTGATTGGATTTAAAAGTAGGTTGCTTCAAATATTTACTCCTCTAAAATGTCAAACTAAATCAAAATCACATCCATCACAAATGGTGAATCATTTTTCACATCAGACATTCAGACTTGACTCATTTGCCTGCTGCAGGGATATCATCCTTTATTATTAGAGTTCCTATAATGGGAAACAAGCATTCAGTGATTGAGCACGATTGACTATACCTGTGAGTCTCTTTTGCAAGCCCAAATTCACTTAACATCCACACCTTTTCCACAGAAGGTCATGTCTATATACAAACATAGGGTGAAAACATTTCTAGAGGAGAAAGCTTGAGCGCACTTGCTGTCATATTTGAGCCTCGTGTGGCCTGAAGCTGAATGTGCTAATGCATGCCAATGTGCCAGCAGATATTTCAAACATACTCTGGACACTTGGGCCCAACAGTTAGGAACAAGGATGGAAGGTCACTGCATTTAATGTGCTTTTGAGACTGTTATGATCTTGCAGCTGGGAAAGCGCCTAGGACTATCCATTCTACTGACAGGGCTGCTTTGGTCTGAAGAATTTCACAGGGAAAGAAGATAGCTGTGACTCACAAGGCTCTCAGTATTTAGGTCAGAGTTTGCTCAGAAGAAATGAATCAGCTGGAAGACTCACTCATCAAATGCTTCCTATAATTAATTTCATTAATTTACATTTGTAGGGATTCATAATGCAAACAGTAAGATTGATACAATTGTAAAGTGAATGGAAGTGTGTGTGTTTGTAAGCACCAAAAGAAAGAGCAACATGTTAAAAGAATGTCCTTTATTGACAAAAAAGGGACATGTTTAGAGGACACTGTTCCTCTGTTTTGCATGTCAAGGCCACAGCACAGAAGACCGGCCAGCAGGCAACCACGCACTCTGCCATCAGGAGGATAACATCTCCAGGTTACAGCATAATACCCATACCATCATTGTTCCCATTAGTCCAGCCTAAAAATAGGCTATCGACAGAGCCTATATATTGCAGACAAGGAAAAATGTGCTGAGAGCTGCTGAGCGATATGAAAGATCACAGAATGGCTGTGGCTGGAACGGAGCTCTGTCCAATGCTCCTGCTAACTCAGTCTCACCTAGAACAAGTAGCACAGGGTCGCATTGAGACGAATTGTTAATACGTCCAGAAAAGGAGACTGCACAACCTCTGTGGCAGATCTGACCATAAACTAGCCTGCCATTTCTGATCAAGAAGAACCACAGAGACAGGATAAGGACTCAGTAGCTGGCACGACCTTTTCCCATACTCAAGTGATGCTCACAAGACCACATGAGTCCACACACCTTGGTGCTTATGAGAGTATGGGTGTGAGTGTAAGTGAATGAAATTTATGAGGGAGTGATTGCAAGTTGAAAAAATTCAGCTTATTTAGAGATTCTGCACCTAAACCTCACCTTCCCATTCCCAAAACTCTCACATTGAATTTTGTTGCATGGAATACCCTAAACCTTAAGTGACACAAAACAAATCTTAAAAAAAAGAGCATTCTATGCTTCCATGACCCTATGCAAAGAGAAGAAAATTACCCTTTTCGTTTCCCCATTGAGTACATTATTGCAGTCCACCTTAAAGATGAAAAGCAATTTTAGTGAAGTATTAATGCTGACATCATTAGGTACATCTAGCATTTAGCTGCATTTTGCAGATGCTTGGGTTTGACACATCTATTAAAACATGTATGAGTAAGTGTTGTTCCACGTTACACCTGTACGATTCCAGGACAACTCCATTAGTGTTACTGACTGCACTACACTAAAAGTACACGGCTACTATGCTCTTGTCCGTTGTTTGTAGTGGGTTTGATATGTGTACAAAACCTTAGAGAGAGCACATTCTCTATAAAAGCTGAACAAAATGGCATCACCAGCTTGATAGTGTACGATGAAACAGCAATCTTCAGTGACTCAATGGAATAAAAGTTACAGTGGTTTAGGTAAAAATCTAGTTAAAGAAAGATGAAGTTAGGAAATGTAGCATTTTAAACATATAAGTATTCATTATGTTACATTCTGATTCAGTAGACAGATTAGTGCATAAATATGTATGCATATGTAGCAGAGAAAGCTTTAAAAAATAGGAAGTCTCCTAAATAGTGTCTGCAGTAGAAAGAAGAAATGGTGCACACAGGACAGTTTTTGAGTTCATAGAGAAATTCACCTAACTTCCAATGTCTCACTCTAACAGTCACCTTATAAACTCTTTATTATCAATGGAGAGAAACAGCCACCTCCAGAAGGTGAATTGCCCAGCCCATCTCAGACTGACACTACTGAATCTCTAGGTATTTATTTCCTTGTCTTGCCTACAGAGTCCTCTTACAGTGACAAACTGAGAGGTAAATGTGCAATTTTTACATGGATGAAGTTATAAGGGCTTCCTCTGCCCTTATGACACAGATCATCTCCCACTAAACACTGTAATATTCCTTAAAGGCTTTCATTTGTTTTCCTCTTAATGAACATGTACACCCTAAAGCTGATGCGTAATCCATCTCCAGTAACAAGGAACTAAAATATTTTTGTAACACTCATATTTTTAAGGTTTTGTATTGTTTACTTCTTATCTAAGGTAGTACAACTCTTCCAAGTTCTACAGAAAAAAAATCCCATCCACTATTTTTTTAAGATCTTGCAAAGCAAAACATAAATCAATCTTTATTTGTGCTAAATGCTAGCAAAACATTCTCCTACATTCCCCTGATATATCCTTACTTATGCTGGAAAGAAAATACTCCTTAAAAGAAAAAAAAAATTACTTTCTGAAACAAAAAGCATATTAAGAAAATAATGACTTTACCTATTATCACATGCATGCCAAGTCTTGCCAAATGCTTCACAGTTTGGTAACCAATTCCTCTAGTGCCTCCAGTCACTATAGCAACCTTTCCATTTTGTGTAGGGAAAACTATATGAGAAAAAAGAAACAACACAAGGTTAGCTCACAACAGTAACACAATTAAGAAGTTAAGATGCATTTTAAAGAGTGTGCACTTAACAGACCACTTAAGCCAGGCCAGTAAACAATCTCAGAAGCAAACTCTGTATGGAAATAAAAACTATGGAACATCCGTCATTATTTACCACACTATAATTTTCCAGTATTAACAGTTCAGGAAAGACTGAGGTTGATGACACGAAAGGCAAATATCCACTTCAAAAATTTTCTCATTTCTATTTGTTTGCATTTCATCCTCCTGCAGTCATCTGACCTTTAAAATTTCCATCATAACTTTGTTACTGAGCAAGGTGGTAGCAGTTACGTCAGCTCAGGGATGGCTTACTCTACGTGTACAGGGAAAAAAATTCAATTGGCAGCATGATATCCTGAAAATTTCTTGCATTCCCAGGCAGCCTTTAGCCTGCCAAGTGAGACAAGACGCATCTGGAACGGCCCTTGCAGAGCAGTTGCCATTCCAACTACAAGCTCTCACACTGAGTGCAGGCTGCACAGCACATCCGCCCACCACGGAGGGAGCCCTGCAGCCAAAGCAGAGCCAAGGCATTATAATTTAACTGCTTGGGAAAGGTGCGAATTAGGTCTAATATCAACTACAATTTTTTTGACAAGGTGGAGAACGTTTCATGTGAAGCACCATGTGGTACTTAGGTGACCAAGGTGAATTTCTAATTTGCTTTAGAGTAGAAGCCGTGAGGTATTTGCCCAGGGAAAATGGTACTGAATACTTTGTTTTGGTGTGGTGCAGTGTCTGTAGGCAACACTATAGATAACAAATGTTAAAAAGATGCCAACTTTCATCTATCAAAGGACTTTCTATTTTGATTTCTAGGTTTTTAGGGGATTGCGTTGTTGTACAACACCAACTCATATTTTACATAGTTATGAAACACAGGACTAGCATTGATACAAGCTTCTTTCTTCACAGCAACTTCAAAAAGGATCCGGATTTCACCTTTTCTGAAACACATAGTTCTTTCCATCATGATTCAAAATGAATTTCTGTTCTCTTCAGGTAATGACTTGGTTCTTCCCATACACGAAGAACAGGAATTGTTTGCAGTTATTTGAAGGTTAGCTCCAATTACACTGATATCCATGCACATAGGTGTCCTGATACATAAAATTCAAGCTAAATAAAACTTCACCAGGAGCTTTCTTAAGGGGCTTCAATTTAGTTATAAGTAGCCCTGCAATTTCCACCAAAAATACTTCTAATCACAAACTCTAAATAAAATGCCCACAGGTCCAAATCTTGTCAAGAGAAAATGCATTCTTTTGGGCCTGAGTAGCTTCTCTTCCTCTTCTGCCTCCCCACACCTCCCTTGCTTCCTGGCCTCTCACCACATTGCTGACCTGATATTCAGATTTCACATGTTGCATACAGGTGCTGTCACTCATTTCCATTATTGTACCACTATAACTACCTATTGAATAAGAAGTGACATTTTAATGCAAAATTCACTTAGAAGAAAATTAACGAAAGAAAAGGAGAAAAAGAAGTCAGGACTGAGGAAAGGGGCAATGACATGAAGGAAAAATGGGAAGTCAGAAGAGCAAAGTGATAACGGGTATCAGTATGATGAAGTGGTTCTTATCAGAGGACATGATTTAGCAGATGAAAGAAGATGTCCGGTCCTATCTTGTCAATGGTGACTGCAAAGAAAAGGACAATTTTTTGTTTCTAATAGCCACTTAAAGACTCCACTGTAAAAATGCATTCTGTGAGATCCTGTATTACAGAGAGGTATAAAACAGGCCTGCTTGTAGCTGCTAACTCCAAGGACCTAAAAAAGCAGCCAGGGACAGAGAAATGAGGGCTGCAGACATAGAAATAAGTGGCCACTATCTGTTTTATTTACAAGAAGTACAGTATGCTTCCACATAGCATGGTTTTGAACAGACACAACACTGCATGGCACAACTCAGTCTATCCACTCACTTCAGCCAAAAGGGGAAATGCAAAGAGAAAAACTGAAACACATCGTGGAGGGAGGGGGGGAACAGGAAGAAAATAAATTCCTCAATTAATTCTTAATTGTTATTAATTTTAAAAATATGTACAGTTTCCATCAAGTCAGCTATCTTAATGTAAAATGAATCTCCATTTAAATGAGACACAGCTGGTATTATGTCAACAAAAGTGGTCAAGATCAAATACAGGCTCCGTGTGTGAGCCAGGGGTAACTCCAGTGAAAGGCAGTTTATTAGCGCCCTGTTCCCACTAGAACTCCAATGTCACGTGAAGTTTGCAGCATACCCAACTTTAAGTGTTGAAACACCCCTTCCATGATGAAACTCACCATGAAATTTTCAAAGCACACCTGGTTTTCAGCAGATCCTGGTTTATTTTGTGTGAGAGGTTGAGCTGAGTGCAGTTGGAGCCTCACAGCCCCCCAGGCAGGAGGCAGTGGAGACCCACCGGCTTTGCAATGCCCAGAGAGGTTCCCTCTTGCATTTCTTGCACCTCATTTAAACCACCCCAGTTCTCTCTCTCCCTCTGCTCCTGGTAAGGAGGTAGATACTGATCTCAAGTTCAGAGGCATAATGCCAGTGATCTCTCCGTGGGACATGAGAACGGTACAGCCCTGTGCTAATGAAATCCCCTGACCAAGCAGTAGCTGTTAATTTCCCTCTGTGTTCAAAGAAACCAGCCTGCAGTCCTTAGGTGCTCCTTTATCACACCAGTGATATCACACCTGAGAGAAGCTTCTCTCAGGCTGCAGGTTCTGCCTGCATTCCAATGTATTTGGATGACATAAGCCTGTTTACTTTGCAAGTGGATTACCTTAAAACAGAAAAATAAGGCAGACTTATTATGTCCTGATATGAGGCTATTTTAAAATAATTATTTTCCTTTTAAATATACTTCTCCTTAATCAGAAATAAATTCCATGTACGAAGACATCCTCACACAAATTCAATACTACAAAGAATGTAAGGCAATTCTGTAATTTTTAAAAATACTAATCTTCAAGAGACTCCAAAACCAGGCTGTCAGGATGCCTCTGCAACTGCCAAGACCACAGAGAAATAAGACAATCTGCAGACCCATATCAATGACCAATTCCATCTCAATGACCAGTTCCTGCCAGCAAAATCTCAGCTCTGGAGGAGGGATGAAGGTCATTGAAGCAGCAAAATCAAAACAGAGGTGTTAAACTTTCTTTTTTTGCAGAAATGCACTATGTGAACACAGACAATGCAAACCTCAGAAGAACTTCTCTTAAGCGTAGCTTGCTTTGGTATTCTGTAATCTTTACAGCACATTGTGCTTGAGGCCAAGAGAAAAAAGAAGAAAAAAGTATTAAAAGTTTATTAAAATCAAAATTTTACAAAGTTCCATCTCCTACTTTACTAATCCAGCATCTGCATTGTGGCATATTATGGATCATGTGGACACCAAAATATAACATCTTTATATTAATTTCCTCATTAACCTTCTTTTTAAGACATTGAAGGCCAAGGGTAGAATTTAGATTGTCTGAATCAGTCACCAGTACTTATCAGGCAAGACTTGAGCACAGCTGAAGGGATCCTAAAAGCTGGTCAGTGTCCACCTGTGAGGTGCCATGCTGGGACCTTCTGCACCTCCTGAACTGGCCACTCAATGCAGGAACTTCAGTGGAATTTATGCCAGAGAGATCCCTACAGACAAATCCCAACAGTTGAGTTTTTTTTCATTCCTCCTATAACTGAATAATTTACATGCAAATATTAGGCCTGAAGGTAACTGGCAGAAGCACAGATGGAAAAAAAAATAAAAAGAAAAGAATCAACAATGAATATTTAGTTTCATGACTGCTTAACAAGATCCAAGTTGGAGCCATTCCTGTATAGCAACACTGAGTGAGAAAAAGAGGGCAAACTGTAATTTCCAGTCCTCATCTAACACCACGGGACAAGGCACAATTGAATTCTTCTAGTTAGATTAAAGAAATCATATAGCTCAGTCTACCACAGAATTATTGAGTAGTTTTTCCTATTGCAAAATATTCTGACTCTTTTTCCCTGATTTATACAGTGGCAATGTTGAGATTATAGCCACTGAGCAGATGTAGAAAAATAATTCATTTTCCACTCTGAGAGGCAATCAGTAAACTGCTGGGGAACCCATGCAGCTTCCAGCAACAGCATATTTTGTGTGCCTTACAGAAACATCTCCATAAAATTCTGGTTTAGCAGAAACCAAGCAAACAGGGTCTGGATTCAAATGTCATTCCAGGACTATCCTAACAGAAGACAATTTAGGTACTCAAATCCTGACATATAAGCCAGACAAACTGTGTGTGCTTCAAGCCTGTCCTAAGCCTGTGCAGATGATTTTTCAAATGCAAATGGTCTTCTCAAATTTGCACACCAAAATCTTTTCTGCCGTTGCTGCTTCCAATCACTTTCCTAATGAACATCAATATGCAATCAAGATTGAAGGCCTTTAAGGCTGGAAACCAGGTAGGTGGCAACCAGCCTGACTAGTCCTTCCGTGAAAAGGTATCCTGCTGGTTTCAGCAGCTGAGGCCATCGGGCCTTCCGCTGATGAACAACTGTCATGCACACATGCAGCTCCACAGGCACACGGCCAACAGGTCCAACATACCTGGAACGGCTGGATGCATTGTGTAAGGGAGACTTGTCTGTCCAGGGAGAGCATCTGTTTCCAAACACAACCGGAGTTTTGCATCAGATAGGTGACAAGCCTCCCAGCTTTTGTAAAGAATCATGAGGAAATGGAGGTATCGGAGGGAGGCTGGCCCTGGAGTTACTCATGGGAAGAGAAAGGTGTCGAAGAACCAGAACAGCAGGAGAAACCAAACCGTGGAAATGTGTCCCTTGCCCTACAAACTCCTAAGTATCTCAAGGTGCTATTAGTGGAACAGCAGCAGTCAGATGGCTCTAGGAATTTCAGCAGCCAGGGGAAGACCTGATTTAATAAGGCTCCCACGCAGCCACTGACAGGGAATACGACTGGTAACAACTGCTCACAAAACCACAGCAAAACCCGTGGCACACATAAAACTAAGTTTCTTGTTTAACCGATGCACAAGACACACACAGAGCCTGAAATGCTGCAAGCCAATGAAGCAACAAACAACAACTCACACTTACCAGTTCTGGAAACTCATAGAAGTTCCATCCCTGTATTTCAGGGGAATGCACGCACAGTCTGTGCCCCATGAAGTGGATATTTCCACAACACAGCAGAGCTCCCACACAGCAGCAGCAATTTGTCTGGGCTGCCTGAACACCTGGGAACTCAACCAGTGCTGTAACTCCAGCCAAGGCACTGCATATCCAGAAAGCCTGGACAAATGGCCAAAGTGCAGCAAGGCAGCAAATGACACAAAAGCAGAGGAGGTGACAGATACACCAACTAGAGAAGCAGAGTGCTCAGCCAGCTAAGGAGCTAGTGTGTATACTCATGCCTTCCTGACACTGTCAACACGGGAACAAGTGACATTTCTTCAGAGTTAGCAGCAAACATCTGCTGAGCCAGACTAATGTTTTTTTTTTCTTTTTAATTGCCAATGAAAACAACTTAGAAAAAAAAAAACCAACAACAAAATTTAAGGCTGCTCTAAATTTATAACATTTGTTTAGCTTTTTGATAAGCATGGCAGCTTGCTTATAGGGATGAAGTGATAACATTTGCAGGCAAGATGACAAGCCCTTCACAGAAGGCTGAGATACAAGTTCCCAAAATTCATTCCAGGACTTGTTCCTAGATATCTCATTTAACACATGCGGAAGTCATACTACAAATGAGCAGAACGGCTCATTTTCCTCTTGTTTTTTCAACTTGGGAACACACTGTGGAGCCTTGGGGGTATTAGATAGCAACAGGTATTATTAGAGTCCAATATCACAAGTTTGGAGCACAAGTATCCACAGCAAGACGTGACTATAGTAAAAAAGTACCCACATATTAGAAAAGATGCAAGATAAACTGGTGCAGTAGTAAGATGAAAGTTATGATGCCAGCATTACAGTCCTGAAAGAAATATTTTTTTACTAAAGAAAAATAATAATACCCTAAATAAGGCAGCTGTTCAGAGCAAGACTTTTTGGCACTCAGAAATCCAAAACCTGTGGAAAGAGATCTCTAGCAACAGTGGGAAGGGGAGTGGAAAGCTACATTAAAAATTTCATTTGCATGATACACCTATCTGCATTTCTTCTAATGATTCTTGGAAAGACAGCATAAACACGGATAAAGGGAGACGTGTGTGTGGAAAGCAGGGTATGGAAGATGAAGCAGAAGAAAGTGTTAGACTTTCAAAAAAGACACAGGAAAAAGGCTTTTTGGTCAAGACAAGGGCATTTTCAAGTGCTTCGTTCCCCTTTCCCCTCTCTTCACCTTCCCCCCACCTCCAGGTATTTAGGTGAAAGAGATACAGCTCTAAGCAATTTAATATACCTGAATCATAAATCTCTGCATGGTGATGCTGTCCTCAAGGCCAAAAAAGGACCCCAGTGAGGACGCTGGCACTGCGACTTACAGATGCGAATCAACCATGGTTTGGTGGGGTAAGTCAAGGCACTGATCCACAGACTGACAGAAAAGTAAGCTACAACTACTGCCAAAGTAATCAAAAAAATATTTCCTCTGCACTTGCACAGGTATTTTCAGTGCTCTGTTCTTCACAGCATACGACTGGTGTGGTTGCAAGTGAAGAAGTCCTGCCTGGTTACAAGAGCCAAGGGAAGACGAATTTTCACACATCTTTTGACTGAAGCCTGAGTGCTTTTGCTTTATTTGTCAAATAGGATGCTCAGTAATGTTGGTCTTGGACTCTGTGATGCTGCTAGACTTGGCAGAAGGGCTGCATGGAGAAAAGGATAATTGCTGTTTTCAAAAATAATATAGATGGTAATTTTCCAAACTGATTTATGCTGTCTTCACTCTGATTGTGAAGAACCTCTTCCTCCAATAATCCCTATGCAGACCTTCTGCATCAGGACCATTGATTACATACAAAAAAAAAAGCTGAATGTTGCCCCCTCTTCCCCAAGAAAGAGGAGGATGAGAATGGAGAAAACTAAAGACGACTTTTAATTTGGGAATTTTTCTTGCCATTTCTGAATTGCCTTTCTCTCAGACAATGGGAAATAAGGCTGCATTGAAAAACAGTTTGATGAAGCATATATCTGAGCTTTTTATAATACAAGTTCAGGCTGATTTTGACAGAGATACTAGGAAATTTGATCCTAACAAATATGGAGCTGCCCTAAGGTAAAAGAAAGCAAAAGTAGATGAGAGGGTGCAGTTCCTGAGTCTTGAATCTCACTTCTGGCCATGTTTGCCATTCCTGAGTACTTTGTTCCTTTTGCCAAAATTCATCTAAAGATAAGATGTTTGATTTTATTTTTTTTTATGAGTGCTAAATAGATAGATTGAACACACCATTATACAAATCAGTCACATGGAAAATACCACAGTGCAGTATTAAAATCTGCTAAAAATTCATCAGGAATCCAAGTTTGCCCACAGTCTGCTCTTGGGAGTAAAGTTCCCAACCGAATGTGTAGGAAAAGGAGAGCACTTGATCCCTGGGAGGTGCATGGGGTGATAGAGAAGGAATCAAGAGATGGAAAAGTTGCCTTAGATCTACAAGCACAAATTATATTAGTGAAAATATGGCTCTGCAAGTTCCCAACAGACATCGAGCAACTTCTGCCATCACACACTAGGTCTTTGTCTTAAATATTCTTGCTATTCCTGGCTTAAGCCAGTGTTTGTTTGTTTGTTTGTTTGTTTGTTTGTTTTTCTGGAGAAACGCTAGTTTCTCTGATACTACATATTGACAAACTTGTGCAAAAATATCTGGCACCTGACTATCCACTGGCATTACACCACACATGGCATGTTTTGCTCCACTGTGCAATCATTTTGTGCTGGGACAGATGCCAAGCGGGGACTTGGATGAGGCCATGAAACATCGCCTTCACATGGACGGGAGGGCTCTGCTGCCATGAAGCTGGATAGGAGAGGCGTGGGGGACAGCACTGTCACTGACAAGGCACGGCACTAACTCAGTTCAGTGACAGTGATCGACATGAGAGCAGTCCCAGCCTCAGTCATAAAAGGCACTTCACAAAAATCTAACATGGGGTTTTGTGAAATAAGGGCAGAACGGTTGTCGCAATAATATGAAGAAATCCCACTAATTCCTTACACTATACTGAACAGACACAGCCTGCATATGAAAGATTACTGGATTTGTTAAAAATATCAGGAGAAGAAACATGATGCTAGCTCCAAGAAGAAACTAATCTTCGCTACATATGCATATATTTAAAGGCTCCATTTACCCATATCATTTTTTACATGGGAAAATACTATCACAAGAATAAAGAAGGAGATTTTTCCATTTGTATTCTCTGCTCTGCTTATCTTTCATTCCTTTTATATATTTACCTATTAAGTCTTACTCTTTGGCTTTCTTCTCTTTCACTCCAGTCACACTAAAGATAGGGAAGTTACATACATGTGTATCTTTAAATCAAGAAAAAGCATCTGATTATCTTTTGAACAGATTTACTGATACTTACTCCCATACTCCCTCCCTCTGGGCAAATGTAACTCTGCAGTACCTTGGGCAATGTCATTTTATGTAAAACTTCCCAATGCTCTTCAAGTAATGTCATCATGTAATTATATTTTTTTCCTGTTGTGAAATGAGAGATGAAAAAGAGGAGCTTATCCCAGGAGATTTAAATAGGGGTAATGGAAATAGCTCTGCATAGTCTAGTAGCTGCAGACTGCATTTTCCCATCCTGCAAAAGTTGGAGACATTAGAATTATTCTTTCATTCTCTACCAGGAACTGAAGATTGTCTAGGCTCCAAGATTTCCCAAACAGCTAACAAGTAGATGCAGCTGCATCTGACAATGCTTTACATCCCTCAGGATGTAAGAAACCATTTCAAGTTCTTGCTCTCAGACATACCCTGAGCATACAAAAGCCTTCCCAAGTGCAATTCCCTATTTAACAGAGAATGTTTCATTTTAACCAAACATTTGACATTTAAAGACACTTCTCCCTCTCACTAAAGTCCCAAATAAATGTAGTATTTCTCCAAATCATGTTCAGAAATCCAATGAAGAAGCCATAAATAAGAAACAAAATGAAATGTGAGTAATCTCAGAAAAGGTCTTCCGTTGGAAAGACCACATCCCATATACCTCAAAAAACTTCACAGTTATCTGCATGAAATGCAGCACAGAATTCCTGAGATTTTAAAATTTCACATCTAACTATGAAAAATTAGCATTTGGGTTATAGCTTTGACCAAAACCCAGGGTAATGGCAGTGAGTTTGAAATGCTGAAGAAAATATGAATCAGCAAAGCATGATGCCGCTGTCATTTCATTATGGACTGAGTAAATGTCATAACTGACTGCAGAGCAGAAACCTAATTTCAGAAAACTGTAAATGATGGCTATTTCACAACAAAGACCTAAGAAAAGGAAAAAGGAAAAAAAAGAACAAGAACAATATGAAAAGGAAAAAGAGAAAGAGAAAAAGAAAAAGAGAGAAAAAAAAGAAGGAGAAGGAGAAGAGAAGGAGAAGAGAAGGAGAAGAGAAGGAGAAGAGAAGGAGAAGAGAAGGAGAAGAGAAGGAGAAGAGAAGGAGAAGAGAAGGAGAAGAGAAGGAGAAGAGAAGGAGAAGAGAAGGAGAAGAGAAGGAGAAGAGAAGGAGAAGAGAAGGAGAAGAGAAGGAGAAGAGAAGGAGAAGAGAAGGAGAAGAGAAGGAGAAGAGAAGGAGAAGGAGAAAAGAACAGCTGCTATTCTTGATTCAATCTCAAATAATGTAGAAGTAAACCTAAGCAGGCAAGTCTCCACACCTTGCATGGAAAAAAGGGTCTGTCATAAACCTTCAAGTCAAACCTGGAGAACATTTAAAGTGCCCAAAGCTCAGAAAATGTGGAAAGTCAGATATTCAGCATCTGCTGAAACTCAGAATGCTGAAACTCAGCATTATCCTGCAGAAACTGGCTGCTCATGGCTTGGACAGGCATACTGTTTGCTATGTAAAATCCTGGCTGGATGGCCATGGCCAGAGTGTGGTGGTGAATAGAGCTGCATCCAGCTGGTAGCCAGGAACAAGTGAGGCTCCCCAGGGCTCAGTACTGGCATCAGTCCTGTTTAACATCTTTGTAAATGGTCTGGATGAGGTGATCGAGTGCACCTTCAGCCAGTTTACAGATGACACCAAGCTGGGCGGGAGTGTCGAACCGGTGGAGGGCAGGAAGAATTTACGTAGGGAGCTTGACCGGCTGGATTGACGGACAAGGCAAATGGTATGAGATTCAATAAGGCCAGGTGCTGGGTCCTGAGCTTGGGTCACAACAGCCTCGTACAGTGCTACAGACTGGGGCACAGTTACTGGAAAGTTACTCAGCAGAAAAGGACCTGGGGGTCCTGGTTGACAGTATCTGAGCCAGTGTGTGTCCAGCTGGCCAAGGCCAGTGGCATCCTGGCCTGGACCAGCAATAGTGAAGCCAGCAGGACCAGGGCAGGGATTGTCCCCCTGTACTCAACACTGGTGAGGCCACACCTCAAATCCTGTGCTCGATTCTGAGCCCCTTACTACAAGAAAGACACTGAGGTGCTGCAGCGTGTCCAGAGAAGGGTAATGGAGCTGATGGAGGGTCTGGAGCAAAAGTCGGATGAGGAGCAGCTGAGGGAGCTGGGGGTGCTTAGCCTGGAACAAAGGAGGCTCAGGGGTGACCTTATAGCTTTCTATAACTACCTGAAAGGAGGTTTTAGCAAGGAGAGGGTAGATCTTTTCTCCCATGTAACAAGTGACAGGACAAGAGGAAATGGCCGTAAGCTGGCCAAAGGAAGTTTATATTGGATATTGGGAAAAAATTTCTCCCCTGAAAGGGTTATCAAGCATTGGAACAGGCTGCCCAGGAAGTGGTTGAGTCACCACCCCTGGAGGTATTTAAAGGACATGTAGATGTGGCACTTAGGAACATGGTTTGGTCATGGACTTGGCAGTGTGGGTTAACTGTTGGAATTTTCCAGCCTAAATGACTCGATGATTCTGTGATTCATCAGCAATTTCATATGCAGAAACTGAAGCAAAGGGTGATCTCGTTACTTATGGTCAAACCGGAAAGACTGATCTACTTACGGTCAAACTAGAAATCCAAACCAAAAGCAAAACATTGCTACCTGCATTTTAGCATCTCACCAGAGGAATTAAAAAGACGACAGAAAACAATTTATACTTTGCGCTATGATCTACACCTTTCAAATGACAAAGTATTTTAATTTTTATTTTTGAGACGGTATTGACAGTATCATCATATTCCTAGACAGTACAGGATATATTGTATCACAATCCCCAATATCATCTTTACAGCTTCTACTTTTACTGCTTGTGAATTCCAACACCTCTTATTCTGACCATATGCTATTAAAAGATTGAGTTAATCATTCCATCTTGCTCACAGCACAGATGGAGAGATACAGTTGGGCAACCAATACATTGGGAAAGTCAATTCTTTAAATATTCCCTTACTGTATTAGATTCTGGGAATGTGAGGGGCGTGTGTGTGCGAAGAAAAAAAACTTTGGAAAAATCATTAAGAGTAGTTTCAACTGCATCTCCTCTCCTCCCAGAGACAGAGAATGTAATTTCCATATCCCAATCAAGCTTAAGAGCATCCAGCTGAAGGTCACATTCAGATCTGCCTCTTCCAGCCGACAAAAATGCTCTGCTGCCACTCAAACAGTCCCCTTTGCTTCCCACAGCTTCAGGGTGACAGTATTTCCATCAAATAAGTAAGCAGAAGTCACGAGTTGGTATACAGAATTTAAAAGGTAATTGAAAGTTTCTGGAGTAGTTCACTTCAAAACACTGCAATCACTTGTGAACTGAAGTGCTTGTTATCATATACAAAGCTCTAGTAATTAGAATCAAGAAGAGAGGTACAAGGTGATTAAAGAATATTGGGAAAAATCTAGTTAACAGGAAACATAGCACATAAACCAATCAGTACTAAAAATTTCCCTGAGATACCTGCAATTAATTAAAATACAAAATGTTAAAAAGTGCATTTCCATATTATTAAAATTTTTGAAGCGACTAATGATCAGAAGCCATCACAGCATTGACATTAATGTGAGATTAACCTCAGATGCCACTGACTTAATAAAAACATGGAAAATAGTCTCAACATCCCTTCGTCTCCCTCTCTGCCCTGCTTCCACATCCTTCAAACCAGCCCCAGTTTCCACAGGAAAACAACTGCTTTGCAATGAAGACAGCTAATTGTTTTGAAAGATTTTTTTTTAATTAGATGTTTTTATTCTTCAATGAAAAACTTCATTTTGAAGGAAATTTTATAGGACATTAATCTAGTGCAGATTCATGAGACTTAGGCAATTAGTTAACTTACAAGAACAGCTACTGTGCATGCTCTATAATTGCTCTTCATCGAAATTGTCAAAGATTTTTAATATGCAGCTAGCACACAGATTAAAAGCTGTTAAAGTATGTCTCCATTGAAGAGGCCATCATTCCACAGTGTCATTATGTGCTATTAATATTTCAATTAGAGAGCATCACATGCTCCTCTGAAGAAATGCGCAACTACTCACAAAACAAGTCCCATTATTGATAATGCTCCAGGAGCATGACACAAACATCCTATTTTTGTTCCTACATTTAATTGCCTTCCATAAATATCTTGCCAAAATTTTAAGGGATTAGCTCCTTTTGTATAGAAATATGCATTTCTGTTGACAAACACCTTCCAACCATTCTGCTTCTAAGAAGGGAGGCGACAGCTGCAGGAATTATACTGGCCCTTCTGCAGAGCCACGTTACAACCTCACTCTTCAACCAGGTGTTCAAACAGGCTGATACATCGTAGTGTACCCTGCCAGTGCTTCTCAGGACATCAGCCAGAACTACCAGCACTTTTCAGGCATCACTGGTAGCACAAGCAGGCTTCATGCCTGCTTTTTTTTTCCACCTGACCAGAGGATTTAGCTCAAATCTTATGGCTCTGCAACAGCCAATTTGGTGTGAAATATTTTTCAAGGCAGGACTCCTTTCTCTTTTTTTGAGAATAAAAAACCTCAAAACACTTTGTTTACTATAACAGATCTTATAGTCCTATTTTCATCATGCCAAGCTGATAATCAACTTCCAGTAAAGCTGATATACCTGGAGCTACCTCTCAAAGGATGGACCTTGTCTAGCCAGGTAACAGTGACAGGACCAAATAAAATGGCCTGACATTTTGCCAGGGGAGGTTTAGATTACATATCAGGAACAGTTTCTTCACTGAAATGGTGAAGGCATTGGAACAGGCTGCCTTGGGAAGTGTTCAAAAAACACGTGGATGTGGCACTTAGAGACATGGTTTGCTGGTGAACATGGTGGTGCTGGGTTTATGCTTGGATTTGATGATCTTGTAGGTATCTTCCAGCCTAAATGTTCCTATGATTCTAAGCCAATAGACAGTGGTTGACTATACATAGCACTTTTACTCCACCTCACACTAAACAGCAAAAAGTTATAGCTGTGTTTAATTTCTGTTGGGTGTTAAATAATTAAAATAATTTGAATGAAGCTTTCTTTTTAAGAAGCATAAAGGAATTTAGCAATTTAAACATTTCAAGGGGAGGGGAAACAAAAGAGCTTGAGGAATAAAAGCCCAAGAGCTTGCACTGGCTTGTTTGGCAGCTCTCTGCTGTTTCCAATACTTTTCTCTCTAGGCCTTTTTCCATAAATATACAAGGCATTTGAAACACATGCCTTATACTGAGCACTGACTTCTAGGTCATTTGAAGGATATTACCCTAGAATGCAATTTCTATTCCAGACTCCAGCATTACATCTCCATCAGCCCATTGTAACACACGGTGTAAACAGCCAGCCCACTCACACTCTGCTCTCCAGTGGGGCTTTGCCACCAGTTAGCATCTGTCTCTGAAATACAGAAGGTAAAAGGTGAACAGCTCCTTGCAGGAAGAGAAATGTAAGCCCCTGCCAACTCTGCAAGCTGCACCAGCAACTACTGCAGCCCTTACATAATTTCTTTTGTTGCATTTGAAGCCTTGCAACTATACATACAGAAAATCTAGCAGTGCTGAGGGTCACACCACCTTCATTTTGGCCACAGTACTACCTCCCTTCCAAGGCAGGCTAGGACATCTGACCAAAATGCCTGTGTCCTCATGCAGTCTGTGACCAGTGCTGCTGTTCCAGCCTAAGCCCAAACTCTGCTTCACGCAGTTACTAGCATTCCCTCTTTTGCTTGGTGAAACAGAAAACATTATCTTACTGAATAAGCTGTTCTGCAAGTGCTGCCCTGCCAATCTTTGTGGTACCTTTACAGGGGAGTGCTTTGCCCAGCATGGAGCACACCAGCACAGCCGGCCCCATGCAGGTTTATCCTGGAAAAGACAAGCGTTCAAGTTAAAAACGAGTAGCTGCAGTCAAACCTGAGGCCCATGGGAGCAGTGTCAGTATAAAGAGGGACATCCAGAACAACTCACCAGGATGACATCACCTACACTCCTGTGACAGAAGTGACATTTCTCTAGGGAGCACAGGCACTTTGCCAGCCCTTTATTTACTCAGCCCTTCTGTAGTTGCAAGTGTCAGGGACTGGGCAGGAAGAAGAGGTCTCAGCATCTCTCCTTCCAAGCTGCCACGTGCCAAGCCAGAGGAGCACACTGCAAAGCCATTTTGACACAGACCCTGCTGCCTTTGCAAGGAACAGATCACGCCTGCAGAGAGGCTGCCAGCAGAACAGCCAGACACACGCTGCCCACTGAGCCACCCAGCCTTGGTCCCTGTTCCCAGAGCCCTCAGCAAAACCACATGCTAGCTGTCAAGCCAGACCAAACATGCAAAGATGACTTTGTTCTTTACAGCAGAGGATGGCAGCTTGGAAGAATCTGGACTGAAAAAAGCTGGACTTCATTGCTAAATTGCAACCATTTTCTGTATACATATGTGGGTATGTATATGTTTTTTTCTTCTTTAAGGAAGAAAACAAATACTTTGATAATTGGATTAGAAGACTGGGAAAAAATCATGGTTTTCACTTGTGCCTCACTAGAATACTTTACGACTAGTATTAATGAGTAAATACTGAGAAAAAAAATAAATCACTCTGAAAATTGATGTGGACGAGATGGATAGAAAATACAGTTAATAGCAAAAATCGCAATGAAGGTCATTATATTAGTGCATAAACTAGCAAGCCCATATGCCACTGTAGTACAACCCTAACAGGGCCATGCTCAAGCTGAAGTCCAGGCCTCAACACTGCCCACCTATTTTGTTGTTTTACACCCTCTTTCTTGTATCTTCAAATATCCCTTTCCTCTTTGGAGTGCTGGATGACTACACATAATATCTTTAATAGATTGACTCCAAAAAGAAAGCCATGAGAAACCACAGGAAGAATACATTCTACAACCAAGTGCAAAGAACTCTGCTAGCACCTACTAGGCACTACTAATGGCAGCATTTGCTGTTCTCGACACTTGCTTCTGACTTGAATTAGTTGCTCTTTAAATATCTGTATCATATAATTAGGAAGTACAGCACCATTGAGAGAACATGGATTTTGCATTTCTTGACCTTTTTCCTACTAATTTTCAGCAGACTATCTAATGTTAAATTATATGCCGTGCAATGCGGCAATTCCAGTTAGGAATGCACAAGTAAGACTGGCAATGTATAGGTAGTGGTATTAATTAGCATGAAAACACTCCAGCAGGCAGACTAGGTGATATCTGTATTCACCTGGATGACTTTATTCATCAACAAGATATTATTTAGGAAAAATATGTCCAAGAAGTCCTTGTACCTCAGCTATAAGAAGCATTTCATAGCACAAATGTCCATTTCCAGTTACTGAGGTTATAACCATTTGCCAGAAAGGCAATAGTTACTGCTCTGCAGGCACTCTGTTCACTGGGATACATTCAGCAAAAAAATTACAAGGTCATCACTGTGTCAGTCCTGGTCTGTAGAAAGTATAGTGCCAGTAATGTTTTGTTTACAAAGTCCTTTCATTCTGTGTAATTCTTAGACTGTTGCAGACTTTATAAGCCATTTGCAGTTTACCATTGAACTTTTCTTAAAGAATGAGGTCTGACGCCAACTCATCTGTAATTTCCTTAGTTGGGACTAGTTGACATGCTTGTTAAAAAATACTGTTATACAGAACTATCTGTTTCTGTTTTAAAAAATAACCTTCCTAGAAGAGAGTACACCTTCTGGGTTGGCTTTGTAAAGAACACGGCCTTCGGGCCCTATTCAGCAGTTTCGGTACAAATGGCTAACACGGAGCATCACCTGCCTCCTGCTGCAGCACATCACACCTGGGCAGCCAGAGCTGACAATCAAACCCTTGCCTGCAGCATAGCAGATTAAAAACTTAATCCCAAACTCACTGAACACTCATAAGGTTCATTAACTTCAGTCCCTGGTTTGTACACAAGAGAAACACCAGCGTGAGATGTGAGGTCAGGAGGCGGCAGAGCTTTGCTTTGATCTGGTGTGACTTCGTTTCCTCATGCCAGTGAAGTTCACGTCACAGAGGGTAACTCAGTGCAGACCTTACTGGGATGACTATTTCCTCACAGAGTCAAAAGGGTGTTTAGTTATATCAGCCATGTCACCAGTGTTACCAGCGTGTCAACAAGAAAAAAAAATAAAGGTTTTAACTGTTCCCTTGAGGTCCTCCTTCAGAAACAAGTTCAGTGCATTTTTTTGTCCAATTTTCTTTTTTTTTTTCCTCTCCAGGCTAATTTAAAATATTGAGCAATGTTAGCAATCATGGTTAGGCATTCCCTCAGACAGCAAAATGTCCATGTCCCAGAAAGCACACTCTGGCAGAAAACAGGCACACAACAAAAAGCAGAAGTGTATCAGAGCCAAGTACTCTAACTCAGCTTTACACAATGCAGAGGATGTTTTGGGCAAGGATGGGAGATGTCATTTTCTTGCCCAATGAATGTTCTGTTAAGTATCAAAGCTCTCCTAGCAGAGCACAAATACGATTAAATGGAAACAAATGTCATCATTTTATTACAAAACTATATCACTTTCTTTTTTCTTAAAAGCAATTCTGATGTGAAGCAAAACTTCCCTGCTTTTTTGGTTATCTGCTTTGGGAACCGCAGCTCTCAAATATTTTCTTTCCTTGCTGGCAATATGCCCATTTGAATATTGCTATATTCCACCACATCTGCAGCTTTAATGCAGTAATTCATACAGTATGATAAAGCCACAAACCCAAAATCACTGTCTGTAATGACATCTGTAATTTAGAAACTTCGAGGATAGAAAGCTTGAAACTGGCAGGCCACAGTTTCTGCAAACACCAGGAAAGGACTGTGTATGTGTGTGTGGATAGGTAACATTTTTACTCTTAACTGCACAAATCTTGATCCTTGCCCTGTCTGTAAGGCAAAGCACATAATCTTAGTGACACGGATATCGAAGTATTTCCTAAGAATGCATTTGTCCAATGCATTAAAAGCTTTACCACAACTGAGTTGAATCAAGAATCACACATCAGTGCCCACGGAACTTCAACACTACTCCAGCACTGTACAAGGTAGCCCCAAGTAAAGCATTTGTGGTGGGACAGTATCTGCATGGCCTAAGAAAACTGACATTACTTATCTACTACAAAAATATCTCTAAAAATAACATCATGGGGTCCACGACTACTTCCATCTGCCTTCTGGCCTTGCAAAATGCCATTAGGCTGCTTCAGCACTCACATCTAAACCAAACAAGACTTCTGGTTATGCAGTTTGTCCTACACAGGCAGTCTCATGGTGGAATTCACACAAGGTCCTGCGTGACTCAAGACCTTCATCCGCCCAACCGCCCTGTCAGTAAAGCTCTTACATTCTTCAGCTGAGTTTCTACAACCTCCAGTGCCTTCAGCTGAAGTGTGGCTGCGTGGAATTTGGTTAAACAACTCTTTTTATGATGTAAAGGAACAATTACATTTTCTAGCTCATTTTCTTGAGTTGCAGCATCTCATCATTAGCACCAGAGATGCTAAAGCTAACAGAGTTTGCTCTTATCACCTAAACAAGAAGATCTTAGGCCAAATAGCCCCAAAACTGCAGAGATTAAGAGACTGCAGAAGTTCCAATTTGCACAACCAGCCATTGCTTGACATAGCGCTGACTTGAAGACAAAGACCATATATCCTTTGCAAAGATACCATCTGCCCATCTTTAGACTCAAATGCACAAACGGAATCCATCACCCGGCTCTGAAATCCATCACTGCTTCAGCTGCATGAGCACAAAGCAAACACCCAACCTTCCACCTATAATAGTGTACCCTCATTTGCCTCCTTTCCTTTGTTCCGCATTAACACAGGAGCATAAGTTCCTGTTTATTGAGGAAGGAAGATCCACGCAATAGAAATGCTCATTCAATCTGCTGAAATTGTTGACTTCATGCTTGTTGTGACTCAATCACTGAAACTGAAACATCCTCACAAGCAGAATAACGACTAAGTAAAAGAGGGTTGTTCTTTCACTTGTACCCTCACTGAAATACCACCGGTCTGGTTCCATATTGCTATGATGCAGGTAAGAGCATAAAATGAGGTGCTTACATTTAAGCCTTTTACTCAGAATTTTACTTTAAAAATGTAAATATTAACACTTCACATACTCTCATATTTTGGCAAAATGCAGTTAAAATTGCCTCTTTCGACAACAGAATAATTAAGCCTTCCAGCTTATGAGTTGTGGGGAAGAATACTTCTCTTACTTCTGAAGCTCACCTACATTTGGGACCTGAAGTGTTCTGATAGCTTTTTTAGACAGAATAATTCTGTGGACACTAACCTTTGAAGCGCAATGGAAGACAAAATGGACACATGAAAAATAAGAAGTTGTGGTTTGCATTTCATATACAGTCCACCCCAAAATATCATTATTTAAAAAATATAGAAAGAGACACACTTGTGATGTTGGCATTTTTAGAGGGTCTGAAGGCAGAGCATGCAAAATGGATTGCTTTTGGAGATAAGGTCTCTCAATCTATATTTGGACACCTAAGTCAAGGAGTTAGTGCACAGATTTTGCAGACTCCTTTTAAGGCCACATTTTGTATCATTTTAATCTTAGCCTAAATATAAATATAAAATGAACAAATCATTTTGTAGTCCTGGTATTTCCAAACTTATCACCCAGCAGTGTCACCTTCTGCACAATCTTCTTCTCAGGGCGGCCAATAGGCCCAGGGAAGAAGCAGAATCAGGGCAAGAGCCCTGGCCCATCCCCTTCCTTCAGGCATGTGCAGACCAGAAAGCAGCCCCAGCAACACAAAAACACAAGGAAAACACTCTGGAGGAATCTGTTTTTCCCTCTGCAGAGCACAGCAACTTTCCTAAACAGCCTAGAGAAAAGGCAGAAGTGCAGCCAACAGATCAACTTTGCGGACTGAGCTGATCCCCTCACTGCAGGAAGAGCTGTCTCTGGGATAAAATAAGAATGTTATCTTCCATCAGCTCTAGCATGCATTGCCAAAAAAGGCACAAAAAGCATATGCAATGGTCTTAACAACTGACAAATAGTTTCATGTATTATCTCTGAATTTATCTCTCCAAAAAGAACTGTGAAATCTTTGTGAACATTTATGAAGGGGAGGATGGGTGGTGCAGGCACGGCACGAACAAGGTGGTTTGTCTGCAAGACTACAGCAGAACTAGTTCATGTGAGCACTTTAAGCTCACTTGGGCGTTGAGTCATACCTTCAAATACAACACACACGAGGCTGTGCTTTTCTGATTTCATTTCTCTGAGCAGGTACGCAGGAATCTCCGAGCAGCAATGCCAGTCTCACACTCAAACACCATCCTCAACCCACTGCTCATGCAAACCAGGCAGCAAATTATGAACAGTGCAGGTGAACTTCTGCCTACCTTCACCAGGGCTTGAAAATACACAGGGCTCATTCTCTCTCCTATTCTTACACTTGGAATACAAGAGGCACACAGCAAATAACAGCGAAGAGCAGCACCAATGTACTTACTGCCTGCACAGCAAATAAAGTGGGGCTTAGGATGAGGGACTAGAAGGGATGTACCCTGCACACAGGCAGCTCCACTCATCCACAAGACTGGCTTTCTCACCACAGCACTCGCTCCCTTGGGACCAGCCAGATTTACGCTCAGTGGCAAGTTCGTGGACTGCATGTGAATGTTTATCTATGTGGATCAATGCGTCAAAATATCATCCAGAAACAGTCCCTTTGGCCCAGGCTCTCAC
The DNA here is from genome assembly GCA_013397755.1 of Cnemophilus loriae. Lineage (NCBI taxonomy): Eukaryota > Metazoa > Chordata > Aves > Passeriformes > Corvidae > Cnemophilus > Cnemophilus loriae. Next base: position 246,065 of record VZTF01009553.1, on the reverse strand, counting down.
AGGCTAGAGGCCAGGTCACATTAAGAGCTTGAATCTCCCTTCTTCTCCAACACCTCATTAATGAAAACTCCTCCCTGGCCATTTGAGAGTGCAGGAGTTCTTTGAAGCTAACAGAGCCCATTGCCAGCAGCATGTGAACACCAAAAAGTGTGTAAAACAATTGTTTTACAGAGTTCTAAAATGTCAGACTACAGGAAGGTTAGTTCTTTAGCATTTTTAAATGCTATCAGGATTTTGGACAGGAATTGGAGACTCCTGATAAAATTTCAGTATTTTCTCCAGACGGACCCACTTCCCATCCGTTCCCATAACAAAAGCAATTGCATTTTTCACATTTAATTATTATTAAATTCCTTCTGTTCATGTAAGTTCTACTGTGTGCTCAAGAAACTTTTATTTGGTGCCAAACCACTGAGTGCACCCCAGAGCACAAACTCACACCAAACTGCACTATTACTCATAAAAAAGAACTGTGCATTGCTTGCAAAAGCACTTTATTTTTCTCACACACACACATCAGAAGGTCGTGTTTGAGAAGATGAAAGTTTCCCTTGGAGCACAGCATTCATGACATGAGATGGGAAGTTTCTGGCATGAACTCTCCTGATGCTGACTTGACATCTTCCTTGTTATGACTGCAAATTCCTATCACTGCAAACCTCACTGATGACTCATGAGAAAAAAGCAAACAAAAAAAGCAAAAAGAAAGAAAGAGAGAATGAAACCCTTTCAATTGCAGTGTCTGTAAAGACACAGTGATACATAAAATGTCTCAAATTTAAAAGCAAAGCAGTGTCCACTGGAGAAATAAAAAATGAATTTTTCATTCCTAACTGCAAATATCTGAGGACAATGAAGAGATGGAAGATTGTATGTAATCAAAGAAACTGCCTTTTAAAAAAATAACCTTATTCTGCATTGAATAGAAGCACTGTTGAACATGACATCATGCACATGAAGCTATGGACAAATACAGTCATATTTTCAGTGAATGAAGTAAAACAAAGGGATTAATTCTCTACAGCCATATCTGAATTATCAGGCTATCACAAACATTTATGGATGCATTTTAATTATCTTCTACCTAAGTGTGTTAAAATAAAGACATTTCTCACTTATTTCAAATGAAAGTATCCCCTCTTGTCTCTGTTATACTTACAAACAGGACTGCCCTACCGCTTCTGATAGGTGAATCTTGGTATTTATTGGCATGGCATTTATTCCAGGAAAACCACTGTAAATGCTACCCCCAACATATCTATCAAATAGGAACTGTAGCTTTACTGTCTATATAAAATATTTATTTAAATGCCACGGAACACTCTTTTCTATGCCAGTATTAAACACATAACTATTTGAATAATCACAAAATTTCCCAGACACAGCTTCAGCCTAGAGCACAAACCCGTATCTAGTTACATTATTTACCTTAAACCCCCACTTAAGGAGAGCACCACAGATACTGTTTCTACCCTGACATGCTTATTATGCCTTTGACTCTGACTGTAGTTTCCTAGCTGTGCTGAGCTCAATTCCTAACCATATTCCCCTCACACAGGCAATTTTGGTCCAGTTGAGCCATGTGTCCCAGTACACATCACTGTAGGGAGAGGAATCACTGGCTCTGCCTTTTCACACCATGGCGCAGTTGCTGCAGCCCCTGTGGACTGGAGTAAGAACCTAGTTTAAACTCATTTTAAACTGAATTTTATCTGCTCTCAAAGAAGTCCCTCTATAAGAGAAGAAGCTGGAGTTCTCCTCTCTGCTGCTCCCATTTGGCATTCTGCCCAGGCAGGGCCAAAGAGAGAAGACAAGACAGAGGATTTGGCAAACTCGAGTTGCTGGAAATAAGCACCAATTGTGATGCACGGAAACCAGCACACGTGTGCAGCAGGTAACAGTCTTTTCAAAACCTCTGAAAAAAAGATACATCTGATGACCATTTCAAAGCACTGCAGGTGGCAGCATCACTTTTGGGATCTTTTGGCAGCAAGAAAAATCAATACCACTCAGTGTGGAAATGTCAGCAGAAATGCTCAAAAATCTTACTATTTTAACAATTCTGAGTTCTGAGGGACTCTCATTTGAAAATAGTTGCTGCAACAGCCTTTGAATTTTAAAAACTATAGAAATCAAATTGTGCTTTTAAAACACAAGGTAAGCTCAAAGACAGTGGTTTGTTTTTTTGTTTTTCCCATTTTTTTTTAATGCTAAACTCAATTCCCTTGTGGCATTTTAACCCACCTACAGGGGCCCTGAAAGGGACTGCAAGAGCAGTAAAAATGTATTTATTTTATTTTTATTGTTCAATCTAAAGGGAATTCTTTTGTATGTAAAAACAACAGCATTATAAACTGCAACTGCAGAGGTGTTTTGAAATTACAGTTTAAATAGTATCATTAAGATGTGCTTTACTGATGTGCTCTTAAGGCAGACATAAAATTAAGCTGTATCTTCAAATTCTCTCTACAGCACCAAATAGTTACTGAAAAAGCAAAACAAATTTCCATAATTTCTCTCTGTCCCCTAAAAATATTTTGAATTTGGCAGAACATTAATTTGGAAGAGATAAGGCAGGACAGACCACATAGTCTGGTCCAAAGAAAAAAAAGCCACAAAACTTAAGAGACCAGAAGAGTCCTTTCAGCAGAGCTAAAAAGACAGTCTAGACTAGGTAACACCACCAGAACTGGGATCACCAGATCTTCAGGACACTCAGAAACAGAGACTACCAAAAGGACTATGGTGTGCAGAGAATAAATGCAATTTTTCCAGCATAAAGTTTCCTTTCCCTAGTTGTCATGGAATATGTAAAATACACTACTTATGTGTTCATATCCATGCACTTCCCCTCTTTCAGAAATGACGTCCTCAGGCAGCCCCCTCTTTTTAAGCTGTCACACGAAAAGGACAAAAATCAAGAACTACATGTCACTTTAAAGTTTTCAGAAGTCCTATAAAGTATTACAAATAACCAATTTGTGTTTCTTTTGCTTTTAATATTCCTGCCTGCTTACAAATGCTCCTGTAAAGCTAACTGGACACCATGACATTGGTTAAAGAAAATGCTTGAAATTAATCTAATAGACTGCTGAAATAGAAACTTAAAAACAATACACCCTTTCTATAAATAACACAGAACTTTATTGCCCTCATTTAAACCAAAGCATTTCAAACATTGTTTGCTGGAAAAATTCACCTTTTCAACTTCAGTATGGTTCAGGCTTTTCTCTTTGTCTTCACATAATCCCTGATAGCAGAGGGAGGTGAAACGCATGCAAGGGCTGGTCAGAAACACAAAATTACCCTTAGTTATACTGTCACCCCAAGAAACCTCACCTAGCCCACTAAGTTTTAATCCCGAATTGGCAACACCTAGTTGGTGACAAAGGGCAATTCTTCTTTTGACACAGAGTACACACTTCGAGAGCCTGTTCAAAAATTCACTTTTTCAGCATGAAAGCACTCAAAAGCTGAAGTTCGTTCCTCTATTGCCCCTCCAAAAAGATGTCTCAGCTGTACTGAAGAGAGAAGGAAACATTAGGCTGTGGATTCAAAGTAGCTGTCAAGAAACACAAACATAAAGTTGACTTAATAGCATTATCAGGAAATGTGTTCTGGGCCCATCCTCAGCAGTAACACCAGGGTTAACTAAAGTTGTAGCAATATTTAAAACAGCTCTGCAATTTTCCTTCTCCACCCAATTAAACAACAGAAAATGTTGTCAATAAATGAAAAACGCCACACATATTTAAGTGAGAGAAACCATCTAAACTTCCAACATTTTTCATCCTCATTTTTTTTTAATCCAAAAGATTTGTACAGCATTTTTAAAAAATAACTTACAGGATCAAAAGGAAAATAAATGCATAGCTTTAAATCCTTAGAATACAACCTCCCCCTGTTGCGGAAGAGTTCAAAGTCATAAAGTGCTGAAGATATGACCACAAATCAGACAAATAATCTAGTAACTAACTTATTTTTCTGGTTTATTTAACAATATTCCAGGCTTAGAACATTAAATAAAAATCTCACAGACAATGGGCAAGACTAACAATGGTTTTGCTCTTTTTTTTTCTTTTTCTTCTCCTTTTTTTAAAAGAATGCTGAGACACATCAATTGAGCCAACTACAATTTTATTTTGGATACCAAAAAATAAAAAGAAGCTGGAAGGAAGAGAGTAGTGCATTGCACTGATCTCAGTAAAACTGCTTGTAAGCATCACTGTTTACGTTCAGCCCTAGGAGGATGAAGATGGATACAATGCTGCCAACAGGGGAAGGCCAAGTGCGGACCAGGGGTGCTCTGGGCTCTGCCTTGGTTGTGAGGGCACGGCTTTACATTATGCTCACGTAAGACAAGATCCACACACCTCGCACCAGGATTGTGCAGGTCCTGGAGGGAGGGCTTGCAGTGGTGGTAACAGCTCCTGCAAGTGATGGCCATAAAAACCAAGAGGTCTTCCTGGCAGACTGCTGGGTGTCACAGCAGCTCAGGTATCTCGCTCCCTCCCATAATTTGATTTTGTTGCCCCCACAGATAGCCTACAAACTTGCAGGACTTTAGGCCAAGCCTGTGTTTTGCACCTTGTGCAATCATATACACCTCTTCAGGGGATGTGGAGAGGAGCAACATTCAACAGGATGCACAGTGTGTGTACTTTGTACAAGTGCAAATCAGTTTTCAGGGCACTGGAAAGTGAAACCCCAGGCTTACTAACAGCCAAACACATGCCGCACCACCTGCTAACTGCATTTTTCCCAGGCTTAAACAGTTTTGTTTATGTAGTTTGCAATTACTTACTTTACTGTTCCTTCAGTCTAACCTCTGTCCTTCCTCCTCACTCACCCACCCATTCCCATCACCTACAAAGAACACAGAGGCCTCAAACTTCCAAAAACTATTAAACTAAACCATAAACAAACAGTTTGGCAATAGACTCAATTCCACTGCCATTCTCATTTTTGTATGTTCCTGCTGTCTGTGCCCTTTTTACAGCTCAATGTCCACAGGTGCCACCGTGATGAGAAAACCCCAGCTTTCTTCCTCCAGAACAGTAACAGACAGATATTGCTCAACATAGTTGTAGACTAACACTGAGGGGGGAAAAGGGGGGGGTTAGACACCAGTAACAGAAATAAAACTCCAAGCAAACCTTGATTGTAACTGGAAAATGCCAAGAGTACTCCACTGCACCTCAGAAAAAAAAAGCTGGTGCATCCTACTTTGTGTCTAGTGTGAACTCTGATCATGCTTATGACCTGCAGTATTTCATAAGAGATGGGGAGGGGTCTCAGGTTGGTTTCCTTTCTTTCTTCTTGTTTGTCAAGTTCTTAAAAGGGCTTAAAACACTTATGCTTAGAGATGCACAGGGAGCAGTTACAATACACAACTAATCAGAAACAGTACTCAAACACTAGACTGGATGGGACTAAAGTCCACTCTACAAACTGAATCAAAAAGAGACAGGAGAAAAAAGTTTTTAAGTGCTAACATAATAAAAAAACAATTTTAAAGACTCACTAAATACATGTGAGGAAATGGAGGGGTCCCATTCTTTTAAATATATTTACATAATATTAAAGCTTTTTATTTTGCTTTTCTTGCCAACAAAGTTTTCTAGCTACCCTGGGCAAAGTCCCCATCAAATGACAAGGTTAAGGATTTTATAACATAGACAAACCATTAGACCCCTGGCCTGTAGATGTCTCCCTGCCTTCTCCTTCCCTCTCTCCCTCCCTCCCTTACCAAAGGGCTGATGCCTTGCCTGCTACGCACCATGCGGCATCAGCCATGGCATCGGCACAAGGTGAAAGTAACACAACACTGCCTCAACCCCACACTTGGCTACTACTTTGCAAAAGCACAAGAGACTACAATCAGGGCTTGCTTAGACACAAAGCAAAACAAACAAAGAAACAATTTTGCCATTTAGCTGCAGTTAAATGGTAAAACTGGACTAATGTGGACACAGCAATACCAGTTTAAAAGTGTTTATACCATTTACACCACACTGGAAAGGAAAATAAATTATCCTGGTATAAATGCATCCACACTACAGCCTATGCCAACACAGTATCAGTTAAAATAATAACACATCAGTCCCCTAACCAACAGAATTATATCAGCTGAACTTTTCTAGCATAGACCAGACCTAAGACATGAGGTAGTGAAAATCAGGCTCAAGATCTTTTCTCATTCCATAGCAACAATATATTCTAAAAATATTCACTGCTCAGATCTATGGATTTTAAAAACCTTTTAAAATCCAAAATTTAAAGCTAGCATCCTGAGTCACACAGGATTTACAAATGGAGGCATAAATTTTAAAAACTTCCTCAAGGTCCTAACTCAGGAAAATAATTTTATGATAGAAAGCACATAAGCATGTGTTTGTCTCCCACTGAAACAAGTGGAAAGGAAGCACATGGATAAGTGCTTTCTGAAATCCGGGCCACAGTCAGAAATCACGGTCTTTGTAGAATTTATTTCCTCATTCATTTCAGTGCTCTTTAATCACAAGTCATTCATGTTTTAAGACAGTGGGAAAAACACAGACAATGGAAGCTAAATCAAGTTTGTTACAACTGTTCAATATTTACAGCATTCATAGCATAAAACAGAAGAATTTTTGGTAACTTAAGACAAATACCTTTTTTCTTTGTTATTAAATGTACCGCAGCAGTCCTGTTAAACAAACCCACTGTCTCGAATATTAAAGAAATTGTTGTTTATGTTTACTGAGTCATTTAAATTAAAAATCTGTTCCTGTTCCAAACCCCACTCTCCTTCGTCTTCGTCCTCCGGTTCTGCCTCGGACCCATTGCGACTGTTTTCATACAAAAAGATCTGCTCATCCACGTGGGCCGGGGCTAACCGGTTTCTCTTTGCACTCACAACATTAGCAGAAGAACCAAAAAGGCGTTCAGGGAAGACCCTTGTGGCCAGAATGCACCAGTATTTTTGAAGAACCTTTGGTAAAACTGGAAACAGTGCTAGTCTGTCAGACCACCACTTCAGCGGGTCTTCATTCAAACCGAGGACCTTTTGTGACTTGAAGTTGCTCAACTCCTCAACGATTTGAGCATGCCATTCCTCCTGGTCTTCCACGCCTCCTGTCTGGCAAAAGATCTCTGCGAGCATGTTGTTGATGACACTGGTAGGAGGAGGAGTAGAGGAGATGATGATTTTTTTCATAGGGGGCTCTTCTGAAACAGTGAAGAATTTCTCCTCAGTTCTAAAGCTATTTTCTTTTACTTTCTCCAGCAGGCTTTTTGCTTCTTCCACCACTCTGTTTTCCACCTGCTGCCTCTCAAAGGCTGAAAGAAAAGGCAGTTTTTTGTAGCGGGGATCCAAGAAAGTTGCAACATTGAGAAACATGTCTATCTCAGGTGTGTGCTGGTAGGTGGTTGACAACTCTTTAGCAATCACCTCCTTTGCCATGCTGATTTCTTTCAAATCATTCTCTTTGATGTTCAGAGTAGTATTCAGAAGCATGTGGAGAAGTGGCTTCACCATACTTATCGTCGGGTACTTTGAAGCAGACATCATCTCTGCAACCTGCTTGAAAGGCTGGAGCAGCTCCACCAGCCCTTCAATTGTATTCCACTCACTGGATTCCAGCATGAGGTGGTGGTTGTTGCTGTCCTCCACGAGAACAGCCGCAATGACAAACTGCTGCTCCTTGAGGCGCTGCAGCATAGCGAGCGTGCTTCCCCACCAGGAAACACGGTCACTTACCAGCATGCAGTGGAGAATATTCTGCTGCTTCTGCTTTTCGCTCAGCATGTACATTGCGACCGTAGACTGCTGAAAATACTCCACCAGCTTTCGGCACCTGGCAAGAAGGTTGCAGAGCTTGGGGAGCTGAAAAGCTTGTTGTATTCCTGCATTAAAAGTGTGCCCCAAACAAGGCATCTGTACGGGAATATCTAGGAGAGAGCAAGCTTTTACAATGTCTTTACTGTAATCTGTCGTAGCACCAAAGACTTTTGTATTGATCCCCCACTCAATGAATGTTTCATAAAGGACTCGTGTAATTGTCTCTGCAGTGTTATCCTCTGGTACTTCGAACGTTTTCAAACACCGTGAGTTCACAGCCAGGCAGTTGGCAGGACTGCTGCTGAGAAAGTGAACCGCCACGGTTACATACGACCTGTTCTGGTTTTCACTCCTCCACATGTCCGTGGATATGCCACACCACAGAACCTCAGTGAGCTCTTTCAGCACAATTTCTCTAATAGCACTGTACTTTTCAGGAATCGCTTTTGTACAGAAGTACTTCCGGCTCGGAAGTTCATACCTGGGGTCCGCTGTTCTCAAGAGGGCCTTGAAGGTAGGTTCATCAACAATGGAGGCCGGATACATGCCCTCGCAAATTAGGCTGATGACTGCAGATGTCAGTTCCTGATGTTTTTTGTTTTCGTAGTTCTGGTAGGTCTTCATGATTAAGCTATCTTGAACAACCTGCTGCGATGACTCTGGCTTGATTTTTGAAAATGCTGTGGCAAAGGCTTCCCTCATTTGTTCAGTGTTACTTTTCACAAACTCACAGAATTCATCGGGGTGATTTTTCTCAAGGTGGTAGGAAAGGTTGGACGTGTTTCCTGAATAGGCAATCTGTGCCATGCAAATACGGCAGTAGATCTTCTTCCACTGTAATATGCATCCTTCCGCATTGGTATCAAACCCAAAGTACTTCCACACTTTACTCTTTGCTCTCGGGTGAGCCACTAACTTTAGGTCTGATGGGGAACCTTCTAAACTTTTATTCTCCATTGCTTCTTGGCCACCGTCCCACCTTTTGATCCTTCACTCATTAATGAGTACCTGATAAAGGCAGTAAGATAAAGATACAATGAGAAAGCACAAGTTTGACCACACTCAACTATGTGAAATCAGCGTTTCTGTGAATGTATCAAGAAACCTACTCACTAATTACATTTGCAAATTTAAAGATGAAATTTGCAGGAAGCGTGACCTACAAGAAGCCCATTGGATCGTCAAAAATTAAAAGGGGTTTTAATATACCCCATTCTGCTGTGAAACTGAGCTAGAAGACCTGAGTAAATATTTTTTTCTGGAATTTCATAATTCTGGGTAGAGAAAGCGTAACCATCACTACAGACTTGATAAATTACTGTCACAAAAATTGGTCATCTGCTATAGCATTTTCCTGCCTCTTAAGTTAGAACTAGACCAACATCCTCTTGCCTAAGAATTACTGACCTTTGTGTTAACATTTATTTCAATTGAAACCCAATAGTGAAGGAGCAAAGGTTTTCTAGTTTGTTTATTTTGAAAGAAGTTTTGTTAGCTCGATCTAACTGTTCCAGCTTTTGCTTTAAAAAAAAAAAATCTGTGATGCAAATTATGGCAATAGTCTGCTCCTCTCAAATGTAAAGATGTTTTCTGACTGAAATAAAAGGAAAAGGAGCTTGAACCTACATGCAGATCCACAATACATGTCTGACACCCTTCCTGTCCTTCTCCTTCTGAAATCAAAGCCATCTCCTGAAGTACTAGTTCACAGTCGTGGTTCCTGGAATAACAGTGCATTACAACTACAGGAAAAGCAGACAGGGAAGCACTAATAAATGTTATTATCCACATCAGCTGGAAAATAATTTTGCTGCATTTTCTTCAAAAGGCTACAGAATTTGGGAGGAGATGACACTAGAGATGAGTGTGGTGATAAGGCAAGACTTGGCAATCTGTACCTTGATATCTGCACAGGAAAACGCTTCTTGTGCAGTCACATGCAAGTGCTACTTGAGGCCTACAGTGCCTCTGTGAACAGTGCTGGCAGCTGGCACCCACCAGAGCTGATCTTACTACACCAAAAAGCCAAGTCGCAGCACAGCATGATTGCACCCTGACAGTTCTCTATTTCTTCCACAGCACCATGACAGCAACAAGCCCTTTTCCAGGGCCTTGGCCAGAATTGGGAAGGACAAGGAAGATATTAGTTAAACATGGATGCAGCCTCCTCCACAAAAATCCAGAGAAAGAGAACAGAAGAGGAACATGAGGAGCATCAGACTGAAAACACGGGCACTGCTAGTTCTCTGCTCCTCGGGATCTGCACCTGTGCCCAAGCCCAGAAACCCTCAGGTGGTAAGACCAGCTGGTTAGGGCAGGAAGAAACAATCTGACTTTTTCATATTGCTGCAAGGGAATATTTAAAAAAAAAAAAAATGTGTGCAAGCTTCTCTGGGGTGCTATCTTCTGTTGGTGAACATTCCCAAGAAAAGAGTTTTCTCTCTGAACTACAGCTGGTATTTTGCAACATTTTCTGAATGTCTTGAATGGAAAACCAAAGACAGGTTAACCAATACTAAACATATTTATCTAAACACAGCTGTTGGTTTAGAAGCAGAACGAGAGATGCAGGGCAAGCATTTTCTTGGATTTGTTCTGAAGATTTACTTCTGGGTGTAGACACTTTGCGTTTTTTCCTGAGGGAGGGGCAATATTCTGCATGCCTTCTACTGTGATTCATTCAGTGCCTTTAAGTTGCCAGGATAAACTATTGATTCAACATGGTAATGCTGCCTAATTCCAAACATATGCATATCAACAGCACCAAGGTATGCAATGCCACAAAAACTGATGATTTTGAAAGACCAAGTGGTGTAACGTGTAATGAGGTAACCCTGCCATGCCACCAGATAGTGCACTGACAAGACATGTCATATTGATACATATTATCATAGCTTTTCGATTCTTCCATTTCGATCCATGACATCTCAAGGAAGCACAGAGGCTCATGGCATCTCATTAAATCTTATAGTTTCCTCTGCAGTTACCTGGCAATTCCTGAAAGTAAGGAGGAAGGCACTGTAATAAAAGAGTTGATGCATCTTTAATATTTAAAATTAGTATGACACACCTTGGATCATAAAAAGTTCATCACCAACTGATAAAGCAGAAGTTATTTCAGAGTACAGGAGTGTTACAGGCTCACTGTACTCTTCATTCTTATGTATGTCACAGCTTTGCCATCATTTTGCGATGGATCAGGCACTTGGCAATAGCGGCCCAGAGTAGCATTGCCGCAGCTAAGGATATGCCAGTATAATACAGCCTTTAGTAGAATGCTGTAAAATACACTTCAGCTGTTGTAACAGCTCAGATATAAACTGCTCATCATCCCTGCCTCTTAGCGAGTGTTACACAGCATAACTGGCATTATGAACATAAACCAAAACCCCCACACCTCTCATTTTTCTCCAAGAAGAGGTAAATTTTTCCACTTTCAGTGAAACAGTGTTCATAGTCTAGTCCTCACAAAAACAACAGCAAACTTGAATTCCCACCCACAGGAGAGCAACTTTGAAGAAGCTGCTATTTCTTTCCCTCGCCCCCTCCACGCAGCTGGCCAACACCACCAGCCAGTACTGGGGCTGAGGCTTCTAAGAGCCTGCAGAGAGGATCCTCTGCTGGCTTTGCAGTGAACTCTGCTGCCACAGGAGGAGGAAGAGTCCAGACTTTCTGGCCCTAGCACCTTATCCCTGCTGTTCTTGGGGCAGGCTGTGCTGTCTTCTCACACCTCTCAGACCCTCCTTCCCTTATTCTCATAACACAAACCAACGACCTCCCTCTTCTGGGCAGGCCTTGGGCCAAAATATTAATGCTAGTGATGACTTGTGTCATGGAGGGCAGCCGTGCTACCCTTGCAGGCAGGGCTCGGTTTCTCCAGTGGCGAAAAAAATTGGTTCAAAACCCGCACGAGAGTCACTTGGATTGTGAAACCAAGCACGGGGATGTGAGGAAACGTGCGGTGTGCAGACACCCTGCAACCTTAGCTCTGCCTCCCTGTGCATGCACAGCAATGGCACCTTGTGGGTATCCTTGTCCCACAACTTTTGCCTCAGTCAGCACAGGGGCAACCATAAGGCAACTGATTCCTCATTCTGAAACTAAGTTAATAACTCTTTCAGGGGCTTGCGTGGGGAGAGGGTTTAACTGCTACATGTAACTTCATATTTGCCTGCCATCAATCCTTCCTACCCGGTCACTTCTCTACCCACCTCTGGATGATTTACAACCTGGAGCTCACACAGCTTTGAGCAGGAAGTGCTGAGGCTCTCACTACGCTTTACTCATATAAAGTAAGAGCCCTCAAAATATGAATTAAAATTAAGAGATGCATGATCCTAAATCAGCATTTCACAATTAACTGTAAAGAAATTTGGTACAAATGAGGATACTGAATAACTAAAAATTCAGGAAATAAAAAATACGTATAAAACTTCAATCACTTTTAAGGAGTCACCTTTAAGGTCTCCTGAACTTAATCCACATTACCACCTTCTTCTGAGACAGTTTTCTACACATCGCAGGTTCCAAATTTAACTTCAAAGACTTCAAAACTACTACAAAACATTCAGCATTTAGATTTCCCCTATCAAATTTCAATGAGATATGTACACTAGAAGAAAAAATGCAGGAGGAAGATGCCAAATAAATTCCTTGAGAAGCTTTTAATTATATGAACCATTTTTCTTATCGGTAGGATGACTTTTGGGGATCACATTTCCACTGGTAATATCCTGGTGTCATAATTAATATTAGTTTATCTTTTATCAATCCACTGATTAGATTTGTGTTTTTAAAAAGCTGTTTTAGTCAAGAACTTTAGTCATGCAGGGCTTTTTTCTTCCCTCCAATTAATTAAGATTAGGTACTGTAAAGAAGTCCAAGCAGTAATTTCTAAGGAAACTACTAATACGTTAAACCACGGAACACTAAAACTACATATTAGCAGTTATACTCTTTATGCAATTAGTATTTGGAAAAATATTTTAAAGTTTAATTCAAGCTCCCCTTTATTTCTGCACTTTCCTCTATGCTGATTTTAGTTAGCGAAGCAATCGCTGACTGCACACTCTGCTTATAGCCTCAGTTCTGTATTTCCCTTCCCTGAGCTTCAAGATCAGAATTTCAGGCCAACTTCCCTACTCTATGTTGAGGTGGGGGACATTCTCTTGAATAGAGAATGTTACTATCTTTTCAGTTTGAAACTCAAAACAATTACCAAGTTTTTGCACTGAACCTAGATTTCAGAGCTCAAACTCTTTTCCCAAAAAAACATCTTGAATCCCATCTATAAAAATCAGATGAACTCCAGTAGGATGTGAAAGAACACATGGGTCACTTTTAAAAGCACGTGTGCCAAGAGCATACATCTCTTAAGTTAGGGTAAGGAAAAATAAAAGTGAAACTAGTTTCGTTTACTTGGATTAAAATCCTGAGCACATCCTCATAAAAAGGATAAGAAAGCAAGCTTTTCTTGGAAAATTCAGAGACAGAAGGGCTCCAATGAGACCAGAACCCTTCACTCATCCACAGAGCTAAAGGACAAGCCAGCAGGCATCTCTCTCTTTTAAATCTTCCAAGCAAGATCTGCACGTTGCTGCACAGGGACTGGGAACTCTGACATGGAAACTAGGGCCAAGGAAGCCACGATCAGAGGAATGGCTATCTCTGCCTCTCTGTCCTGTCCTGCCCAGCTCCACTTTGCCACTCCAAGCTCTCCTCAGGAAAGCTCCCTGACAACAAAATGCCTGTACTTGTGAGAGTTACGGACACCCCCTCGAAAAGATATAGAAAATTTTAAACATACACACCTTTCTAGATTACCATTCGAAAAAGGTACTGGGGGTTTTCTCACAGGAACTGTAGTTTACTGATCCAAGTTTGTTCTAACAAAGCTTTTGCTTTTTGTTGCACTGACATCACTGTTTTGTAGTTATTATGGAAACGAGGTTTATCTGGGTAAAAAGGTTCCAGTTGTTAAGGTGAATCACTTTAAGCAATGGCTGGACACAGCAAGTGAAAGCAAGGCAGCAGGTAACTGCCAAGAGAGAACTGCGTGCAAACAACCAGCTGAGGAGAAAACCACTTGTCCTTGGAAAAAGAACAGCCCAAGTTAGGACCCAAAGAAAACTTTTCTGTCAAATCTGCCTTGGTCCCACTTAGGCAAGTGACATTTCCTAGGTTAGATCTTCACTGTCTTCCTCTGGCATTTCCAAATTCAACGCTTTTTTTTTCAATAGCAGCAAAGAGCAGAGTGCAACAAAACACTGGGTCACATTTTCGTCATGCTGTTTCTCTGTGGTTCGAAAAAAGATTTGGAAAGTGTTACACACCCTAGGCAAAATACCCAAATTTCCTCTGCCAAGAAACGCTAATGCTAGAAAAATGCTCAGATGACTTCAAACCATATGCACATCTGCCCTTTTTGTCACCAGGGTCCTCTCCTTTGTTTGAGGGTTTCATTGCTGCCTTTTGAGAACGAGAAAGGGAATCCCACGAGAAGAATCAGGAATGAATAAAAAGTACACAAAACACTACCCAAGGATGCGCTGTGTGATAATATGAACGAATAAACTCCTATTGTGGGGTGTACTTGTTCCATCTCCTTCCCAGTACTTCAGATATTCTCTATACCCACATCCTCATCTGCCTGAATTCCTTACTGAAACACTAGGCCCTCTCAATATTACTTTTTTTACTGTTCCTCTGGTTAAAACTATCGACAGGGCCATAAAGGCTCACTTGCTGATAAACAGAGAAAGTTAAAAGTATGGACTTCAATGCAGCTGTATGCTCAGCTCTGATGATAAACTACACATCTGCCCAAACTCATCGTTTGCTCTAAGTTTATAAACTCAGAAACATTTTCGTCTTCAAGAGTAATGTGAGCAGATAGTTGTTTTCCTGACAAACTCAAAGTTTCCCCTAAGTCAGCATTTAACACGCTGTTGATCCAAATCTGAAAAGTGCAAAAACCTAACTTCTCAAACCAACGACTAACCTGAAGTGCCTCAGAAAAAACTACAAGTGTCACTCACTTGTCAGCTTAAAGGCTATCAGCGAGTGTCAGCCAGTATCAAATACTAAGCTTTTGGAGCACAAGTACGTTCCCCTCCTGGAGCAGCCGGGATAGGGATGCCGAAACCGGCGGTCCCGGCCGCCCCTGTAGGGTGGGGGCACGGCGGGCGGCAGCGGCAGGAGCTCCCGGGCCGGGGGAGGTTG
>VZTF01009553.1:188207-230120 GCA_013397755.1 Cnemophilus loriae | reverse complement strand
GCTCGGCCCCCGCCGGGACGCCCGAGGAGCTGGGCAGGGGGAGACGGAGAGGGGCGGCGTGCGCGCCGCAGCAGCGAGGGGGGAGGCGGTGGTGGCGTGACAGCCCGCCCGGTAGGACCGCCGGGGTTGGGGCGCAGAGGCTCTTGCTGCCAAGTCTGTGACAGCTACAGGCAGTCAGTGCCTAGGCGGAGTGAGGCACACGGCGTTGCTTCAGGATCCCGTAGCTGAAAGCGCTCATCGGGTTGTCTCACCATTTCCCTTCACTCTGGCACAAATGGGGGGCTGCTGCGGACTCCCACGGCGTCACTGGGTCTGGGCACGGCCCCTGTCACCTCGGGCATCCCTCAGGCTCACTCCTTTCGAGGTCTCAGTTTCAGGTACCGATTTCTCCAAATCTAGCTTAGTGTACGGAGCCTTCCTACCTCAGGAGCCGGAATTTTACACCTGTCTGACGAATACCTTCTGTACAATGATACCTGGTATATCGCATGCTGTACCTCCGAAGTTTCGTGTTGTCAGTTTTCAATCTTCAGCCTCAGTTTGAGTACTTAGTTTGAGTACTTAGTTTGAGTACTTGGGACAGAAAATCGGGTCCTATCTACCAGTTCTTTTGGCAGGTGGCTGGTTTCGGCTACAGGAAATAAATAGAGCGCCTAGTCCTGATGCCGTGGTTTTCATTCGCAGAACCGGTGGGTTTTCAAAACTGTAGATGAGCCTCAGTATCGATACAAACCAAAAATCAGTCACTGCACAGTAGGCGACGTTGCCCCATACGTTCAATTTCAACTGTTCAGGTAATTTTTTGAGAAAGATGGGAAGCCATACAAAGTTCTGGAAGTGTATTTGAAATGTAATCTCCTAGCCTTTAAAAAAACCCCACTCCATACTTTCTAAGAAACAATAAACAACATACTTCTTCAGTATCAGATTACATTGCTCAGCAGAACTGACTTCATGTCTTCTCTCAGAAATACACATAAAGTAAAAGCATAGTGTGTAGTTGCTCCAGGACAAAACCAACCTTTTAATTTTATGGATCTCTGGTGATTATGTTTTTTTTATTAACACATAGAATTAGGCAAACATAAATAATAGACATCATGAAGTCACATCAATGAGGAATTCATTCTTAATGTATAGTTTTTGCAACCATGCATGGAGCAGTAGAAAGAGCAACACATAAAACAACATGAAAGAAGAAACACATTTAGTAAAGGTGAATTATTCTTTCAACTTATCTCAGTAAAAATCAAATCTCGACTCTTCTGTTGCTTTACATTCTTTTCTCAGAACTACACCATTAATGAAAGCCCTTTCAACATTAAACTGTGAAACTTGCCTACAGTGTATTTACACAATCTGTATATAAATAAACCATACTTTCTCAGGTTTTCTAGTATAATAAAATCAATAGATGCATATTCAAGCTACTGCAATAAATACTCCTCTGTCTTTTTTCAGACAATGCTGTCCAAAGAATTAGACTAAGTGAGGGAAAACTGATGGGCTAACATTACAGTCTTATTGGACCCACTACTTTTTCTCAGGGTGTTAAAATGATTTTCAGCCTTCCATGGTTCATGAATACAGCTTCACAGACAGGATGCGGAAAATTTTTTCCAACAATATATTATTTTTTTCTAAAGGCTTATGGGGCATGGAGGAGAAATGAAAATAATGACAAAAGGCTGTAGATCTTTGATTCTTTTCAAATATTGTCTTATAATACAACCTAATTTTAATCAATACTTTCTTTTCTTTGGTTTTCAACAGCCTGCATCTTCTTATTGACACTTTGGTTTTTTTCTTGCAGTCATTACTGCAAAGCCTTGAGTATTCAGACTGGAATCTCATCCGTGTACTTTAGATACCTCACTGAGACATTATTACCTCAATGAAATTTTAGGTGTCTTAACCCCAGAAGGGACAAAAGGAGCAATCTAATTCCTCAGCTTTGCTGTATGGGCAGAGGACACAGGGAGAGGCACTTCTGAAGACCTGCAGAAAATGAGAGCTTTCTTTGAGGCACTTAGAGTGTCTCCTTCTTTCCACTGACTGCAACTGAACCCACAGTGCTAGTGGGCAAAGCCAGCCTGCAGCTAGAGCACTGATACCCTCTTGGAAACTCATCTGAAACACTCCATCGACACAGGATCCAGCCTCTCTGTCCCTACTGCGGGACTGACATTAATGAGATCACAGTGCTTCCACCCACATTTTGCATAAAGATGCAAAAACTTGTAAGAAAGGAAGTGGGTGATGTTTTTAGACTCTAATTAACTCCAACTTCCCAGCAGAATGGCATAATCAGCAACCATCGGGTAGTGTGCATGGTAGGTGTTGCAGCTGAGAGCCTGTGCAGCCTGGAACACATGAGGCACAGGGCCACATCAGAGAAGACAAATGCAAATCCAAGGTTGGCCTAGCAGTCCAGATGCTCTCTGGCACAGGATGGAGAAATACGAGGTTATGCTTTGTTTTTCTTTACTCCTGTATGACACATCTTTTCCACATATGTGAGTTTGCTCCTCTTGGTTTTTCTTCTCTTGAGATGAGAACTGGAGCCAACAACTCCTCATATCCATACACAGTAGGAGAGGTTGATGCTTTTTGCCCAAGCGTGGTGCAATAGTTGGGGTAGTCTTGTAAGATGTCAGTGACAGATCAGTCCCTCCCTAATGGTAAAATGTACACTTGCGCTCCTGTGCTTAGCTCAAGTCATGCTCTCAGCCTTATGCAACTATGTCAGAGCTGATGGCCCATGTCGGAAAAAGCCAGACATAATTCTGACTCCTGCTAATTTTTCAGGCTTCTAAAAGGGATTTAAATGCCTGTCTTCCTAAGTTGGATTGTACTGGGACTTGAGGCAAGAGATAAGTGCCTATCTTCCCAGAACAGGATCTCCTTAACATGTGTGGGTGAATATAGTTAAATGCCTGAGGAGCTTTCAGGTTCAGTAGGGAGTTGCTCCCAGTAATAGGCAGTCCTGGGAAACAGTCAGTTGGGATTGCATCTGGAATTCATGCAGGGGTTTTTGCACCTGCAGACAATTTTGACNTTTTTTTTTTTTTTTTGACATATGCCTTTTTTTTTCTCCCTCTATGCAAGAAGAGTAATTTTAGGTACCCTCAAACTAGACATCATCTTGCGTAATATTGGGCACTTGAGCAAAGCAGGACTATACAGAGCAGTAAGCTCTTCGGCAGCCTTCGTAGTAGCTTGGGGAAGGTCATTTACTTAGAAGGGGAAAGAAACTTTGCCAAAGGGAAAGATGTCTGCAAGCTACACAGTAGAAAGTCCCAGGGACTGAGAGCAGGCTCCTCTGCTGTGGGCAATCATCTATTGGGACATACTTTTCTTCAGTAACACTGAGGAAGACAGTAGATTGTTCTAAGACCAACCTTCTGTGTAACAGAACCATGCTACAGCATTTGCCCATGAAGGGGAATGGCTTTTGGTCCCTCTCAGCCTTTTTCAGATATTTCACTATTCAAGAAAATGGTCTCACTGAGAAAAAAATTACCTTTGCCAGTGTGACTATAAGGAGGTGACACCCAGGAACACAGTGAAGAAAAGAAATCTGAGGGTTTTTTAGGCTAGCATTTAAGTTTATGGGAATGAGGCAACAGTGTTCAAATCCATATTCCCTGAAGAACCTAAACTTTTTAGACTAGAGAAGAACAGGACAAAATACGGACTAATCAGTAAAGTCTTGGAATAGGGACAACTTTCCCTCTTCCACAAAATGCTCAAACCACTCAGCTATTACGCAAAAAGCATAG
Organism: Cnemophilus loriae; assembly: GCA_013397755.1. NCBI lineage: Eukaryota > Metazoa > Chordata > Aves > Passeriformes > Corvidae > Cnemophilus > Cnemophilus loriae. The sequence continues at coordinate 226,338 of VZTF01009553.1, read as the reverse complement.
TGTGCTTATTGCTCCTGCTGAGTTGTTGGGTTTTTTTAATCAACCATCTCTGCAGCAACTGTTGTATTTGTGCGTCTAAGTATTCAGTGTATGTCACACTTTCAGGATGTATCCGATCTGGAAAGCCTGGAGCATGAGTAGTTTGGTCTGGGTTTGCATTCCCCTTCCCTCATACGCCTTCTCCATATCAGGTGAGTTCTGAGCATCCCCCCTGCAGCTCAGTCAAGACTCAGAGGCCAAAGAGTCAGAAGAAGGTATGCAGAAAAAAAGCAATTACAAAAATAAAAATTATTTTTAAAAAATCTCCAAACGTGTTTAGCCACAAAACTTGCACAGAGACATAAGTATAAAGCAGGTGAGCTGCTAAAAAAATACACAAGCTTTTGTTAAAAACTTCTATCATAAAACACTTAAAAATACTAAATATATTTAGAATTGAGCAGGAGTATTAACAGGCTTCAAACTGTACATGGCAACTTGACTTGGCTGGAAGAAAAACAAGTCATGTGGAAATTCTAGATGTAACCAGCATTATTTCAGCAGTGGAAATCAGTTCTTACGTAATTCCTGGATTTATTGGAAAATGTCTGTAAGTAGATTAACTGATTGATTAACATACATGAAGTTTCAAAAGCCCTTTGACAAAATCCTGTGCACAAGGTGATATACAATGATGATAAACACTCAGAGGATAAGAACCAGCATATTTGTGAAACAGAAGAATAGAAACAAAACCCCACAGAGAGTGAAACAAAGTGATTGATTTTCATCAGGAAATCACAGCAAAATAAGAACAGGGTGTCACGGTTCCATTGAACATCCAACTCTGGCTAATACATTCCTTAATGCCTCAGATGGGGTAAGGGAAAAGCTGTTGCACCATAATGGCATGGTGTTATTTCTGTTAGTCAGGACAGGAGAGGAGCAGAGGAATTTCAGACATTTAAACAAGCAGGGTGTACTGGTAATATTCCAAGAAAATAATGGTATTAAAAAAAAAAAGAAGATTAATTATGCCCACTATAGAAATGGCTTTGTTGACAGTTAGTTCATTTGTGTTAAAAAATATCTAGTGTCAATAAATGCCATGTGATTATTTCAGTGTTTGTATAGGGATGTCTGTAAGCACCTGTGGCATTCCTTAGGCAACACTGCCCAACCTATAGCTAAGAGTATTTTGTTAGGGTTCAGCAAATGGACAGGAAGATTGTTATGGTCCAAAGCAAGAGTTTTCCATGACATCCAGGTCCTCCACGTGTCTTTGATCTCTTCCTTAGCAATACTGTAAGATAAACAGATCTTTCATAAGAACCATTCAAATGTGAAGGAAATAATAAAGCAGAATCACCCCTCAAAAACTGGGCATCGTGAGTTGATCCGCACCTATATTTTTGTTGCATCTTCTTGCAAGAATACTTGAGTGCCACATAATATAATATTGCGCGAGGCACAGTTTGTGGGGAGAATGTAGCAGACCAGCTACATGTAATCCTGCCCATCCCCTTATCCAAACGGGATTATGACAACACCGCTACTGTTGGTGTTGAAGATTCAGAAGCAGAGTGCACTGGTCTCATCTGTGCTGTTTGTGGGTACTTCCCTGAAGACTACACTCACTGCTGTTGCAGCTGGCCAGTCAGCTTCAGGAAGCAGTGGGATTGAAATTTTTGAGGACATGAGAGTCTTGGTTTTGGGCATGTCAGCTATAGATAAGCAGGTGACTCCATGCCACAAGCAGGGTGTCCTCACACTGATGATGGATGGGTGACCAGGTCAAGGAAGCTGAGAGACGGAATTTGAATGTCAAGATCTTCAGAGTTGGACAGAAATGGCCAAAGTGGCAAGGATTGTGCCCCATGGATATCCATGTAAGATTGGGGCTGTGACTGATGTTTTAGACAGTCAATGGAGGGTCCTGCTGCTGCCAGAAGAGGGCAATTCTTACCTGTTGTGAGCTTTTCATACAGCTTGAAGTGGTCTGGCTTTGTTCCCCAGTCTGTCTGTGTGTGCCTCATATCAGTATGAGGATACTTTTCCTCATGTATTCCTGTTTCAACAACTGACTTCTTAGACTGGATTCTTACATGTTGTCTTTAGGACCCACACTGCTTTTGTACTTGGCTCTTTGGGGGCAGGTTCTGACCTCAGCGCTCTCCAACTTCAGCATGAGAAAAGCATCTCTTATTTTTGTTGTTGTTTCTAAAGACTGACTGGGGTGTTTCCAGCTGCCTGTCTCTAAGACCGCAGCATATGAGAGAGCAAATGCAGTGATGAGTAAAGAGATGTGTAGAACAAGCCAGAGGGATGATCAGGCCAAAACATGATGCAAAGGAAGACATGCAGGTGGCAGAAGATAGGAACTGTGAGAAAGCCTAGAGGTTGATTCACTTTGGTTTAACTTTGCTAAAAAATTGTCCAGCTCACTGCTAACCTAGATCATGTCATGCAGTGGGAAGGATGAAGATGGGCAACCTTCTGGTCTGTAGGGTGAGGATGTTTGAAAGCAAGTGGAGCTGAAAAGCCTGGTGCAGTAAAATCATCCATCTTGTGTCAGCATTGGGGTGGGGGCCAGCTGCCCCTCCCTGACCCCAGGCAGAGATGTGCTGAGAGATGGACTGCAAACAGGAGGGGTGCAACGGTGACCTGAGGTGGGAAGTGTCCGGGGCCCGATGTTATATTTCAATCTTCTATATCAAATATACTGGGGGATTATTGAGAGTAGGAAAGGGTCTGACAGTTCTTTAAGCCCACTTTACCCTTCTTTTTATCCCTTCCCTCTGGCACAGATGCTTTGCACTACTCTTTGTCAACCAGTCCTGTCTCCTTAATCTCCCTAGACACTTATCACTGCTGCAGCTTGTTCCTCTAACCCCCCCAGCAATCTCCGCACTGTTACTTCTCCTTGTCCTGGGACAGACAATGCTCTCTCCCGTTTTTCCCAATTCCATCTCACTTTACTTTCTAATCACCCAGACAAACCTGTCTCTCTATCTGCCTGCAATCACTGGATTCTGTTCTCTTGATCACACCTGCCTGTCAGTTGTCCAAAAAGATTACGTATATGCCTTGAAATTTCCACTTACTTTAATAAATGAATGATTGCAGTGTTATATAACTTGTTTATGTTCAGCTTGTGCACTACTGGTTCGGACTTTGGCTATTCTATAGCATTACACTAATTTACCAAGCACAAAGGAACTGTGTGAAAAGCTCACATGGCCAAGAAATTACAGACTCAACATTTTAAATTTAAAAGGAAAAGTTAAACAAAAGAGTAAGTAAGTCCTGCTGTTCTTGAGGACAAATTCACATATGGCATAGACAAGGTAAGAGGAGACATCTGATGTCTGAGGAGATATTTCTCATTCCTTGTCCTTGGGATGATCCAAGTCTCTGTAAACACTGAGCTTTATTTTTCATTCTTCATCTCATTTTTGTCAGGGTAAACGCAAATCATAGTGTGATCAATGCCGAATTGCCTTAAGAACAACTGCAGAGAAGATTCAGCAGGGTTCACACCTTACACTTTCTCTACTATTTGTCTGTGAGGAAGTGCAAAATGTTCCAGAATTGTAGTTTGACCCCCTAGAATGTATGCCCTAGAAATTATCAAAGAAAATTCATTCTGCTTATAAAAATAATTTAAAGGATGGAAAAAGCCAAGGACTTATCCTGACAGCTGTTAAGAACACACTTTCAGTTTTGATTGATCACTGGAACAGGCTCCCCAGGGAAGTAGTCATGGCACCAAGCCTGCCAGAGTTCAGGGAGCATCTGGACAGTGCTCTTAGTCACATGGTTTATTTTTGGGGAGTCCTGCAAGGAGCAGGGAGTTGGAATCAATAATCCTTCCAGGCCCTTACAACTTGAAATATTCTATGATTCTATGTCTGATTCAAATTTTACATATGATATTAGTCTTCATATTTTTTAGAGGTCATAAACTATTTCAATTATACATAGTGCATTACTTATGATAATTTAATTTTCAAGTCTATTAAGACAGCAGTTTAATTCAACATCATCACACCCCAATCTGCTGAGACACTACAGAATGAAACATCAGCCATTTTTAAAAATCTCTCAGTAGATATTCTCAAATACGTAATAGAGTGGGTAATTCTCAGTCCTCTGGCTTTCCTGAGAGCTGAAATTGCTCAAACCTGATGGAGGAAATTCGGATTCCCATGAGGTGCAGTGGTTAGAAACTATGCATTTCAGATTCTGGATTAGTCTTGGCTTCATATTGCTTTCTAATCTGTTGCTGCTGTTTCAGTAATATCAGCCATTTACATTCAGTATTTAATGACAATAAGCCTAACCTAAAGGACTCAGCCATCGCTGCTTGTATATATGTTAAATTCTTGGCGTCTGAGTTTAGGGGTTTTTGTGTGTGTTTGTACATCTAAGAGCATGTGTTTAAGTACCAGCATTACATTATAAAATGACATAGGTATTTTACATGCATAAGAAGCTTTTAAAGCAGCTTTATAACAAGTATTTTTCATCAAGTAAAAGGCCTTAATCCAAACCAACCAACAATTAAAGAGATGAGTAGCAATCTTTAAACCTACTTCTTAAAGCTAGGCTATTTGTTTTCTAGAAACTTGCAAAAATACCATCACCCAGTCAGAACTGTCACTCTAACTGTTAATTGATAAGTTTAGGATAAGCTGCTTTAGCAATACAGAACATTTTATTCCGTAATCCCAGCTAGAAGATGTTTTCCTACCCCCTGACTTCACTTCAAAGCAGATTTATCTAAAGTCTAGATTACTGAAGTGAGTTTAGACAACTTCAATAATAAAAAAAGAAAGTATATACATACACATTGTAAATGTACATGCACATTTATGTGTGCAGAGAGTAAAATAACATTTTCAAATTGTATTAAGCGTGTGGAAGGGGAATGGCGTTTCCTGCACCCAGGAGTGAATAGAGAAGTGTTTAAAGGCATTGTTTTATGCTGTTAGTTCTTTCCTCAAAAGAGTAGGGATGTTTTGTATATAAATCACATTACAGCATTGTTACTACTTTGAATGAAGGAGTTATATTGGCTATAACACTCACTATCTACAAAAAACTAGAGATGGAGTCCAAATTCTCCTGGTAACCACATATTCAAGTTACAAGCCCTAGCAAACAAGTTTTTATCCATCAAAGTATAAATCCAGAAGCTTTTACTACTGTTTCAGATTAAAGAAGAATAAGCAACCAAAACCATACATTACGTGCAGGATGAGTAGCTTTATGCTCACAGTTTCACTAGCTGGGTTTCCAATTGCAAAACAAGGGGGTTTCCTGCAACTTGCATGTTGGGTCTTGCACCCGTTTCACTTCTGGCCAGCCTGCCTTTTATTGGGGTTTTGCTTCTTAATTATGAGAATATTAACAGCCAATTCACTGTGTTTAAGTTGTTTTGTTGTTTCTTGTCTTTTTTTTTTTCTCAAGGAGAAGCCAAGATAAAAACTACATTTTGTATCTCTGGCTTCCCTTGTTTTTTGTTTGTCACGATATCAATTGTGCCCTTGTTTTGCATTGTCTTGCAACTGTTTACAGTATGTCATTAATAGCAATCAAGGATCTGATTCTGTCTTTCTTGCTTGTTGAATTAATAGGGAGAGTATGAAGTGAAAGAGAACTTTACTGCTTCATCAAAATGCAGTTTGTTTACAGAAAAGTGCACAAATTTGCCCATAATCAGACCTAAAGAAATGGCCTCTTTTTTTACCTGCAGGTTTAATTTTTTTCCTCTATTTAATTATTAACTGTTCCTGCTGCTAATCAAAAAGTTAGTTTAAATCATGATATTAAGAAAAAAAAAATTTGCTCAGCTTCAGAAATGCATATGGAAGAATGCGTGATCAGTAGTTCAGAGACAGGATCAGGCAATGAAGAGCCACATTGGATGAGATGGAAAATCAGCACAGGTTTGTATATATCTGTTACAGCAACCAGGATCAGGTATCTCAGAGGGATGTTTAAAATCTTCTCAGCAAACAACCTCCTACATGGTAATCTCTACTTTACTTCTCCACCTATTATACTGCTATTTAGTAATGGTTGTTATGCTAAAATTCTGAAGATATTATATCCTTCTTTTTGTCCTGTTGCCATTAATTGTCTCTTTATATATATTTGATATGCAGATGATACTCCAAATTATTTTTTAATTTTATTGTCTCTTCTAGATGTGCTGCATTTTATTTATATGATTATATGTATCATCTCACAAAATATTTTAATATTTTATCATTTACCACCTTCTGAATTTATTGCATAGCCCTTTACTTTTGTACAAGGCAGGAAAGAAAAATTCTCAGTCTATCTTTAAACAACTTATTTTATAACCTGCTTTTCTGGCTTACTCATTTCCTGTTTACTGTAAAAGGTCTTTTATGTCTCTTCAGAGGGAATTCACAATACAACACAATCTGTCAACTTTTATTTAGACATCCCCTGTTCAAACTGTACAATGGAGTAACTGAGTAACTGTACTGTAACTGAGACTTATACACAGAAAGAGGTGTTGATATAAAGAGTATTTCATGTATTTATAGAGCTAAACTGCAAGTGTAAACTAGGCAGAGACTAAAGTATGAGTAATAAGTGAACCACTAACAAGGGATGTTCTTGTTAAGGCCTGCACAGAATCAGCTAGTCATACCAGGCTGCTGTCTACCCTATTTTGAACTGCAAGGTCATATGAAAATACAGATGACAACTGCTCTGGATATTTTCCTATAATTCTGCTCCCAGGCTCTCTTGGCTGTCTGCAGCACTGGTGCACCTCATTACAGCCATGCAGCGCTGGCATTAGAGGGTGAAATCTCTTCACGTGCTGAGAGTAATGAGATCAGTACCACCGATGGAGACAAGCCAGGATATCTAATGCTGCAAAATGCCTTTGAGAGCATCTGCCCTCTCATCAGCACACACAACTGCTCTCTATCTGTGCCATTCTCCATACTCCAGGACTGCATCACCTCTTCACCAATTAGGCCATTATGCTGCTAAGGACAATTTGTAAGTAATATTTTTGGTGCACTTTCTTTTTCCAATTACATTTGTTTGGTCCTTAAGAAAGAGAGAGAGAGAGAGTAAGAAAAGAAAGAAAAGAAAGCTATTTGCAGTGAGTTCTTGAAACATTTTAAATAGAAGGCTTGGTCTCAACTTTTCCTCTCTAGTTATCTGCTTCTGCTACTCGGAATTTTCAGGGCTGTTTGAACCCTGTAATAACTTGTGTGATTTACAGTTATAATGATTTATTCCTGCTGGGGGGGGAACCATGCTGATTACTTCTCTCTTGTTTTTGCTGTGTCATTCTCTATGCTCACAGTATGTATTGCAATGGGTTTTCTAAAAAGATAAAAAACCCAATCAATATAATTTTCTAAAAGCAAATACTTGATGTACACATCGATGCACAAGCTGCTAACTATATCATAAGTGAAAATAAACACACCTGCTGAGTGTATAAATGCTTTGGGTTTTTTCCCAGAAAAAAACCCAGATTTTCCTTATACCAAGAATCAGATGTGTTCCCTTTTATTTTCTTGCTTACACAGACCAATCTACTGCAATCTATCACCTTTGGGCTTTTTACTATGCACTAGACTGATAGTTTCAATGATTTTCCCTTAATAACTTCAAGCCATTTTTCTGATCATTGCACTGGGTGATGGGCCTACTTAGTACACATACTTTAGCTTGGTTGATGGTTTGTTTTTGTTTTTGTTTTTTTTTCTCCCAGACCAGCCAGTTTACATTTATACAAACTACAATGATTCCAGTAGAAAAGAAGAACAACTGGATGAGGTTTTATGTGGTTGGTTTGTGTCCTTTGAATGAAATTCATTCACACCTTTAGAGAGGGACAAGAAGTACATAATTTTGAGTGCTCAGGAGTTGATTTTTGGTGTATTCAAGCCTCCTGCACAAAGGGGAACTTTGGTCTTCTTTCAGTATTAGCACTGTGCCTGCAAATAGAAATCGTATTACCTTCAATTACGCTTGCTATGCATCAGTGGCACACTACTCACTTCAGGTTTATTCTCCATTTAGGAGAGGAGAATAGGTTTCACTGCCCAGGAGATGCATTTCTTGATAACTTGTAGCCACCAGTAAAAAACTAACATAAATTATTAGTGACTAAAAACCACATGCATTTGAAGTGTGGAGTGATTTTATCACCTCTGTCCACTGTCTCCAGAAATTATCATTAATGATGATAGGAAATATTTGTGTCAGGGGAAAACAAATGAGCAGGTAGAGATGGTGCACACCAGCTCTACGCTCTACTGCACATTAACTCATTTTCTTGTCTAGGAATCATTTCACAGATTGACTGGTTTTATTCACCAGCCCTCCTAGGCAGAGTTTGGAAATGAGAAAAAAGTGTGTTACATTTATTTATTGTATTGTTTTCTTGCTTCAGTCCATTCTCTGCAATGCTCGTTTATTTTCCTTTGTTGCCTTGTACCTGCACTTGAAGCATGAGGCTGCTGCCTCTGACCTCTCTACAGAGAAACCCAAACCCACGCTCTCATGTCTCAATGTTGAGACTCTTCTGAGGAGTTGGCTGTGAAGGGAGGAAGGTCACTACCAGAATACCAAGCACTCCCAATTGCCATCCAGCTTCAGCAGTCTTGGAAGCAGAAGAAATCCTCCCATATTTTGCGATACTTTGTGGATTTGCAAAATCTTAGGCTTTGCCTATTTTTCAGTGTCCTTTTTTATTTGCCTATGGAATAAACCAATTGAAAATATTCAAACTAAGAAATAAGACCTATTGTGTGCCTAGAAAGAAATAGATCTGTTAAGATCAGTGACAATTACATGACAAAACCCCTACGGACTAATTAGTAGAGTCAGCAAACAAGCATTTATTTCCTAACAGAGATTTCTTTTTTCAGATTTTTTTTTCCCCTCTGATAATCTGCGAGCTCCTCAAGCATATTTCTTCACCTCCTAATATTTCGAAAGGCACGGTCACTGTCTCCTGCATCTTTACCGCCCACCAATTCCAATCAAAATATCAGCAATGAAGATGGATATCCCTGTCAGGCATCACTTCATCTCCTAGTAGAGCAAGGAAGGCAAAGCCAGTATCATAAATCACTTTCCTTCAAGTGTATAGTCAAGTGACATGAGAAGTTAAAGGTTTAAAATGAAGTTTCAACTTCACCTGTCACTTTCTCTGTCACAGGATGACAAAACTCCAGTGGATACAGTCCAGCTCAAGGAAGGAGAGAAGGTCAGCATGGTCTTATGGCCCATATTTCCAACTGGCCAGCTATTTCCAGGGCTGGTATAGTTGTGATCCTTGGAAATGTTCAATGTGATTCTATGTTTCTGTGGCCAGGAAAAGCCAATTTGCAGCTGTTAGTATCTTTTCAAGAGTTATATAAATTCTTTAGGCTGATAATTTTCTCTGATAATGCATGAAGGGCAAGAGTCAAAGCCCAGCAAGTCTATGGATTTCATCTCAGTAGGCTTCAATTCTCTTTGGATATGACACCCAACTGCAAAATGAAAGGGCAGAGCTGCACAGAATATTCAAGAGTACTGTAGAAAGGAGAATGGGGATAGAGGGCTGGCTGGAAATACCCAGCACCCTTTCAGGTCTGTAAAAACAGATGACAAACAGAAAATAATACAGCAGCCAGACTGACCTTCCAACACAAAATGTTTCTCTCCATCAATGCTAACAAAAAGGCCTTGTTTCTCTCCAGTAGTCTCTTTGAGCAAGCCAGGAGCCAATCCTTCATCTTCTAAATCCTTGGAGACTTTTTCAGCCCTAAGAGTGGCCAGTCTGCTTTTGGGGCAGGTTTCCCAAGAGTGGAAAAAAAACAGTGATAACTGAAATGTCAATACTATAGAAAAGCGCTTATCCAAACTGCGGCTGTTCTGTTTTATCACTAGTCTCTGCAACACTGCCTTTGAGTCTCAAATTTATTTACTGGCCATAAGGCCCCTGTAATTAAGCCATGATTTTGTTCCAGAAAGTGACCCTAGGTAAAAAAAAAATAAAAATTAATAAGGGAAATAAAGGCATCACATGATTCCACATAACTGCAAATGATATCCTCAACTAACCTCATACAATGTCATTAATTGTCATTGGGGTTGCAGGTAACTGGAAGGTGGATTTGGACTACAGAACCATAAATCCTATGGGACAGCAGCTAGAAAAATACCAGTCAACTTGCACAGCCCAAGCCAAGCTGCAGAGCTGATGGGTACAGCTAAATCACGTTGTAAATGTATAAACTGAAAAAATGTTCCAAATGGTGTGTTCTTCCTCTTAAATCCCCTCAGGTCTCACCTGGGGATATGACTATCTCTAGACATAGTCATACAAAAAGAGGCAATACATAAGAAAAGAAGTCTAGTATACAAAAAAATATTTGAGCTCATACTTGAGTGGTTTACTGGAAAAACGTTAAGCTTTCCATACATATTTTTCTTTGGATATCAATAGCCTATTCTTCTCTAATCTCATAATCTAACCAAGAAGGGAACAGATCAAACAAATGTTGTCATAAAAAGTCTGAGACATTTTATGCTTTGCTAAGATCCCAATGCTGAAATGGCTGATGTTAGAAACAACAGAGCAAAAGATTTAATTGACTAAAAGCTATTTTAGAATAAATATGTCTTGCATAAGTTGCATACACAGTAAGAAAATAAAAATTTAGGAAAATTGCTCAAATAAAAAGCATAAGATGTGAATTTCAATAGATTACAACATGTAGGCCTGCATATTCTAGCTGCCATTGCTCTATTTGGCTTCAGAAACAAAAGTGTTTAGGATAATTATAATTACAACCAGTAAGATTTTCCATGCTCGGGGAAACATTAATATTTCAACCTTTGTTTTTATGCTGAATCAGAATAAAAAAAAAAAAATTCTTCTCAGACAAAAATTCTGAAAAATTATGATTTTTAGGTGTTCCATATAGATACTGTCAAAACACTGCCCTACGTATATCAACATCTGCAGCATTTAGTAGAAACATATTGTAGCATTTAATTCGTTATTCCAAAATGATTACAAAGTCAACATGAAAGGAACATGAAAATTTTACACTTTCAACTCACAAAACAGAATATTTTGATGTTGAACAACGATGTTGTGGAGGAGATTCTAAGCATTGTGGAAATGTCTGCATTTTGAGAAAAAATTATTTGCTAACCACTCTTGTTTTATTAGGTAAGTTTTGACACCTACCAGCACCACTTTTCTTTGACAATATCCTGATCATGTAGTCTGTCTTTCCTTCTTGTTTCTTTCCTTCCTTTCCTTTTTTTTTTCCTTTATATTATGATAATGATAAAGCAATTTTACGAGTATATTTGAATTTTTTTTCCAATTTATTTCTTTTTCAATGCCTACATGGAAGCCTTCACATCTTAGCACTAATGTGCAAAACTGAATCCTCATAAAACCCAAGCAAGGCAAGTAAGCAGATAAAACGATGGACAAAGAGAGGCGTGCATTTCAGGGAGAGCTAGGATTAGAAGCAGTGTAGCCCTGAGTTTTAGACTGGGCTTCAGAATGTCATGCTTCTGGAAAAATGGCTCAGTGCATTAGTTCACAGAAGAGATTGGCCAGCCAAAGTGCTGTGCATAAACTCAAATTTTATGTCTATTTCTGACCACAAAATTGATGCTCGTGAGAGTGCAGGTAGTGGCTGGTGCACCTGCAGGAGGTCTGTTAATTCAGATCAAGGCACACTCTTCTCGAGGCAGAGCTCCTGCCTGTCCCAGCAGCCTGCCTGGCTTGCACCCCAGAGGCATCTGGGCTACGGAAGAGGCCCTTCAGGAGACACTCCTCTGTGTGCAGGTGTTCAGGCCATGCCATGGACCTGGTCCAAAGTAAAAACCCCTGGAGCACCAGATCCCTTTTCCTCCAGTCTGCTTCTGCTGAGCTAGTGCAGACGTAGCCATAAAAATCCACGTACCATCCACCAAGTTTATAATATTCCTGCAACTCCTTAATTGAGATTAGACCTTTTGAAAGTATTTGTGAAGCATAATCCTTATGAAACATGGTAAAGATGCTACAGAAACATACAAGTCTTATGGCAAACCCCAGCACAGGTGCACCTGTGTTACCTACCCATGAAGATGATGCTTACATTGGAAGGTAGAGAAGTTCTCCTGCACTCCCTGACCTGTCTCTGTAGCCCCTTAGTCTGCTTCTCCATGTCTGGAAACTGGGTACTCGGGCAGGATGTCTTCTGTGCCACCCTCACAGTAGCTGCACTGCGAGGTGACCAGCTCCCCTGAACACACTCACAAATGCCTAGTTCATTGAAAACCCAAGCTGCAGCATACAATAACCTGCTGTTCTCCTTCTGACAGGCAACTGCATCAAAAGCTTTGCTGGAAGTAGGGTAAAATAATGCTTGGCGATGACGTGTCTCTTACCCCACAGCAAGAGCTGCAGTTCCACAGCGCAGTTCATCCTGTCCCTGCCCTGAGCAGGCTGGGCTGCCCAGCCTTGACCTACATGGGCCCCAGAGGGAATGCTGCAGTGTCTCCTTGTGCAACTCTTGGGCACCTCTGCCACTGCTTCGAGTGGCCTGCCTGTGTGTTGGACAAGCAAAGGATTTCCACAGAGCAGCCTCCACATCCAGGCACCTGCACTTGGTGCCTAAAGACGGGCACTGCAGGGATTTGCTCCTCACTTTTCTTTTCAATAAACTGTCTCTGATAATTGCCTTGGCTTTAGAGCTGAAGGCCTCTGGAGTAATGAACAACTGTTCTTTCTAGTACAATGGGATTGTTGCCTATAATGTTATCCCTTAATTGCTACTGCAGTGCAAATTATGAAAAGCAAGAATATCCAAATATAGAGACACTTGGCCCTTGTGACAGGAAATTAAGGTCTCTTCTCTGGCACTGCTGCGTGCCCTGAACTCCCACTCAAGTCAAAATGAATTACATACATTCAATATTTTGAAAAACAAGCTCTTAACCTCTACAAACGAGCTTATAGAGTTCATATCGTGTGTGTTCTGGCTATCCCTATAAATGTCCAATCCTTTTTCAGATCCTACTAATCTCCTGGGCATCCTGCTCCCTTCAGGGTTAATGGCAAAACTTTGCTGAAGAGGATGAAGTACATCTTTTAAAAATAATGTGTAAATCTGTAGCTGTATTATCTTTTTGAAGTTTCAGTGGTTTGGATTGCTAAATTGGTTATTTTTTATGGTCAGAAAAAGCAAGCAAATGTTTCTCTATCATCCACAATATAAAATCTATTATCTTCCTTCCTATTTTTGACACCTTGATAGTCTACCATTTTCAGCATCTTGGATAAAATCTTTTCCATACCTGTTCATGCCTTGCTTTGGTGCCGTATTCTTTAGAAGCAATAATGACCAGAACAAACTTAGACCTCTGACAATGAGTGTGTTATCTCTACAGTGCCATTTTAATATTTCAAGAATTAAGAGTCTAAATATTTAATCTCCGCTGTGAAGTGCCTGAAAAGCATGATATTGTCAAACAAAAGTGGTAAACTGCTGAGGAAAGGTCCAATCCTTCTCTTACTGATGTCAGTGGGAATTTTGCCAGGAAGCTCAGCATGATAAGGGTATAGCCCAAAGTAATCAGTTGCTACAGATGATTACATGAAAAGCCCTTCATTATAGCATGATGATTGAGTATTATTACAGTCATGAGACACAGACATCTTCTGGAACCAAAATAAAGAAAAAGAATGTATTAAGGCTATTCCTCCTCCAAGTTGGGCCTGTTTGGCAGCGGCCTTTCATCAGATGACTTTTCACATGTTAGCACAGCTACTTTGGTTTTGGCCACAGCCTGATATGCACAGCGAAATGAGCCCAACTTTCCTGTTCCACAGTTCCTCTCCGCTAAAGGTCTCTCAGCCTATGAAAGCTGCGTCGTTTGGTAAGTAAAATATTTTTGGCAAACTCAGGAACATTGCACTTTGTTGTCCATCTTCTCACTTCAGTTCGAGGGCATGTCTTGCTCCACAGGCGCCTCTTCCAGGCTGAAGAAGGGCAAGTAGCTAACGCTCGTGTGTGATGGCTGATGTCTTGACGAAGGGACACTGTGGCACAGACCCCCAGAGCCAGACGCCTGCTTCTGCAGCCTCACCCAGCCTGCCCAGTGCTCGAGCTGAGAGCAGGAGGAAGCAGCAGGTTATGGCCATGAATTGGGCACTGAGGGCACAGATGATGTGTGCAAGCTAACGGGGTGCCCTTGCAAACAAGAACAGGATCTTCACGGTTCTTCAGGGAGCATTTGTTAGGCGGATACACTGACGCAGTTTTGCACGGTTCATCCAAGAAAGTGAAGTTGCACAGTACCCTGCAAAAGCAAAGTCTGTATGAAGATGGGAATACGACTAGAGTTTGTATGAACTTTGGATTAAAGTGTTTTATTATTACTTATGTATAAGGAGGTTAATTGTCTCTCTGTTACTTGGGGGTCAAACAGAAGCCTGCGTTCCCTACTGAAATCAGTAATTTGTCATCTTAGCAAAATCTGTATTAATAAAGACAAAATGTAAATATTTATAAAACTTGCACAGTCACATCACTCTGTTACTAAATCATTAATAGTGTCTGGTTCTGGTTTGTATTGTCATAGTCTCAGGAAGCTGCAGTGATGACAGTAGGAAAACAGATATCCACAGCAAGTTTTAGATACATTTTGGAGAGGATTTTCTTCACTACATTACTTAGGAGAGAAGTTCTAATGGTGCATTTTGATTTATTTTCCACATCCGTATGTTGCTTACGCTTCTTATCTGAAAGGAACTGCGAAACTCTCCCACTGCTTCCTGCCTGAAACTGCTCTCTGGATTGCAGCTCTGATTTCCCTGTCATGATACACGTCAGGCTTTGTCTCCTCTTGAAATTATCATTAAAATGGTACACTGGCAAAAAGCCATTTGTAATGGTTGGGATTCTGAAATATTTTCCGTTATTTTCATAATAGCAGTTGGTAATTCCCTGAAGCTATTCATTCGATTAAATACCTTTTCTTTCTGCAGTCCTCTGAAACAGTGGTAAAAAATCATTGCTATTTCATTTTAACCTCTTAAGTGATGGGCAAAAATCAGTTGCCTAGCAAGCAGAAGTACTATTGTTCGTGCTAAAAGGTCAAGACAAAAATGTACTGAAAACTTTCTGGATACTTATATAAAGAGATGAGTTATGACTTGGGAGTTATTTATTGCACAAAAGTGTCTGTATTTGACCCTCTGCATTCTGCTCTCACATACTTTATGTCACTTTAAGGAGCGGAATAACTACTTCTCAAACAAACATTCTGATATTACAGAAAGATAACAGCTACTTCTCAGTTTAGATGAACTCAGAAATGTGCCTAGAAAATAATTTGTCATCTGCTATAGAAATGTCAGAGTTCCAGCTTAAGCAATAGCAGTATGAAATCCTTTTCACTCTTTGACCATGTACTAAAAGAGCCGGCAAATGAAAAGCTATTGTGTTTATTTTCTATGGGCAGCTACCACATAATAATGTGGTAATACTTTTCATGGAAATCCATCACACAATATACGTATTGCAGTTCAGAATATACCATCTACTCTAACCTATACTATGCTTCAGTTCTCAAGATCTTTGTACTGAGCAGCTCATGTGTTACGTGTTACAAACATGCTGCACCTCTCAGTTGGGTGGATGTATTTCTGGGGTGCTACAGGCTCAATTAGAGTGCAACATTAATTTCATACAGAAACCTTTAGAAGTGAGAGCTCAGTCTGGGTTTAGGCTTTGTGCAGATCATAGTGGGAGGGTATTAAGAGAATCTATGTTTTTTACACAAACAGATTTGGCACACCTATAGCTCCTATGCTCTGGAAGTGCAATTAAGCTGCCTGTCTACCACCAGCAGCAGTAAAACCAACAGTTTTAAGTGGGGGGGATGTAGATGGAACCTCAGCTATCTTTCTTGTGGTTTTTAAGACACAGGAAAACTTTCTAGGAGAAACAAGAGAGAGCACAGCACCTCTGTCACATATTGTGCAAAGCTGTCCTGTCAGTCACACAGCACACTAGAAGGCATCATTGCATCCTGCATCTCCTACAGTATAACCAGACAGTCTGACAGACAAAGCTTTCACTTTACTCTCACACAAAGTAAGAGATCTGTCTGGACTAGGCAACCAAGGTGAAGCAAAATGCTTCTCCTTTCCTTATCAACTGCTATGGATGCATAAAAAGTGGGTTGCACATCAAAACATGAGGAGGGAGAAAGAAGCTTCTTATCTTTATTAAACTCTCAAACTTTGCCACCAAGTTTCCAAATTCAAAATACTTTCTTTTTCTGCCTCATCTGTCTCAACCCAGACCACCAGCTAATTCAGATCTGGGTCCTGCAGTGAGCTCAGTTGGGCTGGCACAGCCTCTGGCAGCAGCTGAACTCCAGGCAGGTTCAGCATCCCACCTGCAGGGACTCTGGCAGGGTCAGGACTCTGGCAAATGATCCAGAAATCTAAGTGGCTATGAAAATGTTCACAGACAGACGCATTAAAATAAAATTTCCTTTGTGTTAATAATTATTCTTTCCCTCCAACTGTATTGTTTATATCAACCATTTCTGAAATTACTGTTCTGGAAGCAAATGCACTTGCATTCTCACAGACTGGTTTTTTGAATTGATGATCTTTCTCAAAATCATAGAATCACAGAACCTTAGAATGGTTTGAGTTGGAAGGACCTTAAAGATCACCTAGTTCCAACCCTCCTACCATGGCCAGGAACACCTTCCACTATACTAGGTTGTTCAGGGCCACCATCCAATGTGGCCTTAGACACTTCCAGGGATGAGCCATTCACAACTTCACTGAGCAACCTGTTTCAGTGCCTTACTACCTTATAGTAAAGAATTTATTCCTAGTATCTAATTTAACCTGCTCTCTTTCAGTTTAGAGCCACCCCTCCTTGTCCTATCACTACAAGCCCTTGTAGAAAGTCCCTTCCCAGCTCTTTTGTAGGCCTTCTTTAGGTATTGGAAGGTGCTATAAGGTTTCTCCAGAGCCTTCTCTTCTCCAGGCTGACCAACCCCAACATTCTCATCCTGTCTTCACAGAAGAGGTACTTTTCAACACCTTAAAAAAAAAAAAAAAAAAAGGGAAGAAGAGGTGGAGATAGTTATGATCTAATATCCTTCCTAATAACCACAGTAACCTGAATCTTCTAGAGAAAATTAGCATTTATCTCGTCCCTGGTGTAAATCATTCTAGCCCACTTTCCCAATTTGCCTGATGGTAAAGTATTGCTAAGCAACACCACACTTGCAGGTCAGCTGCCACTTCATGACTATGCCGATGTCAATTTTTTTAAGGCCCACACTATATTTTTTTCAAAGATTATGTTGCCATTTAAAAGCATTTAAAACTACTTAGCTAATCTTCCTACTGTAATACTAGCTCTTGCTTAGTCTAAAGCTGTGCTGCTATGGCTGAATATTGCTTGGAGTGTCTAAATATTTGGAAGTAAAACCAGCCATTTTCTTCAGTGGTATAATGAAGTATGATATAAGATCAAGCGTGATTTTAATTATAAGTTGTCCTTTCTCTTACTCTGCCTGCCTTCCCTGTTTTTCATGCCAACAGCAACTGCTTAATTTGACTTGAAGGAAAGCTAAACAGTTAGCCTCAAGTAGAAGATGAATCATTCTAATATCAGATAACTTTTCCAAATAAAGGCCTCTCTCTCCAGCAGCAAATGTCAGTCTCCATCACTTAACAAGCTTATCTGAGCCCATGTAGTGAGCAGGGACATGCTCACACTGAAAACCTAATGGTGGGATTTTCAGTGTGATGCCAAACTGCTGAATAGTACAGTGATATTACTGATTTCCAGACAAAGTTCAGCTCGCAGCCTATGCCTGAGCAAGCACTGAAAAGTAACAGGTATAGGACATATTGCAGAAGTTTCAAACCACGCAACCCTCGAAAGTGTAAGGTGCTCCTCAGTGGGCCACCACTGGTGCTGGGTGCTCTTGCTCTGCTCAGGTGCTACAGATGTGCCCTTCCTGTGGGAAGCCCTGGCATTGCCCTTACAGTTTCACCCAGACACTCACCTACTTCAAAGTGCCAGCTAAATATGGGTTTTCATAAAAGTAAGCACTTGGATACAGCACAGAGACCTTTTTAATGCCAACTATCTCATTAAATTGTCAACTTCCTTGCAAGCAGCACTCGGAGTAGCAAGAACAAGCATGGGAGATGAAATTCTCCAGTGACCTATGCTGGTAAACCAGGACTTCCAGAGCCAAGAGCCCAGGGCCGTGAGTTCAAGCAGTGCTTGGCTTGCACCCAAGCCCCAGGAGCCCAGGGAAGCCAAGACAGAGCCATGGAGCAGGCACCTCTCTATGCCCAGGCAGCAGGTTTGCTGGGCAGCATCTCCCTCTGGAGGTTCTCCCCAGATCCTGCTTCCCGTCACCAGCCGCAGCTTGACAGGAGAGTCCACCCCAAATCACCATCTGAATGTAAGGCTTGGGTGAACCTGACTTCTCTTAGTGCACTTTAACAGATGTCTGGCTCAAAATAGTACCCTCAGACTAAAAGAGCATTCTGTAAAATTAGTATTTTAGGAATTGTTTTTCTAATCTGTCACCAAGTCTGTGAACCTTTCAGGATAGTAAAATGCCACTTTTTTCCTCCAATCCTGATTGTTAGACACACACTTTTCCTAAAAGTATGGGGAGGCTAATAGAATCAGATGAAATTAGAAAGTCAAAGTTGAGTACTATAAGAACAGAATCTAATCAAATACAAACATGAGAGTTGTCATCACCATCACAGGATTTACAGCAATTTTCCTGTTAAATTATCCCTTTTTTTTTAACTAATACAGAGGTTAGTTATTCAAGCCATTTTAATTATATTTTTATGTCGCTGTCTCATTTTTATTTGTTTGGGTTTCTTGTTTTTGTTGGATTTTGACAGGATCCATACATACTGAGGCTTCTCATACTGCTCTGAAGCTACATTTGGATTATCACAACCTTCAAAAACTTGAAGATGATCCTCAGAAAATTGAAAAGATGGAGCCAGAGCTTTCACAGAGATCCAGTGACTACAGTAAACCTCTACAGAGCCCCAGGATCTCCCTCATCACAGGGGCAGCAATATGCTCCCTGATTTTTTTTTGATGGAAACCATAGAGCACTCATGTGCATTCAGCATGACTGAAATGCACATGAAAAAGACTGAAAAAGACTGAAAATGAAAAATTTCTATCCAGCCTCTAAAATGTCAAGTAAAATGTCAGGTAGCACTGTAATAAAAAAGGAAAACCTAACATAAAACAGGAGTACTCTGATTAGCACATTGCTTTCTAATGAATGTCACACCCGCAGCAAAACCACCGGGCTTCAGAAATTATGAAGTAGTGACTGGATAAAAAAAATCACAGTGGTTCACTGGTAACTCCCAGAAAAGCTCCTTTATGAAGTGAATCTTTCCTTGGATACTTCTGTAATTGGACACATCTTAAGATCAAATTCTCTCATTAAAGGGTAGATATTAAGACCACACTAGAGTCAATGAGACCTTTATGGATCTAAGATGAAAAGCCGGCATTCATTGATGTTCCTCTAGGGAGAAGGGAGAGTAAAAAAAAAAAAAAAAAATTAATGTTGTTCAGCTGATGGAGAATGACAGACCTTTCTAGAGATGGTGGTCCATCCAAGGTAATTAAATTAGATGATGGAGACCTCTCTTGCTGCCACTCAAAACAGAAGATCCAAAGAAGAATGGCCATCCGAAAAATAATTATTTATGAATCCCACAAAATAGATCCAGTGGAATAGACCCCTAAACATTATCGGAAATGAACCTGAACTAAACCCTGCACAGCAAAATTTTTCTTGCGAACGGGGAAAGAGAAATTTGCAAAACACCTCCTTGATTTTTTAATCAATTATTATTACCACCCTGTAATCCAAGGAAGTCTACCATGAGGGAAACATGAGATCAAGGATGCTTCTGGCCAAAGGAATCTGTAGTCAAAGCAGACCACTCATGAGATGTGAAATAAACTATGGCTTGCAATCTTTTTTTCAGCTATCTCACTGCAAATGCTCCTGTCTAACTCGTAACACCTACCACCTTTAACGCAGTCCTCCAGTAAGCTGTTTGTCAATGTTAGTACAAGTGTTTACTGTACCAAAACCAATCTCTTTTTCAGCACAGTGCTTTGAGAGACACAATGTATAAAGTTTTATTACACTCTAGACATTTTACAATGTCTAGTAATTTTATTTTTTTTTCCCTCAGAAAGATGTGGCATTATCTGATATGATTTTATCTTTGTAAATTCATGTGTGCTGCTCCTTATTCGCTCATACTTCAGACATTCAAAGACATCCTTTTCTACCATTTGTATCAGTAATTAACCATAGCTAAATGGGCAACTTACTGAATGGCAACGATGGTATTTCTTGCTTCACTATTTTAAAGAACAGCATCCTTTCTCCCCTACATATTTATTGTCTATTTACAGATGAATTGTCTCTTTAGCTAGCTACACAGGTGTTTTTTTTCAGCTGTTTCTCAACTGGTTACAAATTTCCAAAATTCATTATAGAGGATCACACCATTATTCTGACCTAAGGATCATGTGCAGGTATTTTTTGTGTAATTTTTAAATAATGGATAGAATTTTTATGCAGTTCTTTTTGACAGACTCTGAAAACATCCCATTTGAATTCTCAATAACTTGGTGCTTATTGCTATCCTTTTACTGTCCAGTATACTGGAATGCCTAAAAAATCCTGACATTTTTTGGCATCAGCTTCCTTTGGAGTTCAACAGGACATAAACGCCTACTGCCCTTTGCACCTTTTCACAGCTGCACCCACAAAATATTTTGCATTTATAATATAAAAATAATCACTTGGCAGAATATCAGCAACCCAGAGGGGCAAGTATCTAACTGCTTAGTAGATCAGAGCCATGAGCTTATAAAGAATAGAACTGTAGAATGACAAAAATTCTCAAATTATAAAACCACAAAATTTGAACAGTTTAGTATTTTCTTGATACTATCCATAATTAAATTAGATTTTACAGCTATTGCTATATACTTTTAGAACTAAAAAATATTATCAAGTACAGGATGTTGCTAGATAAAGAAGAGTCATCAAATATGAAATACCCACGATGGAGAGCTTCAGTTGCTGGTACACAAGCTGCCCAAATGTCATAACAGGACAGAGTTTACAGGTGCAGTTTCTGGACTCCACCAATGATTGCTTCATACAGCTGAAAATCCTACAAAACATGGGAAAAATCACTTTTGTGGATTCAATCCTAAGCAACATTTTGGAGTAAGCTCGGAGGTAGTTAGAGTCTGAAGCACTTGAAGTTGGAGCTTCTGGAAAATTCTGTAGCTTCCAAAAGACATCCATATTTTTCTGGCAGCTGTGTGTGACCAGTATCACTAGTAAATGACAGCTGGAGCACATCAGGAGAGCTTCTAGACTGCACTCTGTGCTGCTCAACAAGAAGGCCTCTCACACTCTCTGTGAGATTTGTGTGTGATGTGATCCAAGGTCTCCAAAAATGGCAATAACCAGAAATCTCATTTTAAATACATGCTCTTGATCCAAATCAAAACACTAATGTAGATGCTTTCCATTAATCCCATGGATTGGTAGTTAAGTCCTTCTATTACAGGTTTGCAATGCTGTTGCTGTGTCACGGTGCTAATTCTTCACACATTTTATCTTCAGTAAATAAAATAAAATTAAGACTTAAAAAAAGTATTGCTTGACAGTGGGAAACAAAATTATGAGTACCCTGAAAGTGCAATTCAGCTTTTGGCTTGAAATAAGATTTTTTCCTAAAATAAGCAAAGCAGGAACCTTTGCAACTGAACTCAAGCATTTCACAGACCTCAAGAAAGACTGCGTCAGTAAGGATTTACCACCTGTAGGTAAACAGAGCTGGGGAAGGGAAGAGAAAGGAAGCCAAGCCCAGCCAAGGGAATGGAAGGCAAAGCAACGCAAGGCCAGAGAAAGCATATAATGGATTGTCATGACTTCTGTGATGTTTGTTATCTCAACACGTTTGGTATCATAAAGCTGCCAAGTGCAAGATAACTTTCACAGATCTGTCAGGCAGCTGTGTTACAAGCCCTGCCTGCTCACGTCCAGTGCTACAGACTCAGCTGGGCTGCAGCCAGAGCTCCTTCTTCAGTCTCCTTAGAGACTGCTGGAGGAAGGTAGGTGTGCTGATAAAGCCATATAATCTCAAAATTCTGGGGCCAAACGTAGATCCGATCAGGGACAGAAAGGAGCTCAGTAGGATCCATTTCCTTATGTCCCAGCACTCCTGCCTGATATTATGATGCACTCTGAATCTCTCTAGATTTGCTGCCTCCTTGAAAGGGCTCTCTCAGTGCAATGTTCTTTTGCCTCCCCAACAGTCTTCTCCACTTCTTCCATGCAACTCTCCTGCTCCCAGACTTTAATATAGTAGTGGGTACCCTACTGTATCACTTTCTCAGTGGCTGTTATTAACTAGCTGGTGGAAATATCAATTGAAAATATTTCAGTGGTTATTTTCAACAGAAACAAATGAGTTGTCATAGACAAGTACAGAAATAAAAGTTAAACATCCTCAGATTATTTATTACCTCTTCACATTAAAAGCAAAGCTTGGTTAGATGTTATAAACCTAGATCTTGTAATTGAGAGTCTAATAATTTCCAACAAACTGGTGTAAGAGAATACATGCAACATAGAAACATAAAGATTTTCTATGTTATATGCTTCTGTATGTTTCCACCTATATTTTTGTATGAATAATGAATGCTTAAGAGGCTCATTTCCCCATGAAATACAAAAAATGAAAGTGCTTGCTGTAAAAATGCAGACAGACAAGTTTAGGCAGGAGGTAACTCTAGTTTAGGATGGATTAATTTGTTCATTATCATTCTTTACAAACTTCGCAGGAAACCTGACAGATAAAAACTGTTCCAAGATCTGTGTTTTCACTGTCAGTGATGCTTGTGCAAAAGCAAAAAAAAAGAATATATATCTTGGCAAGACAGTAAGACACCAACATAAGCTCAAGGCTATTCCTTTTCTACACAGATTTCAGTGTGAAAATGGTAGGAAAACCAAAATAATTTTCAAGCTGCTAGAGGGTACTGTCAACTGTGAAAAACAGAAAGACAACTATAAACATGATTATTCAAGTGCACCCTCTTAACTAACAGGAAGATTTTGAAGGGCTAACACAGAATTTTTTAAACATGTTTCTTCCTGATAAGCAAGACAGATAGATAATAAACAATTATGGTGCTTTCCTCCTTTGCAAAATACTTTACAAAAGAGATATTAACTAGATTGAATTGGTTCCCAGCAGAATGCATGTGGAGGGCAAGACCTGATGCAGTTTATAACCCTATTTCTTCAGCATCCCTGTTAGATGTTTTGCATAGCAATACCTTCTGAACAAATTTGCTTGTGATCAAACTCTAACTATCAATTAAGACTTCACTGGAAAATCTGCAAGACTGAAGAATGAATATTTTGTCCTTAGGCATTGTAAATGAAGAGGTCATATTCAAAGTATTTTTCCTTTTGTAACATGAAAGAGAAGATTCCCAAAGGATGACTTGTGTGTTGTCACTGGTCTGTGAGCCACTTCAAAAGAAGACATGCCCTGGAAGAAAAAGGTACCCACTGCTGTGGTGGCACCTGTTACTGTAGCTGCTGCTCTTCCAGGTACATGGCAAAAGAGGGCAGTGGAGCACTGTACATTTCAACAGATTAAACTAATGATCCCTGCAGATCTTTCCTCTACATTTCTTTGCTGCAAAAATTATTACAATACCTAAAAAAAAAGCAATCATGTTGTATTAGTAATATCCAGACAGTTTAAACAGACATCTCTTTTGCTTTCACTGAAAATGGCATTTCTCTTCTAGAGAGCCTTGTAATTGATTGATTGAAACTTCATTACCTCCAAATCTCCAGTCACAGGAGGTATTGCATTTTCAGCCACTAACAGGATTCTCTGTGTTGGTTTCTTTTGCATTACCTCCTTCACATGCTCTCCAGGGAAGTTTGCCTTCTTGCCTATAACACAGCCCTTCAAGTTTAAAAGAGCCAACAGTCGTTTATGTGTCACCACATGGAATGGCTTTTGTTTCCTTTTCTGTGTCACTAACAAGAAACTGTGTTGGTTTTAGCCAATGTACCATGGCCAGGCATTGCTTATGTTGGGTTCTTTCTTAATTTATTAGGCAGTTCTACCTTCTGAATCCTTCCTAAGTGTTTCTAGACTTTGTCTGTACCACATCCATTTCGAAATGTGTTCCTTCATGGAACTTTAAACATTAGGCAACATCATTTGTTGTTCCCATAGTCAACAAAAGAGCTTGAAGATCAAAGGTATCTTCAAACATTTCTAGTTTTACACTGTAATATAATCAAATCTGAAGTTCGGGGTTGCTTTGGTTTTTCAGTTGGAGTCTAGGATGATGCTTCCTTTTGCTGAAAGCAGCAGTTCCCACTTCAGTGTAAGTTGACATATATAATACGTTGTTAAAAATAATGACATATTATTTAAGAAGAATGGTCACAGTAAAAAAACCCTGCCCTCTCTACCAAACAACCCTCTTTCATCTTGTCAAAAACCAGCCTTTAGTCTTTCTTTAAAATGACAAGGCATGGCAGTCCTCTAACCAGATTTATTAGCAAAGCTCTTACTTTACCATCATAAGCCAAAGTCTGGTACTCAAATGTCATGCATTTCAAAATCTCACATTTTATTTAATGGCTATAACATGTCAGCACTGTCTCCAACATCCTTTTGATGCAAAAAGACAAGGGGATGTGACGAGATAAACTTTGATGTGCCACATCCAACCTGAAGTTTGAATTATTTATAAATGTTTGGAAAATTACATAAAATGATAGTGTATGATATGCAATCCATTACCACTACATTCTCAGATCAAAGCACAGTAATCACCAACATCATTATCCTATTCCAGAGCAGTTTCAAGGGCAGCTCACTGGACTGGGATACAGACAGTCAGTTTATAAGCCTAGTTCTTCCACGGTCCAAGCAGCGAATTCAAGGAAGTGCCCCCAGCCTCCTCAGCTTCAGTTTCCTCTCCTTTAAAGCAGGGGGACTAACACCCATCTTTTCTGTAAAGCATTTGGACATCATAGTGTATGTCGTTTTTGTATTTACAGTATAGAGGCTGGATATTATTTTTGTTATTACAGTTTTTGTTCTATTTTTACCGAGATATTGTATTATTCCTACTACTGTGGTTTTCTGCCTCCAGGGTGCTGGATCTTGAGCAAACATAAATGCAGGCTGGTCAAAGTCGACTGCTGTTTACATTTGAAAAATATTTTAGAAGTGTAAGACCATCCTTTCCACACCAGTGCACTTAAACTTACAGAAAAATCAATAATTTTCTCTACAATTGACTAGGCCTTTTCCAGCAGGTCTTGCACAGTTAAAAAGGCATAAACCACTCTCAAATATAAACAGAAAAACCTCACAATAGTGCTAACTGTGCAAAAGTGCAAGGTATTTTTTGGTGAGATGTCTACAGAAATATTTTTATGCTTTGGTTAACTCTCTGAGACAGAAAAACTTTCTTAATGGAAGAAATATTGTTTAGTCTTTGCATTTATTTATTCATTTTTTCCTTAACTAAGTAATAAATCAATATAGTATTTCAGTGATGTACCTAGCAAGCAACCTAAAACTAACTCTTCCTTTCTCCTCTCCTTAATTATTCCTAATTTCCTGATATAGGTTTCTGTACACATATGTCTTTACACTGCTTTTTAATATAAAACTATACATTTAAGATCTTATCATTTGCATTTTGTATCAAATTATAAAATTTACTTAAAGATGGATGGATGGATAGATAGATAGATAGCTAGACAGACAGATAGACACATTCAAAAAACTAAGAGCTGAGCAAGTCCAGGTCAGGTGAAAATCAAGTGACTTTCCAAATCTCAGTGTTGGTTATAACATCGCAGTTTCTATGGCGCTTCAGCACCAAACTAAGGGCATTCCACATACCAAAGCTGAGGATTCTCTTGAAACAGAGAATCCTTTACCCAAGGTGCTGAGTAGAAAAGGAGACAGGCATGGGTGGACCACCACCTTGACCAGAGATGAAGCCCATCCAGAAAGTTAATTCAGAAGTGCCTTTAATTTGCAAGGAAGTTTATTTCCATTCTCAGTCCTGTTGGCATAAGCGTAATGAAAAGCCATAGAAACTTCACGCTGTCAGGAGTTCTAGGAGCTGCTTTTGCAAACCAAGTGGTTTCACCCTCCATTTCTGGGGTACTGACCCAGCTCATAAACTGTGTAATAAACTGTAATAAACTGTGACCTGAAGTTAAGCAAAACAAAGAAATCAAGACATGTTTGGTGGTAAGAGGCAAGTGAAGTGACCACTTTCAATTCAAGAATCACTGCTAATAAATGTGTGCACATATCTGTGTTTGTGTAACATCTCTTTAAATTCATGATAACAAATCCTCTCGGTGCAAACCTTAATGTAATGGATACTACACAGTATGTTTTCAAAAACAGAACTGTTATAATTGGTAAAAAAGAAACCAGCAAAATGCAGGTAAATAATAAGATTTACATGTGGGTTTGAATTTTAAAAAATTAACTTTTTACACGCGGGAAAAAACAAAATTAAGCTTTCCTTGACAAAGATCATTATTCAAAGGACAAATTATTCTGGGCCACAAGTGCCATCTGCTACTATTACAGCAAGAGGAAGAAAAATGTAGTCACTTTCTGCTTTGAAAGTGCTTATTCTCCTCTCTTGTGACGCTCAAATGTGATGATAATTTTGCATTTTCTAGTCTGTCTCCTATCAGGGCACAAAACCCACTGCCTACATGTAAGAAAGGAAATCCAGCACAGGTTTCCAGCAGAACAGCTCCGGTGGGAGGAGGATGAGTGGTAAGTGGCTATAGGGCTGCATCTTCGGATAAAAAAGCATGAAGAGACTGTGTTGGAACTCAAATCAAGCAGTAGACACCATCCAGCCAGTTACAAGAGCAACATTACACTCTTACAACATAAGAGTTCTGAAACTACCTACTAACTGAAATGGTAAGAGAAAAATAAATGGATTTCACAGTTTAAGCAACTGCTCTACTCATACAAATGTAGGTCAGAAAGAAATGAAGTTACAGTTCCAGTGCAGGAATCACAGGACTGTAAAAGAAAGGTTATTCACAAGCTTGATTCAAACAACAGCTATCTTAAAAATGGCAAATTAAGAAATGCATTTTGCTACACAGACCAACATGTTATTTAATAAAATATCCAATAAACAGATTGCTACATGCCCATGCTGGGTCACAACATCAGGTTGTTTGATAAGGCACATCACTCTGAACATCATATTGTGCATCTGAGCTTGTTTTTCAAGACTGCATCAAAGAGTGACTGCCACAATACAGCATGTCCTGATGTCACAGCTCTGCACTTCCACTCCTCGCCAGACACTGGAGAGCCTCTGTCAGGGTAGACTCCTCTGTCTTCAAAGTGCCCCTCCACATGAGAAATGCACCTGGGGTTTGCCACTCCCCAGAGGATTTGCCTGACATCCATCCATCCATCCATCCATCTATGCTATACTGCATATTAATATTTTCTTCCAGCTACTAGCGAGGTACCCTGCAAAACTTTTCCCACCTCGCAAAGCACAGCTACCACTGGTACATTCCATCCAGGATGCTGCCTTTTAGTGAACCCTCTCCTTGCTGAATCTCAAGAGGCTTAAAGTTATTTTTACACAAGAACCATTTGATTTCTCTAATCATCCAGAGGACCATAGTGTGTATAAGAAGTCTAGTTTGCCCAGCTGACATTCAAAAAATAATAGCAGAATATCCATAAGCTTATCCAAGAATGACTCCATTTTGGTTCATACAGAGGTTCTCAGGAGTGCTGATTCTTTCACTTCCTTTCAAGAAATCTGCTGAACCAAAGGCACACATTACATAGCTATATTTTTCAACCATATATCACGAACATTTCTATTTCATGAGATAACTGTTTGCCTTCTAATTTAGCAACATTTTGTATAGAACACACATTACGCCTTACTAAATGTTACTAGTTTTAAGTTCTGTGTCTTACATCAATCATTGCCCAATCAGCTCGAAAAAGGGTACTTGGCTACACAGGCTGAAGAGCGACAAAGGTGGCTGGGTGTCATCCTAGCCGCATCACCTACTTGGTTGCTACCTTCCGCAGCCTGAAGAAGGACTCCAACTGTTTATTAACGCATGGATGCATCCTTAGAACCAAAGCCTGTGCTAACAGAAATTGGCACCACTCCACTCAAGTCAGCTGAATGTTTGTAACAAATGAACAGCTCCTCCTCAGCAAGCAAAATTCTGCCTTCCTTTATGTATCATCCCACATGCCCATAGGATTTTGCCTTCGTGATTAAAAGAGAATGACTCACAATAGTGGCTGCGGTGTCTTCCAAGCCAGTCTCGCCTTTGTCTGTTGTGCTCTACCCTCCTTCCAGCTGACCTTGTTTGTGTGGCCAAAAGTAAGAGAAGCAACCCTTGGCTGATAATAAAGGTAATACTATTTCATAATACCATCACATGGTTATCCTTGGAATTCACAGCACTTCCAACGTGCAGGCTCAAACTAAATGAATTTGTTGTCGATGTCTTGTTCCTGGGACAGAAACAGTCAAAACGTTTAATTCCTAAAGGCAGCAGGTTCACAGAAGTCTGGAATAAATACATTACATATACTATCTATCCACCTGAAAACTGTGTAAAATTTTAAAAAGGGAACTGTCATGTGAATTTAATAGACAATACAGGACCTTACTGCTGCATACATAATTTAGCTTTAGAACTAAGAGAGCTTTCATGAACTCAAGTAAAAAGCAAGTTTTCTCTTCCACTTTTGATTTAAAATCTCTCCAGACTTGTAAGCCCACAAGAGAGAAAAAATTAACGTCACTTCAGAATTCTCAAAAATAGCAGTTTATGCATTCAAATATGTAAGTTTTTTTCCTAGGCTCAAAATGTTTTCATAATTTTTGATATATTTCCAAGTAAAAAAAACCAACTGAGGTATAGAAATGTGGCTTTTCATGTGTTTTAATAAGGTGGGGGGTGGCAGTGAGCCTCTGTACTAACATGAGAGAATCACTGTTTAAACCTCTGACAACAGATGCACTGCAGCTCTCATTTATCTTGGATTTGCACTGAAAATAATCACTCTTGATAGCTCCATCTTGTAAATTTGGATTACACTTAAGTATATAACGAAATGTCAGAATAAAGGGGATCCACTATCACCTTGTGCAGCTTCCCTGCTCTCCCCTGAGTGTACCCACCATCCAGACAGGCAAGTGGGTATCGCAGCACAACTCTGAGCGCTGAGGAGAAGGCTTTTTCTGCCTGGGAAGAAAACGTACAATGGCCTTTTGCATTAAGTGCCTTTTTCTCTAGTTAGTAATCTGCTCTCCACCTAAATATAAGATGTGAGTAGCCCAGGTACGAGATGACAGGTTTGGTGTTGAAGCATGCCGTTCTCATGAGACTGGTTTTTTCCTCAAAGCCACAGTTTGCATTTAAGCCAGGAAGTGCCTGAAAATCCTACTGTACCAACTACCCGTATGGGCATGACAGTTAATGTGACACATCTTGTACAGCTGAAGACAAACACAAAGATAAAAACTGGACCAGATTACAGAAAAAAAATTATACTACACAAGAGTATGCCCAGCATGATTATGTTGTAGTCAGAACAATGTAACTGAATTAATTTCCAGTTCCTAGAAATATGCTGGAGTCCCCACAGAGGTGTAAGAATTAAACAGGCTGTAAGTATATTGCAATTTTTGTCTTCAACCTTCAGGCTACTATGATCTGTGAAGGCTTCATCCTCTGCGTATGAGCACAGTGATCATTCTGCTCTAGTAGTGCACTGCCAGGTACCACTTCAGCTCCACACCTCACCATATCCAGGAGTACTGTGTAGGAACTGTAGATGTAAAATGTAAGGATGATTAGGACTACTGGGAACAGATTTCCACTCAGTTCCAGTCCCAGTTCTGTGCCTCTGTCCTTTTGGTTTACCTGTCTAGCACACATTAAGAGTTAAGGAAAGAGTGCATAACAACAAGCCAGCCAGTGCTTATTCCCATAGAAGACTCTTAAGAATACATGCTTGATAGGATCATATGACCCTAGGATAGTTCAAGTTGGAGGGTACCTCAGAAAGCAGGGCCAGCTTCGAGGTCAGACCATGTTGCTCAAGAGGTCTTAAAAACCTCCAAGGATGAAGACTACTCAACTCCAGCTCCGGAGGTTTCAGCGCAGAAAAGACACAGACCTGTTGGAGCAGGTCCAGAGCAGGGACACAGCAACGCCCAGGGGAACGGGGAACATATCACCTCTGCTATAACAGACTGAGAGATGGGCTTTTCAGCCTGGAGAAGAGAAGGTTCTGAGGAGAGCTTACAGCAGTTTTCCAGTACGTAAAGGGGGCTACCAGAAAGCTGGAGAGGGACATTTTACAAGGCCATACAGTGACAGGAAAAGGGGAATGGCTTCAATCCAGAAGAGGTTTAGATTTAGAAAGGTTTAGATTAGATTTTAGGAATAAATTCTTTACTGTGAGGATGATGAAAAGACTGCAACTGTTTGTCCAGAGAAATTATGGATACTCCATTCCTTGAAGTATTCAAGGCCAGGCTGAATGGGGCGTTGCGCAATCTGATCTAGTGGAAGGAGCTTCTGAACAAATTCAAACACAACAAGGAAGCCCCCAGAGGAAGCAAGGACATGTGCACATTGCCAACTCATGTACCTAACAAAAAAGTTACACAGTTCCTCAGTCTTCTCTATGTCCTGGGAAACCATCTTCTGGAGAGTAGCCACATTTTCCTTAGTCTTCCTTTTATCACCCACACACCTATAGAAGGTTTTTTTGGTTGCCCTTGATGTTCCCATCCAGATTTAACTCTATCAGGGCTTTACCTTACCTAACCCTATCCCTAGCTGCTTGGACAATCTCACTGTATTCCTCTCAAGCTACCTATCCTTGCTTCCATCCTCTATAGGCTTCCTCTTTGTGTCTAAGTTTGTCCAGGAGCTCCTTGTTCATCCACATAAGCCACCTGGCATTTTTGCCTGACTTCTTTTTTGGGATACATTGCTCTTGGTCTTGGAAGAGGCAATCCTTGAATATCAACCAGTTTTCCTGGGCCCCTCTTCTCTCCAGGGCTTTATCCCATGGTACTCTACCAAGCAGATCCCTGAGGAGGCGGAGGTCAGCTCTTCTGACGAGCACAGTAGCGAGCTTGCCACGTGCCCTCCTCACTGACCTAAGGATCTTGAACTTCACTGTTTCATGGTCACTGCATCCAAGTTGAATTATGCTGTGTCAGTCACTAGAAGCATATACTGATGTCCTTCTGCGTGCTCAGTGTCTTCCTTTTATCTTCACTGATACTAAGACTTCATTAAACTCCCACTCAGTTATCGTCCCTATTAAGAGTGTCAGAATGGTGTTGCAATAGAAAATAGAAACAAGTCATCAGAATGGAGATTGGTTGTAAACTCATTTTTAAGCCCATTTATATACACATATCTCACAAGGAAGGTGATGATAGTATGTTCAGGAGTGCATTAATCACAAGAGCTATATAAGCGACATGCACTGCAGGTTACCTAACTATGATGTCATATATAGTGTCCATGAATAGCACAACTTAGTTAAGACCTTGTTTAATTTTTGCTGCAGGTATCATGATGACTTTGTTGGGTATTCATTTAATAGGGTTCACAACACACACAACTCACCACTGAAATGGATACCAAATAGCAAATAAAATTTTCTCCCTGAGTTCAGGTTTACCTCAAAATCCAATAAATACAAAAGAGACTATTTGTACAAAAGGCACTTATTTTCCCCTAGCCATTGGTAAACATAATTGCTGTATTTCCTGCAAACCAAAACATTTTCTTACTCAGACGTTACTTAAAATACCATAATACCCAAAAAGCATCATAATCCTGCAGCAGGTTTCACTGTGCTTAAGTTTTAACAGTCAAAACTTCAGGAGGATTCTTTCATCCTTTGCACTTAAAAACATAAATACAGATGATGCTTTACATCAAAGAGTTGTACATTTGTACTTTTGCAAGAACATGTTGGCTATTACTGGTTTGAGCCAAAATATTACAGTTCTGCTATCTTCTCTCTGAGATGCTCTTTTTTCACATATATTTCTTGGTCATAATAGGTTAATTACCTAATAGGATTTTCCCCTGGTAAGTAGGGACTTTGTCTCTTTGAGGTCAATGGAAAACACAAGACATAAAATCTATTTGCTACTAATGTATTTCTTCCAGCCCACATAACCTGAATTATTTTTTTCCAAAGTGAACAGAGCATTAGCTCTGTTCTTTATAAAAATGATTCATTTATAACCCCAATATTCAATATTACTCATGTTTGATCATTGAGTCCTCAAGAAAGCATCTGCAACACTGTCTGGTTTTCAAGTAAATTCCTATTGGGCATTAAGAGAGTCAGGTTTCAAGGAAAAAGGAAAAAAAAATCATCCATGTAAAGCTTCTCAGCTTGCTGTAGAGTTGCAAATTTCTAATTTGATCACACCGACTGTACAAATGTACATAAACACGCATGTGTTTGCATGTATACTTATATGTACATACAGTTTCTGTATAGGAAAGTGGCAATTTTTGTGCTCTGAGCTTCTCATTTTACCTCGCATTAGCTGCACTTTTTAAAATTTGAACACTCTGAGGTCTCTCTCCTTCTGTCTTGATAGAACATTCTTCTTTCTTTTCCCATTCCTTTGTCTTTCTTAATCAGTCACAAGCAATTTTTTCCACATCTTTTTCGCAACCATAATCCACATTCAAACTATGCTCTACAACGAAACTCTGAATGTCACCTTATTGGTATCCTTTACGTATAATTTAATGACTTGTGAAAACACCAGTAAATATCTTTAGTATTCTGAAGTAATATACCAAAATATTCAAAATAAGAACGCAATTCTCAACAGCAGGGAGTGTTACGAGCCCCTCCAAGGTAAAGCTCAAATTTTCTCACTTGGGCAAAATTTTAAAGTTCTCAGAATGCCTCTAACAAGAGCAGATGCTGCTGTGCAACTACATGAACCATACTAGCAATGCATATTAAAAGTAACCCATATATTTTTTTTTAAAGCTATTTTAATAGATGTTAGGAAATTTCATCCAAAAAACTAGCTCAGCGTAGAACAACAAATAAGCAAGTGTGTACTGCTTTCCAATACACTCATCATTTGGTCAGCCCACTTCAGGAAAATCAATCCGTGCAGTTTGTCTACAAACCGCATTACGCACTAAGTCACAGTTCAGAGGATTAAAGCTTAGAAGGAAAAGGAGAAAACACTCATGCATCAAAGAAAAACTGGGGGAAAAGTCACATGTTGAGAAACGGCAGTGGAACTTTCCTGTATGTTTGAATGTCCGATTGCAGCCCTGATGCAGTGCCATGCAGCAGAGAGGGAGCAGCCAGGCGAGCGTCTAATGGCACATACGTACCCAGAGCAGAGGCAGATCTTTAGGTGAAGAGCAAATATGCCTGTTTTTCATGACTCCCTTACACCACCCTTTCAATAACTCCTTACACACAGAGTTTGTATTAACAATTCCAATGCAAGACTGTTACTCTAGCAAAGCGAGAAGCAAGATATGGCCTGCTCACGCTGCAGGTTTAATATACTTGTTAAAGTGACACTGTATTCTCTAGTTCTGCCCCCAAATTTGTCATTCAAAGGGCCCTGCCAGTTTCAAGTGTTAGAATCATGGCATCAATTGTACAATTAATCCCAACAATCCCACCTCCGAGCTGTTTATAAAGACACGAATGGGGCCAAGTGCTTGTCACATTACCAATATCTAAGGCTCACAGATTTTAAGACTGCGAGGAACAACTACAAAATCATCACCTTGCATAGAACAGACAGTAGCAAATCGGTCCTAGACTGGGCCCTCTGACAAATGGGGCTGGAGCAGCATAGGGCAGATCTACATGTCCTGCCTTACAGCAGCCTGAAGGCTCTCTATTTTACACTCACCTGGAGGGGAAAAAGTACAGCTGAGCACTTGTATGACACAAGGACATCTCGAGGATGCAGCACTGTCCATCCTCGGACCTCGGCTAACCTTTCATCTCTGCGGAGACCCTCCTATGCTGGATCATCTTCAACGCTCATTTTAAGCCTGTTTTAGGAAAATGGTATAAGATGCACAGAGGGCATACCATGAAGACACCGATTCTTATTAATCCATTTTATAAGGAAGAGAATAGAAAATAAGCAAATCTGTGACTTTTATTGCCCAGTTATTCTTCTTACGTGCCACTTACAGAAAATATTTAATAAATCTTCAGGGAATTTGCCTAACTAGGAATTGAGTAAAGAATGACTTATCCAGAAATATACTGCATCATGTTTAAGTCTGACATGACAAGAAGCTTGGGACCATGCTATAGCATGCTACCTTGCAGTAGGAATTAATCCATAAAATTCATTACACTTCTGCTGATGAAGCAGTGGTAACTTCACAGTCTTTTTCCACACAAAAAAGGCAAAGATTTGAAATACCATTTAACACAATTTTTGAACAGCCTATTAAATAGCTTTTGGATTAAAAACATACTTTCAGACCATGAAATTACTAATTCTTGCAATATGGTAAAAAATTTCTCTTGGCTCAAGTAGAAACATGATAACAAGTTGTCTTTGCCTTAAACAAAAGCACTACTCACGATGTTACAACCTGCCTTCTTGCAAAAAATACTTACGGGTGATCTATATCTACCTGATGCACTCCATCTCAGTTGCAGGGGATATTTCAGAGTTCACCTTTGAAACTCTACCAAACACTAAGAGAGAGCAAGCTGGTGAAAACTGTTGAGTTGGGGCACGAGCACAAACACCGAATAGAAATTAAATCATCACCAAACTTCTGAGCAAACAAGTAAATAATTATAAAAATAAGGTCTCTAGGTATTCCACTGTAATCAACTCTACCCTTTATACTATTTTAATATCTCTCTCAACTTTAGTAACATCATGCTGTCACAAATTCACATGCTAACCTGCCTTCTGACTCCATCAAAACCAACTGCAGAATTCCACACGGAGCTGAGAAAGGCCAGGATATCATTCCCATCTATCAGGCATCGCAGCAATAGGAAAAGGTGTGTTTCAGATCTTTAGGGTTTCGCGTTTGCTAATACATGATAATGAACACACACAGTATGAACCAAAGCCAACACATCCCTGACTACAGCTACAAATCAAATTCAATACTGCTAATCATTGCTCCGCTTATTTTTCAGTTCTGTCAGGCTGGAGAATACCCATTTGAGTGTATACAAATCTTATATGTATATTTATATATAAACACATTTATATTCACCTTATTTAGAATAAAAGCAGTTATTAAAAAAAAATTCTACATATTGTCTCCTAAAAACAATATGCTTAAAATAATAACGAGCCAGCTGGAAACACTAATGATCAGACAGTAACTGAATGGACTATTTCATGGTTTCTACAATTATTAAGCTGATGAACGTCAGTTATGATGTCTAGTACAGAATATGTTTGGTCATATCAACACTTCAGATATTTAACCACCCTCACACATATCTCTTGATATTTAAAGTTTTCTGAAAATCACATTAATTTGCCACATTTCATCCAGTTCTATAAATAACAGTTTGGTTTACTGTGAAATAATTACACTAAATGGCAAAGCCTCTATAACTGTCTCACCCTCTGGCTCCTGCCAGCTGGGAGAGGGGCAGAAGGTGTGCACTGCTGTTAATTTGGAAGGGAACATGTGACACAACCTGACATGTCAAAGTGTGAAGAGGTTTTTGCCACTTAGGTAAAAACAAGTGTACTGACTGGGGAAAAAAAAATAAGGAGGACTTGGAGGTTGTTTTATTTCCACATAATTATATGCATAAGGGAAGCAGAGCTATAGCCATTTTTAAATGTCTGTAAGAGTTTCCCCCTCCTCCTCCTCTTCCCTTGCTGTTCAGAGCTGTTGAGTAACAGACATTTCAGAGCGTGCATGGGGGAAGTAAACAAACGCATTGCTACTGTAGTTGCAGGGCAAGGAAACATTGATGTCACTGCTGTTATAATCACATTAGTAGCGTGTGTTAACGATAATGTCATGTTTGATCAACTAGTCAGGTCAAAAGCCCTTCGAAATACAATCTGAACAGAAGCACAAACCAAAATGGCATTCCGAACAGTTTCCTCCACATACAGACCCCTGTTGCAAAGGTGAGCTTTCGGCCACCAATACTCAATGTCAAATCATCCCGAATCACACGATTACACTTTACAGTTGGCTAGGTCCCTGTTCCCCCGCTTGAAACGTGAATTTGATTTTTTCTCCTACTCCCCACTGTGTGCACGCACCCACACCCTGCAGCATCCGAATACATCCCGCTAGGGATAACGCATGCAGCTAGAGTTTGCTCCTATTCCTGACAGCTTGTCTGTCAAGGACAGAAACAGTTACAGCCCAAGTGTTTGGGACCATTTTTCTTTCAGCAGGTCTTTTCCACTTCAAACACAATGTGTTGCTGTCTCTCCGCTTCAGCGCAGGGTATTCAATACAACCAAACAATAAGAGCAGAAATAGCCAACAACAAATTCCCTCAGGTGGGAAAACGGCCGGGCAGGATACATCCCCTCTTGTGTCCCAGCACGGTCAGCACATGCATGTTCATCAATTGTGTACTTTTTATCAAGATTTTCTGAAATTGCCCAGCTTGAGCATGTGGTAAACCCTTGAAGGTTAACCCCTTTAGAGAGAGTAGCACGTAGGAAATGCAGTGTCAGTGCCAGACACGGAGCGCTACCATCCAGAACTTCCCATGCACATTTTTCTGTCATTTCCCCAACTTCCTTCCATCAACCTGGCCCTAGAAAGGAGAAACTCATCCTGCTTCACATCCCCTCCCCGAAGTCTGCTTGCTGACACTGGCCGGATACCTGACATCTTTCCCTTCATTTTCTGCAACTTCCCGATTTGCCCCTGGACTGATGAAGCATTGACTTTCCCCCATTCCCTGGGCTCACCTTTTAGGTCTGCCTGGCGGCGCAGCCACCGCCTGCATACCAATGTGGGGCCGCAAAGGCAGCACGGCGGCCGCCCTCCGGCACCCGCACCCGCACCCGCGCCCGGCCGCTCCCGCGGGCGCGCTGCCTTTTGCGCGTTGTCACCTCGAAAAATTTAAAGCGGGGGGACACGGGGACGGCGGCAGGCACAATTCATCCCCGCCAGCAGGACGGGTCCTGCTTGTCCCCAAGGGACACGCATGCCTGCGTGCAGCTGGCACTCAGGCACGCACATCCACTGGTGTGTTTGTACGCGGCGTGTGTATGGGGCGCCTGTGCCACATCCATGTGCGTGCGTGTGCGCGTGTGTGTGTGTTTGTGTGTGTGTGTGCGAGGGGAGGGGAGCGGAGCGGGAGGGAGGGAGGCAGCCCCGCCGCACCCGCGCATCCCCCGCGCCGCGGAGAGCGGAGACTCACCGGGTCACCCTGGTCGCTGAAGGTCAAGCTCAGGTTGGTTTCTTGATCGCAGTTGTCTTCCGGGCTCTTTCGGCTCGGGCCTTAGCTCGCTTTTTTTTTTTTTCCTTTTTTTTCCTCTTTTCTTTCCTTCTCCTTCTCGGCCGCGGTGGCGGCGGCTGCCGCCCGGAGGGGCTCCCGCTGCCGCGGCCGCTCCCGGCCCCGCGGGGTGAATCCCGGCTCCTAAGCCCTGGCCCCGCGGCGCCGCTCAGATCCCATGGTCGCAATCCACATCGCGGCAGATGTACCACAGAATCACGTAGAGGATCAGCAGGATGGCGAAGATGAACAAAGCCACCAGGATAGCCTTGGTCACCGGAGAGATGAGGGACTGCATGTCACCCGCGGACCGCCGCCGAGGACAGACGACTCGACAACTACACGGGGGCAGCGAGCGAGGACGGATCCCGCGGACCCGCCGCCGCCCCCGCC